>JASMQC010000039.1:0-461951 GCA_031305395.1 Phytophthora citrophthora
CTAAACCCTAAACCCTAAACCCTAAACCCTAAACCCTAAACCCTAAACCCTAAACCCTAAACCCTAAACCCTAAACCCTAAACCCTAAACCCTAAACCCTAAACCCTAAACCCTAAACCCTAAACCCTAAACCCTAAACCCTAAACCCTAAACCCTAAACCCTAAACCCTAAACCCTAAACCCTAAACCCTAAACCCTAAACCCTAAACCCTAAACCCTAAACCCTAAACCCTAAACCCTAAACCCTAAACCCTAAACCCTAAACCCTACACCCTACACCCTACACCCTACACACTACACCCTACACCCTACACCCTATACCCTAAACCCTACACCCTACACCCTAAACCCTACACCCTACACCCTACACCCTACACCCTACACCCTACACCCTACACCCTACACACTACACACTACACCCTACACCCTACACCCTACACACTACACACTACACACTACACACTACACACTACACACTACACACTACTTTACCACGCTCAACTTTTTCATGCTCAACTCCCCAACGCTTTACTCTCTACTTTCCAACAATTTACTTTCTACACATTACTTCTTACTCTCTATTTTTTACGCTCTATTTTTTATACTCTGTTTTCCTACACCATTTTTCCTACAATTTACTTCTAACACGCCATTTCGTTTTATCCACTATCTTCATATTTTTTTTACATTCTCTTTTTTTTCTACATCCTACTTTACATTACTTACATCACACACACTATATTTCTGCATCCCGATCATCCTATACTTTACACTTTCTTACCCCTCTCCTCTCCTATTACTCTACTATTCTTTACACTTTCTTACCCCTCTCAAATTCTACCATAATCCGTTCCACTTCCTTATTCTTTCACCTCTTCTGTCTGTTCACGTATTTACTCTTATCTTTCTTTTACGCTCTCACTTCTTCATTCTTTCCCACCCTTACTTCGTTTTTCCCGCATTCAATTATTCCCGCACTTCCGGTTTCCTTCCTACCATCACTTCTATCTTTCTTTTTTTCCTATCCGCATTCATATATAACACTCATTTACTCCCTCGTCTCTACACTATTTCTTATTTTTCGCTGATCCATTCCATCATTTCTCTACTCCCTCGTTAGTTGAACTATTTCCTACTTTCATGTATACATCCATTTATCATTTAATCTCTTCAGTTATTTATTTACTTATTCATGCATTACATCATCCGTTCACTTCTTTACACCTTCACTTTCTTCTCTTCTATATTCTATACTACATAGCATCCGAGCGGCGTCCGCAAAACACATCTACACATCTACACATCTACAGCGATTGGTACTGGTGGCGGCGCTTGTGTACCTTCGAGACGGCGCTGTGGGCTCAAACGTTGGCATTAGCGAGCAACTCGCAGTGCAAAACACATCTACACATCTACACATCTACAGATCGAGGCGGATCGATTGGTACTGGTGGCAGGTCCCCTAACCGCAACAAAACGTCGTACCGTCTATGTAAAGATTGTGGATCGACACCCAGGCGCGAGCAAGAAGATGGGAGCACGTGGCGAGCTACTATTCCCTTGAATCCAGTATAGTACACATCTGCATGCCCATTGGTCACTTTCCATATGGTGGTGTCATCGTACAACCATATAGACACTTGTCACTTCGTCGCATATAGGCGCATACATCGTTTCACTCGTAAGGTAGGCTTTACCAGCATTCTGAGTTATAAAGATCTCTGATTGGCTATAATGTGATGCTAAAACAGATGTATATACTCTCGAATAGGCAATGCGGCCAAAAGTGCACCCTTGCAAAATTTCAGGTCCACCAGAGCGCGATGTGGTGAGATATGGCTATCGATAAATGGCCATGCACAAATGTCCTTTTTATACACAGTAGACTGCTACACGCATGCTACATACAAATCACTGATGTGTGTCTTTTTTTTTTTTTTTTTTGAAAACAACGACTTTTGGCTTCGCTACAGGCCGAAATGTGTGTATGCTTGCATCGGACCAGGGCGCGGAAACGCCCAAAGTTCACTTCCAGAGGTACCGAATATTAAGTTTGGGTTTTCTAGACCCTTCGATAGAGGGAAAAGTGGACCCGCGATGCCTAAACTAAGGGGCGGAAATGCGCACGAAAACCCTGGCGATAGATATCTATCGCCGAGATCATATATATATATAGGTTTACGTCAATACCCAACGACACTAACGTATTGTTTCCAGGAGGAAATCCGTTTCGTTTCCTTCCATGATCAAGCAGCTCACCTCTCCCGAAGATGGACCGTACCAGCAGCAGTTTGTAGCACAATGTCCACAGTGACTGTATCATGACACCTCACAATCGAGCCTCCAGCTACAACTGCCTCAATCGGCTCAGCGAGAGGGGAAATATTCATTGTACTTCCGAGCGCGAGCATCTCATCAACTACTCCACGCGGAATCACAGTCGAGTCCGACCCTGAGTCTGCACAGTAGGGTAGAGCCACCAGGTCGTTCACCATTACCTCACCTGGCTGAGGTGCAGTCTGAACCGTCTTCATCTTGGTTCTCTCATTGACCTCTTCATCTTGTCCACAGCACGAGCCTTTTCATCCTCAGTTACCGTCGGACAATCACGGAGCCAATGCCGTCATTGGCAATGCCAGCAGCCAGTCTTTGGTGGCTTCACCTCCTTTCGAGGAGCCTGTGCAGAAGGATTACCCAGAGCCACTTCTCACTGGCTTGTGACGCGGGAGTCCTTTTTTTTCGCTCTTACTCTTAGTGTTGCTGCTGTCCGGCTTCCGAGCAAGTGTCGCCTGGCCCTTTTGTTCCAATGCCAGCTGATGGTATTTGTGCTGGGCTCTGGCTTTCTCTTTGGAAATGCTAAATAGCATAAAGTCGTTCTTCTTCACCTCTCTGCATTCGTATTTGCAGTGGCGTTTGACATCATCGCGCACCGTGTGTGGCTCCAGGTTGTCGATGAAGATCATACATCGTAGTTTCATACGATCAGCGAAACCGTCGGCATCGGGGTCACCAACCCCAAGAATCTTCGCCAGTTCATGGTTCTCGATGATAGTCGAGCAATCGCGGAAATATTTAAGTACCCGAGCGTCAATGTCGTCTTCAGCGAGATCGACCATCAACTTCCTCCTGAACAACTCATCCAGGTCAGGTATCTGCTCATTTTTCACAGTGACAATGCGTCGTCTGATCAACATGATAACCTTATCATTGATGACACTCTCAACCGCTTTCCGAAGCTCAAACTAGCACACCACCTCCAGAAGCTTGCGATCGATCGTTGACTTCACAGGCGTCATAGCGACTTCGGGTCTCTTCCGACTTTCAAGGCACCTCTGGCGAACAGTGTCGTCGTACTGAACACGAGCTTGGTTCCACTTGACCAGTGCATCGTGACTCCAGTCATCCATCCTTGGAGCCTTGATAAACTCGAACACAGGTTGATTCACCGAGTGCATCACTGCGTCGCCGTCGGCCTCGAAGTGTTGAGTGCTTGTTGCCATGATAGCGGTCCCTTAAGGACTAAAGTATACTTTGTGGTAAGTTGCCGCTTTGCTTGTAAGTGCTGATGCTTTATTGAGTGCAAAAGTGAAAGTGAGTTTCCTTTAGTAACTCAAATCCTTCTCCTACAGCTACCAGGTCGTCCAACCTGGCGGTCCTTCAGAGAGAGCACCAGTTGCAGTTGAACTGCAACTTCATGTAGATAGACTGAGATGCAATTTGAGATCGGTCCTTGATCTCCACGATGCAAGCTGGGATATTGTCCTTGATTCTGTATAGCCTCCTTGCCATTGAGGGTAGACTGCAGGCTGCGCACTTGACTACAAAAATTGAATGGTGGTTGAAAGGAGCTGAGCAAGCAGCAGAACGTCAACGTGTACTCGACGGTGAAACCTGGACGTCATTGGAGATGTACTATGGAGTGTCCGCGCACCTGAAGGAAGACGCAGAGATATGGTTTTGCAGCACTAGCACAAAAACTCCCACCGAAGACCGAACTTTTGATCACTTATCTACACTACTGAAGAGAAGATTTGAAAAACACGACACCAAATATCAGACACAGTTGCGAATGGCGAAACGTATCCAGCAACCTGGAGAAAAGCTTGATGACTTTACAGCGAACCTGCGTGACATCGGCATTTGCACACGACGAGATTTCGGATTATTGGTATGTGGAAAGCTTCTTGCACGGGATCAAAAACGACATTTCTGCTCTTTGTGTGCGAGTTGTCAAACCTAATGTCCGTTGCAAGCGCCGCCCTTGAAGACGCAGTTAGATACGCGGTGACTATGGTGAAGGCATTAAGGTGAAAGACTGGAAGATTGCAGCACACCGTTATCGCAGACTTTCAGAATCTGGACGACGAGTAAGAGGCGGCCAAGACGATGAACAACCCGATAAAGGAGAAGAGCCCCATTTGGATGTACGTGGTCAACACGTCCCGAAGATTATAACAGCAGTACTACGAAATTATGCAGCAGCAGCGCCAATGATAACAGCGCCGACGGCAGCAGCACCAACAACGAAGTCCTTGAAGCGGAAGAGAAGACGAAACCAAGTCAACGAGAGAAGAACCTCAGAGTACTGGAGACGATGAAAGATAGAAACTGAGTGTTTTGTCTGTGGAGAACTTGACCACTGGCACCTAGAATGTCCGTTGCGAAACGTAGACGTTCGTGAGCACTAGTTTGTCCTGAAAATGCAAGTATATCTGAAGCTGATGTACCTGAGCCCGAAGCTGAAGTTGAAGATATCTGACGAAGACATCTTTCGATGACGAAGTGTGGCAAAGAGAACTGACGCTGCAGACGCGGAGAAGAAGATCGAGAGCTAGCAGAATACCGATGACAATCACACCGACGACCAACCTGGGGGAAGAGCGAGCAGCAGCAGTATTGTCGACAGAGCCGAAGACGTGCATGTAGACGCCGCACATATTGACGAAGTCTGACGAAACCGAGGTGACGAGCGACACCTGTGCTCGGTACCATCGGGGACGATGGTACACCGGGGGAAGAGAGTAAGTAAATGGAGTTTACTTGGAGGATTTGGGCTGCAAGGAGGACAACATGTACCTGTACCAGATCCAGATCAACAACTTCAACCACGGTGGCAACTTCAACAAGATGTTAACCCATGGGACGTAGCTGTCGCCCAGTGGCGGAGACTGCACCTGAAGAGACGCTCGAGAAGCTGGAACCTGAGTTCACTTCCGAATTAGACAAGATCTCAATTCTGACTTGGACAAGAACCTGAGAAGCTGGAACCTGAGTTGCTCCTGATCTGGACAAGAAGCCGAGAAGCTAGCACTTGGAACCTTAGCTAGAAACTATACCTACAACCAATACAAATAGGCGCTACGCGAATGGCACCGGCGGGAGGACATTACTAAGGTCCTCGGCGGCCAGTACTGTGTTGACATTGCTTGAGAACTATACAACATACAGGGGCTGATCAAAACGATTTACGCTAACTGTTGATTTCAAAGTATTAAACGTTAACGATGCAACTCTGCGATTCGTTTGGAGAAGAAAGTGAAGAAGCTGTTGCGACTGGGTTAGATCCAGTTCACGTTCTGGTGGTGATTCCAGAGTCTGAGCAGAGCAACCCACAAGTTAAGAAGCGACGTCTGGAATGGCATTCGACTCGACGGGGATCACACACTTACAACCCGAACTCCCAGTATTTCCAACTGGAGCAAGAGGAGATGCACGAGTCTGGGAATCCTGTCAGCTTGCTTAAAACTCTACTACAGACCTACATTCCGCAACCAATTGAGTTCTTGCAGGAACAAGTTTGACCAATGGTCATTTGGGCTGGATTATCGGTCCTTCTGGGTCGGGAATGAGTCAACAACGGCATTGGCATTCAGTCAACTGTGGACAGAATGAATGGGCCGTTACGTGGATTCATGGGCAACAGCCTTCGAAACAGCTCTGTGTGTGCGTTTGACCGGAGATGGAACGGAAGACTCGAACGATTGATGTTAAGGACGTCGTGAAGAAGTTTGGATATTGAAGCTGAATCGAAACGTGATGTGGTGTTTGTTGATGAATTATTGGCTGATCCAGACGACTTCACTGAGCTGAAAAGCGCGTGTATCAAGTGGTTTCTAAAGAACCAGCAGAGGAGGCGACTCGTGATTTGCATATCTTCTGATGCTTGATCGTGTCAAGGTTGAGAACTTGTAATATCCAGACTCGTACAGAGGAGACTCCTGTCAACACCAGCTCATGTTCCTGGACTTTGGATGAGTATCTTTCGACAGTCAAGGATGATGTTTTGGGCGATTGTCCCCATATCTGGATCTCGTGAAGTAATGGTAAAAAGAAGTACCATTACTCTGGTGGATCTTGTCGTGATATGTTCGGCTTGAATATTGAAACTGTGATGGAGAATACGTCCAATGCTGTGAATGTATTGAGGGACCCTGCTCATCGTTCGGTATCGGACATCAGCCGTCTGTGTGGAATGCTCCATCCACCAAATACACCTGATGCTGCATATCCTCCGATCAGTGAAAATGCTATGATGGAGATTTGTAAGACATGTGGCCCAGAGGAGACTCAAGATGTTGATGCGGACAAGTCAACACCAGCTCTAAAAATGGCGGTCCCGATCTTGATAATGCGACAGGAAAAGCGCAGATGCTCGGAATAGGCATTTGAGCTCACATGAAGAACGACGTCGAAGGGAAGAAGACTAAGGGCAAAGTAAAAAACTAAGCGGGTTAACACATTAAACCTCAAAGGTTGCAAAGATAGAGCACCATTTCAAAACGGGGATTTTATGAGCCTAAACATAATTCCACGGCAGTGCTTGTCCTCCAGAATGGAAACATTTGATAGTACTTTGTACGCGAGGACGGTTATCAGCTGACAAACGGTGACCAACGTTGATATTGCAAATGTTGACATTGAAGATGTTGTTGCTTTGCGAAAAGAAGTGAAGAAGAAGTATAATGACAGTTTCCTGGCAGGGATTGCCTCATCCGAACTCATAGTCTTCGAGAACAGAGCGTTGACGGAGGCATTGGAAGAAGATGCATCAATTGAGTCGTTTGGCTAAGTCAAAGAGCAAGTGGTTTCAGCTTGTTGACGAGGAGTAGCCCGGTGACCAACGTTGATATTGCAAATGTTGACATTGAAGATGTTGTTGCTTTGCGAAAAGAAGTGAAGAAGAAGTATAATGACAGTTTCCTGGCAGGGATTGCCTCATCCGAACTCATAGTCTACGTTCGAAAGGAAGAACAGAGCGTTGACGGAGGCATTGGAAGAGCTGATGCATCAATTGAGTCGTTTGGCGGTTCAAAGAGCAACGCTCTAGTTGTGCAAGTACCGGCGCGGCGTCGTGGAAATGGATGAGCAACCTCCACACAAGAAGGCTAGGCTATTGACTATCATACCGAACAAGACTATGACGTCTATCGAGCGCAACTTAAACATCGATGCGTGGTCCGTTCGTGGCATCAATCTCAACATTAACGAGATCGAGCCGGATTTCCATGAGTGGTTCTACGTTCGAAAGGAAGCACTAAATATCATCGAGGTATTCAAGACTCAGCTGAGTGCAGGACGTAACATTGTGTGTATGGGAACGCCTGGAGTCGAAAAGAGCATGCTGGTTGTGTTGTTTGCGTTCTATATGGCCTTGGTCGAAAGAAAACGTGTCGTCTTGTTTCGAAAGCAGAAGGCAGCGCAGCCTGCAGGATATTCCATGTTGTATCTTGATGGATTGCCAGGTCTATCCGTATTCTGGAGAAAGGATGAAGCAGCTATTCGGGATATTGCTGATCTGGAAAATCAAGAGTTTGAACTGTGCATGGATGGCCTCCTGGACAAGGATATAGATGACGGCTTTGGAATGCTTGGACGATTCAGGTTGCTTGCAACCTCTGCTCAATACAAAATCAAGAACGATGACGTCATGTTAAGGCAGTGTCTTGTGCCGTATTGGTCATTGCCAGGTCTGTAAAAGATTGGCGTGTATTATCAGTGGTTGGAACCAGACATCACGGACCAATACTACTACTCGGGTGGAAGTTTGCGCGATTTCTTATCGGAAAGAGAAAGTGTGGAGGAATTGATCCACAAGGCGCTTCAGTTGGTTATACCGGTGGTTGCAGAACTTCTCAATACGCAGTACGGAGTTGCATCGACGAGTCAAGTTGATCGCTTACGCATGACGGGGATCCCAGAAAATGATTTCTGTGACTTGAAGAAGTACATGTACAGCAAACATTGGGCTTGTGTAATCACCTCGGACTACGCACTGAGGTAACTTGGCAATGTTGTGAAGCAAGCGGAGATGACCCTACTACGAAGAGTTGTGGCACCAACCCAGCCAACTCGGAGATGACGGGCTCAAGGGCGTTGCGTTCGAAAATTACGTGCATTCGTTGGCAAGGGTCGGGAAGAAGATCAAGTTGCGAGTGCGGATGTACGACCGAGAGAAAGCGACAGAAGCTCATACCTATGAGGACTTAGATATTGAACCCAAGTCGTACAGCAATGATGGAAAAGATGCAGCGGAGTGTGATGGAGTTATGAAGCAATTCGCGAGTTCGAGTAACGATTATTGGTATCCTTGCTGTCGTGCTTTGGAAACCATCGATTGTGTCGCAAGACTGAGCATGAATGGGCAGTCCAATTTGGTTGCATTGATCCAAATCACGACATTGGACAATCACAAGATCGCTTCGAGGGCGATTAATAAGTATGCGGGGTTCTTTCCGAACGGCTGCATCGACATTGCGTTGGTGCCATTCAAGACGACAGCTGATAAATTTCGACTTTCTCCATCTAAACCATCCACCAAGTGCCATTGAAGGTTGCGCACTTCGAGCAATTTCCACAACCAAGTACATGAAGTACATGTAGTTCTTCGTTGGGCCAGTAGAATCATTCTACCATTTGCCAGTCAGATCCACCATGCATGCATTATTTTTCTTCTTCAATTTTATCCTCGTTGGTGGTCATTTAATTCGCTTCAGATCCATCATGCATGCGGTCGACCGACTGCCGATCTGCGGTGTGGACGAGATCGAGCGTTTGGTGAACTTCTGCCCTAAGGACAAGAGAAAATCGGTGCGGCCATCGTGGAACGGTCTACGAGCAGCCCGTGTTCGTGTACATTCCGCCGTTCGCTGAGCTGCGTGGTGGCGCCTGGGCCGTGGTGGACCCTAACATCAACGAGGGTACCATGGAAATGTACGCTGACCCGTAGAGCCGCGGTGGTGTGCTGAAGCCGGCTGGTCTGATTGAGATCAAGTACCGCATGAAGCAACTTCTGCAGACCATGCACCGTCTCACCGGTCGTCTGGACAAACTTAAACAACTCACCGGTCGTCTAGCGGAGCTGCCGCCCGAGACCGAGGGATCCAAGATCAAAACGTGTGTGAGTGGAAAAAAAGGCAGCAGATAGTGTCTAGATTGATAATAAGTGGAAGCAGTGATAGGAAAACATAAATTGGACTTCCGCCGGCTTGCAAAATACCAAAATGTGTTCATGAGTCCAGTACCAATACCCAACTGCACTAACCTCAAATATTGCAATTTCTAATTGTGTTGGGAGTCGCAATACAAAACGGCTTCCTACATTGCGTCGGTACTAACTTAGGGCTGCACAACTTTATGCGAGGTTGTTGCATGCGAAGCTCTGATAGCCTTAGCAACGAGTCTGGAGTCCCAGAAGTCTCTATTCACTTTCAGAAACATACCAGCCTCAAAAAGGACTGGAGACATCCTTGTTCCTGCGGTCGGTCATGACATGCTTAGCAGAGCTGAACAATCGTTCGACAGTTACCGAGGTTCCACGCATGAAGTCTTCTTGTTCGTTGCACAGTTATCCCCGATTAGGACGGAATGTTGGAAAGCGACCGTCCAAACACGCTCAATATGAACGCCACCAAATCTCTGTGGGACTCAGCAGTATACGACTGCTCGTCAAGAGGTGGTGAGAACCCAAGGAGCACCTCGTTGATCTTGTTGTCTCACTGGAAAACAGCAAACACTGCGATATAGTGTGTGGTGTTGTGCTGCCAGCCGTCGAACATGATGGCAAAGTGCTCGGGAAGTACCTCGCTGACCACGAGTTCAACGAGTGGCACTAATTGGTGTATGTATGTCTTGATTGACTTACTACTCACGTGAACCTTCGATGATATGCCAGCTAGTTCACGTGTCAACTGATCGTCCACTTCCGAATATGCCATGTCACGCATGACAACCCATTCTAGCCACTTGAGTATGACTAGATCCCGTTCACTCACGTATTCCTCAACTTCAAATCCGAGGTTGGTTTTTCTTCGTTATGAGGGCTGAGGCGTGACGGGCTCTGAAATCACCGCCTTGGCATGGTTGGAGATGCCTGTACAGATTTGTGTAGCCGGTTTCCCACTTATTCGTCGGCTAAACCCCACACTTGATGCATTTGTAGACCACTTGTTCCGCTGAGCCGGAGATCTCGAAGAAGTACTTAACACATCACCACGGCGCAACTTGTTTTTGTTGAGTGCTATAGTGTTGAATGGAGGAAACGGGTCGATGGTAACTGGAAAGGTGATGAGAACGGGTTGCTGTTGAACAGAGGCGGCGGCCGAAGAATGAGAATGTGAAAATGGGGACTAGAACACGGGTGCACAACTAGGAGGCTCTATACCCGATCACTCCTTAAACTAGCGACGGTTTCCCGTACTGTTTTGCTCTTTCCTTGATAAGAACAGATTCGCTCTTCGCGGTCTTGTACAGGGCGATGTTGAAGCCCATACTTGAAGCTACAAAGCATATGAAATTGCTGTATCTTTGTGCAGTACCCGATTGCATGGGCCCTGGAGATTGCAATACGGTATTGCCAACTCTCGGGTCTTGCAATATCATACTGGGTCAGCAGAAACACTGCCATCTAAACGGCAATGATATAATATCCTAAAAATCCTTGCCATATTTTCCAATCACTGAGTGAAGTTGCTTTGCTAGTGGAATTTAATTCACCACTCAAAGTCACGAGATGTATGAAATGATACAATATTCATTCATTATCTTCTCTGCTCTAACTCATACACATACCATGCAAAACTAAAACATTGACCACCTCGAGAATACCAGCCAGTGGCTGGTAACCAACCTGACAACATAGAGCCCATGCCGACGAACACACAACTTCAAGCCGAGATCGACCGGCTCAATCAAGCGATGGCGGAACGCGCGCGAGTGGCCAGCAACCTGCCCAAGTTCACCGGCAAGAGGGGGGAAGACGTGCGCGAATGGCTGTTCCAGATTGAGAACGCCTGCCGCATTAACGGGGTCGCGATCGGCGACGCGAGTGGAAGAGCACACGTGGGGGATTTTCCGTGAGCATGTGCTCCAACACTTCGAGGCGTCGAACTACCAGTCAGTGCTACGAGAGAAGCTCCAGCGTCTGAAGCAGACAGCGGATATCGAGACCTACAACGGCGAGTACTCGGCCCTCATCTTCCGAGTCGACGACATGGGCGTGCTTGACCAAGTCCTGCTCTACGCAAACGGTCTCAAGCCTCGCGCACGGAGCTACGTGAAGCTCGAGAATCCTGAGACGCTGAGTGACGCTTTGGACTTAACTGTCAAGTTTGAAGCAACCCACTTTGTGGAGGACACAAGTGAGCGCAAGGTTCGTCACGTAAAGATGAAGACCTCTAATGAACAAGCCCAAGACAACAAGAAAACGTCTATAAGATAACCTTCCGAGGAAAGGGACAATTCAAACCGAGGTCGAATTCGAAGAGCAAGGAGACTCGTACCTGCCACTTCTGCAACAAGCCTGGCCACATCAACGTCAACTGCTTTGCGTGGAAGAAGGAGCAAAGGGAGCAGGGAAACGAGAAGCCACGTCAGTGAAAGAGAGTCCTGTCGTGGAGGAGAAAGTAACCAGAGCAGTTAAGTTTGATAATGTCAGCCTTAATGTTCTGAGTGAAAACTCTCTAGTCTACAAGTCCCGTCCACTGTTCGCCGTCAGCGGTGATATCAGTGTGACTGGCAAGATGAAGGAAACATCGAAAATGCTTCTAGACTGTGGTGCAACCACGATCTACGTGTCGAAGCGGTTGGCAGAAGAACACCAGCTAAAGACAACGAAGTTCAGCGACAAGAACATTCGAGTTAATCTAGGAGACAACCCGATTGTGGAAGCCCAGCTAGAGGTGCCATCTCTACGTATCACGGTCTCTGGATTAGAAGATACGTATGAGTGAGTCGCAGTTGTCTACGCGATACCTGAAGAATTTGACTGCATTCTTGGAATACTATTCTTCGAGGACATGCAACCACAGATCGACTGGAGACGTCGACGAGTCGAGGGAACAAGAGAGAGAACTTTGCGCTGGGAACGAGCGGGTGAAACCTGTGGGCCAATCGAGGAAGGCGGACCGGTGATTGCCTCCGGGCTTCGGAGATCTGTCGGGGCGAAAGGCCTATGGGCGAAAAGACACGATTCCTGTCGAGGTGCCGCGCTGGAAACGGATGTGAAGTCCGCGGTCAACCCCGTTCACGACTCAGAGCAGAATGAGACCCAACGAGTTGCTTGCGAGCAACTAGAAGACGCGTCCGCTGGCAAGGGTTCAGCAAGCGAAGACGAGAGGAAGTCGTCGGGACGCAACGGTACTGCTCCTGGGGGCAGCGATACCAAAGAAAAAGAGTCTGTCGTGGAGAAGATGTTCACGATGGGAATCACAGATGGCGCTGGTGTAGAGAACAAGTTCATCACGAGAAAGAAACTGCGAAAGTTCCTGAGAATCAAGACCAAGTCGATCGATGAACCGGACTTCATGTTGGTTCTGACAAATGAAACGATCAAAAACGTCGCCCGATCCTTGGAGCGGCGCGACCAACCCGACAATGTCGGAACTGCAAATGCGCAACGTTATCTGGAGACAGACTGGCAAAGTTTCCGGGCGAACCCTGCCTTTGACTTGCTGACGAAGTACAAGGACACGGTGTTTCAACCCGAACTCCCTGAAGGTCTTCCGGAGAAGCGGGAAATCGAGCACAGGATCGACGTGAAAGATCCCAACCTTGCGATGTATCGGCAGCAGTGGCGACAGTCACCTGAGCAACAACGTGAGATCGTGCTCTGGGTTGAAGACATGGTGAAGAAGAAACCTATCCGACCAAGCATCAGTCCACACGCCGCACCAACCTTCTGCGTCCGGAACCCATTTGGATGGCGGATCGTTCACGATTATCGGTACTTGAACTCCAATACGATACGGCAGAGTATACCGATGACGAGGAAAGAAGACATACTGGACGCCATGGCCGGAGGGTACTGGTTTCCGACGATGGATTTGATGTCCACGTATTATCAAGTTCGTATGCGGGCGGAAGGTATCAAGTTCACAGCGTTCCAGGCGCCAAACGGACTCTGGGAGTATCTGGTGCTGCCCATGGGGGTCTGCAACGCGCTAGCGACGATGCATCGGTTGACGTCAAGACTTTTTCGCGATCTGGAAAACACGAAGTCGTTCTACGATGACATCTACATCTTCACGAAGTCACAGAAGATTGAAGATCACTTGGACGCTCTCCGCAAAACATTGGACATCTTGCGAGATAACAAGTTATTTGTGAAGCTGTCCAAGTGCGTCTTCTGTGCCGACGAGACTCCATGTCTTGGAGATTTTGTTGGAAGAAACGGTGTGCGGGTGGATCCAGATAAGGTGCAGACCATCAAGGACTGGCCAATTCCAAGAACGCAAGAGGAGCTTCACAGCTTCCTCGGCTTAACTGGATACGTCCAACGGTTCTGCCCAGACTACGCGAAGCTGACAGCAAGTATGTTTACCTTGCTCAAGAAGAAGTCCAAGCGCAATGCGAAGATTCGTTTCGACGAAGAGCAGTCGAAGAACTTCAAGGAACTGAAGAAACGGTTGTGCAATCCACCAGTGTTGCATTTGCCCGACTTCAATCTACCTATGCATTTGCGTACGGACGCCAGCAAGTTTGCAGTCGGAGGAGTCCTGTTCCAGGTTGTCGATGGTGTTGAGCTACCCATTGCTTACACCAGTAGGAAGATGAAATCCGCAGAACTCAATTACCCGACGCAGCAGCAAGAACTTTTGGCAATTGTTCACGCGCTGGCAGCTTTCCGGATTTACTGCTTGGACAAGCCACCAATCGTGGAGACGGATCACAAGAGTCTTAAAGGTCTCTTTACTCAGAAGATGGCGAATCGTCGTCTTGCGCGCTGGTATGATATCCTCGCGGGGTATCAGCCTACGTTCTCATACCTTCCAGGTGCGAAGAACGGGATCGTAGACGCGCTTAGTCGAAGACCAGACTTGCAACCAGAAACGAAGTACTTCCATGACTTGAGTGTGACCAGTTTCAATGATGCGTCCTTCAGTTTGGCAGTCAGCGAGGTGACCACAGACAGCCAAGATCAAAACAGCGTACACGAAAGATCGAGAAGCAAAAGCGATTTTCACAGCAATCCAGCGGCGCGCAGATAGGCAGCAGCCGAAAGCCAAGCGACAACAGAAGAACAGTATCGCTGCTATTCGGAAGACAACTGTTTGCTGTGGTACCAGACTCCATCCGACGATGAGCCACGTATCGTAGTGCCCAGCGATGTGAAGTTGCGGCAAGTGGTCATCGTTGAGTGTCACAATTCCAACTCCGGAGGTCATCCAGGAGCGGAGCGGACGTACTTGACCCTTGCAAGGAGGCGGTACTGGACCAAAATGTTGAAGTCAATCCAAGCGTACATTGCTGACTGTGAGCCTTGTCGACGGAACAAACCAAAAGCTAACGAAGTCACCGGGACTGCTAGAACCACTGCGTGTTCCCGACGAACGATGGAGATCGATTTCGATGGACTTCATCACCGACTTGCCACGAACAAAGCGAGAGGTAGATTCCATCTGGATCGTCGTCGACCGACTGACAAGCGTTGTCACTTTGTGCCGACTACGAAGAAGGTAGATACCGAAGGCGTTGCCCGTCTCTTCATCGACCATATCTGTAAACTTCATGGAATGCCAACAAGCATCGTATCCGATAGAGACAGGAAGTTCGTTTCGACGTTCTGGCAACACGTTTTCAAATCAATCGGAACAACGCTGAAGATGAGAGTGGCGCATCGAGCTCAGGGAGACGTCCAAACGGAGCGGATGAACAGAACACTCGAAGAATACCTGAGGTCCTACGTTGGACCAGTTCAAGACGACTGGGACATCTATCTCGACAATACTGAGTTCCGAGTAAACTTGACCGTGAACAGCAGTATCAAGATGGCGCTGTTAGAAGCTGATCTAGGATACATCCCTCTCAATCCCCTACAGCTCACAGCGGAGAGTCGTGGCAAGGTCCCTACAAGTCGACGCGGCGCTGAGTTACACGAGCGACAAGCAGCTCTTCTTCGTCAATGTCAGAAAGCACTAGCGGACGCCCAAGAAAGAATGCGAGATGTGTACGACCGAAACCGAGAGGAGCAAGTCTTCGAAGATGGCGACAGAGTGTACTTGAGCACGAAACACTTGGATCGAAGACATACAGGGTTACCCAACTCAAGCAAGCTTGGTCCGAAGTGGATAGGCCCCTATATCGTGGTGAAGAGGATCCACAATCACGCGTACGAGCTGAACATCCAAGCCGGGAACAAACTTCATCCAGTCTTCAACACCGGGTCTTTGAAGCCATACAAGGACGCCACTCGGATGTCGAAGCCCCATTATGCCGTTCTAGCCGACGGCACAGTTGGACAACTCATCCAACGACTTCTCAGCAAGCGAACGCAAAAGCGACGAACCCAATTTCTTGTGGAGTGGGTGGGTGAGGAGAAACCCACTTGGGAGCCGATCGAGAATCTCTCACAGATCTCAGATCTCATTGCAGACTTCGAAGCATCTAGGAGAAGGAAACAGCGAAGAAGATGAACGGTCAAGAGTAAAGGGGGCCCGAGAGCCTACATGTATTCCCGCATTACATCCCCTACAACTTCTGCTGCTTCTTCTTCTCGCGGCGAGCTTTCTTTCGATTCGACCTGGACTTGCGTTTACCGCGGAGGCAACGGTACCTTTGATTCAGCTTCATCAATCCCATCCATTTGACCTTATCGAGACCCTCCAATATGGTCAATGGTTCCGGGGTCACAGGCGGTTCGACTCCATCCAATACAGAGACAGCAGTGTCTGGACCCTTCACGAGAACAACAACGCAGTGTCCGACGAGGCCATCACCAATACTCGTGAGATACACTCCCTCACGCAGTGTTTGGACTAACGTCTGGAACAGTTCCACATTAGTGTATGAAGCATCAAGTGGACTCTGGAAGAGAAGATCGTAATCCAACGGAAACTCGCTGCGCTGAAGAACGCGAAAGAACTCCGTAGCTTCCGCACGAGAAACTCCGTTGACAGTATCTGGATGTTCACGCTCGAAGTCCACCCATAGTTCAGTAGCCGTGGAGGCAAGACCAGGGTCACCAAGGTGATAATGTAACGGGGTTGCACGTACAAGTGGCTACACCACTTGTAACTCTAACAATTATCCTAATTGTTAGAGGTTGGAAATGGACCTCAGATCTTTGGTGTGCTGTACACATCAGTGGCTACATGGGCGAGCCACATCATTGAGTGGTTCGCGTGCATTTGTGCATGTTATTGGTAGAAAGTAACGGATTTCTACCAATCAATGCCCTTCACGGAAGCAGAGATTCTGTCAACCACACGTTGGCAGATCCTTTAGAAATAGATTAAACAGTTTTAGGAGGTTCCATAATGGTTTTGTGCCAATTCAATAACAGTTATCATTTTACGGTATTTGCAGTTTAAATTAAGTCTATCTTAATTGCACGCTTCCTCATACACGTAAGCGCAAGTGTACGCCACCTAGTGGGTCTAAGTAGACCCATTACACAGGGGGTCCTAAGGGTGTGTTCTCCAAAGGCCAATAGTTTTCCAATATACCAATACGTTGCTTGGCCGCCTCCTTCTGGCGGTGAACTTGAGGGGGTGAGAAGAGAGCGAGGGTGACCTGGGCAAGCTATCCAGGCGTTCTTGTGCTTCTCCCCTGTAGACTGTTGCGTTCCTGGGTCGTCAGAGGGGGCCAATATACTTCCCTGCTTCGGAAATAGGTGGAACACTAAGGCCTTGTAAGGGAAAACTCTCTCTCCGTTGTTGATTGTTAGTCTCTTGTCTATTTCGCAGTAAAATCAACACTAATATGCAAACTCCCTACTCCTTTCCTCTACGTCTTCTCAACCTCGAACGTCTTCCAGCCTCCCATTCCGGAACTGGCTCCATGATCGTACTTAATGTGAAGATGTACAATTTATATGGAATACCCTGATCTCCCGAAGTGTGTCGAAATGATTACACCATGTTCTCCCTGCATCGTGATCTCCAGAGCCCCAATTTCCACATCTTCAAGGAGCGATTATCTCCTCAAAAATGATTGTCTCGTCGAGTACCATGTTTCAAGGGTCTAGATCTTCCCACGACCTAGTACCAGATATCGGGTGCATCTCTGCGGGGATCCAGTGTGCGGGAAACGTGACATCCTTCTCCACACTTTTCAAGTTGCTCTTCGTCCGAGCTACGTCCATATAACAAGAAGTGAGGCGTCTAAGTAGGCACTGCTCGTAGACTCAGAGGTGTACAATATTCACACTATAGCTTCCAAATATTGCTTAGAACGGTGGTGCTTTTTTGTCAAAGCCACCACCCTCTCGATTGTTGCGAAACTTTCCAAGACCTGCGACACCCTTCTGTAGCTGAGGTTTTACTATCGGGCCTTGTTGGGGATACATTTCCAACAACCAGTTCTTGACATTTCCATAGTAGAACGAGACTTGTCAGTTGCTCTAGCTAGAGAATTCGCATACTTATCTAATAGAATTCGGAGTATTTTACCAGTCTTGTCTCCATCAATTAGCTCGTGGGTTTTGGTCAGTGTCATGTTCTCAGTTTCCAGAAACGCTGCAAAAGAAATGAGCGCTGTCACTCTCGCCTTCTTGCTGTTGGCAGGGTCAAGCGGTGCGATCGACATGACTTCTTCTCTGCAGACTACTTCTAATTGTGAAGTCGACACTCCTGTAAAGTTGAAACTCCACATCAAAAGTCAGAAATTTCGGGAATTTTTGAGAGTATGCATTTCTATGGATTTTTGTATTGAATATCACATATTTTCAAAAAATTCCAACCAAATATGGTAAAAATGGGAGTATGCTACAGCAACAGAAAAAGGAAAGGCCACCCAGGATGGATGTAATGGCCCTGAAAACATCAAATTAGACCCGGTCGAAGCGACTAAGACCTCTCGACAAGAGAAAACGGCTACTGCGTTAACGGGTTTGGCCTCGTAGAATTCATATGAAAATCTAGACCCATCTATCAGGCTCAAAAGTGCCGGTATCGCGTGCTTGCTTATAAACGAAGATGGCAAATTGCTTCGGCCAGGACGAGTACCTACTCACCTCTCACTCTAAGAATCTATTTCGACCTGCAATATCGCATACACACAGAATATACACCTAAAGTGTACAGAAACGCATAAAAATACTATTTTATTTGTGCATTTTCTGTTGCTCTAGCACGATCCGTCAGAATGGTTGGAACCATTTTCCATTTCTTCAAGTCCACATGATTAGCCAAAGTTATTCCAATAGTCTTTTTTTAAATGGCGGATGCATCTTTTAAATATATTTACAAAAATAGCTTGGTTGGAAAAGAGTGAATATTGTTCCCATACCTACGTATTCGTACTTATGTTCGTAAGGCCATGTCTCCAACGATTCGCTGTGTGCGTCTCGGTGTCGATGATTCACATCCTTGTTGAGTGCTTGCATTTCTATGCCGTTTGGCATGCAAGTGTTTGCTGCGGTGGTCGAGGCACTCATCACGCAGTGACAGCGCATTTGCCGCATCTTTGAAAGCTATAGAGATTTAACGGGTTGTGTGACTGCAACTGTAGTCACAGGCGATCAGCAGCCCTACCCTGCGGCGTCAACTTGGCAAAGGTGCTGCGTTTGCACAACTTCCAACGTTGCTTATGGCGTCAAAGGGGAATGATTTAGAGGCTTGGAAATCCGATCTCGAGATCACCAGGTGGACTCTACAGGCAGCATGCCTGAGGCAGCAAGCGTAAGTTTTAAAGGATTCTTATCTACAGGTATTTTGTGTCGTTGCCGACCTTCTGCTTTTCAGGCTACATATTCGTAGCTAGGCCAAGCGATCGCCCGGCTCGAGGAAAGCGTCTGCTACTGTAGCAGTGCTACAAGCGCATCAAGTTGGTTGTAGCATAAGTTATGCCACAACTGGGCGGTGAGCTGAGACGAAGATACAACCGGCAAAGCCTGCTTTCGTTTCCAATATCCTTACGCCTTCAACATTGCCACCTACAGCCACACAATTTCCTCCTTCTGCTTTCGATGCATACTGTACGTCACGTTCGACGTGTCCGCGAGCATGTTCGCTTAGGTGTCCGCCTAAAATAGCAGAATCACGAAGGCACTTGTGCCGAGCTAGTTGCACGAAGTCGAGCTGATGGTCCTTCTACTAATGAATCTTGTTCACCTACAGTTATGTAAATGTGAATCGCTGTAGTGCATTCACACCGAAGAGCTTGGCGTCGTTCGAGCAATGCTTAAATGATCCAAGACTGCTTTGCAATCGGTAAACCATTGCCGTCGCCTCGACGTTTAGCGGTGGTACATGTACTTTACTCAATGAAGTTCACTAGCAGCGGATTTCTGTATACAGTCCACGCATAAATGTACATGTACGCACGTCGAAGTAGAGAGTTCTACTACTGTGCTAAATCGCTTCATTGTCGACACCAGCGTTGCGTTGCGAGCCTCAATGTTTGATCATTGAAGTGCCCAAGTACTGTACAGTTCACTTGGTCCCGCCCCGGGGTGGAGCCTCCACTGGAAGCTCTGCTGGTGCCGATCCCGAAGATCTCGGTCGTTCCCCTCAACACCCCGTTCGACGGGGCAATGCTGAGCTGACATTCTCCAAACTCCAACATTCGCGAAGTGCGAGTCGCAATGCCAATACCTTTCGGTGACGTGCGGCTCCAATATGGCGAAATCGGCTCGTTTTTGCGGAGACGAGAGTCACAAGAGTTGGCTGCCGTGGAGAAGAGCGGACACTATTTCGCCCCACATGGCAGCTTGGGGGCGCGCAACTTGCCGAGTTGCTCTGCTGACCGGTGGATAAGGTGTCGTCGTCTTCCTTTAGCATCCGGCCTGCTGGGCTGCCACAATTTGCTCTGCCGGTGAGGTCAGGCAAGGAGACGTCCACCAAGTTGTCATTGACAAATGGCGTCCTGTCATCACGAAATTGTGAGCGTTGAAAGTGATTTCCGTGTCAGATGCTGACAGGCTCTGAGTTGGGTTCCCCTGCCTGCTCTGCCATCTTGTCGGGAAGTGCCTATCGTCGGCCAGTGCCTGAGCTTGTGGGTCTCGCTCCTCGATCAGATCTCCTTGGGCCTCGCAGCTTCAGCCAGGCATAAGCGCAACAGGTTAGACATTTCGTGCGCATTGAATTGCATGTGCCAATGGCATGTGCCAATTGGTGCATGTACGATTCTGTTTGGCCATGTCTCGCTGAGCTGTGGATGAACTTGCAGTCCAAACAGCAACATTGACTAAAATGTTCGGATACGAAATCGCGCCTTTTCAAAATCCATTGGATACTAAAGACAATAATCTTATTAGCAGACCAATCATATCATCCACAATAATCTGAAGCACAGCACATCTCATGTTTTTGCGACCGATTTCGTAACCGCTTCTCCCCGCATAATCCGGAGCATTCAGCTGGAGTGCAAAAAGAACGTGGACGGCGGCAGGTCTGTGTTTGCAGCAGAGTGCAGTGGCAATCTTCACTTTCGGATTTCCCACGAGCGAAGCAAAGAGAACAGAGAGAAATTCACACAGAACACAAAATGCAGATGAAAATTGGCATGGACAAACTGACGCCGCGACGACTCGTCAAGGTCACCAACTACGCACTCGTGCAGGTGCTCAAGGCGACGGTGGCGCGTCTGCGAACAGTCGAGATGGAGCTGGGCGACCTGGAGCTGGCGCTTGAAGACGAGCAGGAGGAGGTCGAGTCCTACAGCGACGACATCGACGACTGCCACGACCGCATCGAGGACATCGACGAGTTCGTGCGCGAACTGGAAGCCGGCAATGTCAACACAGTGAGCGACGCCGCAGCCGCACTGGCCGAGATGACGGAGGAGCGTCAGGAGGAGCAGAAGCTGCTCAAAGTGCTGAGCGACGCACGAGCGAGTCACGAGAAACAGTTCGAGCAACTACAGAGCCAGTCAATGGCGCTCAAGAAGGAGCGTCTTTCGTTGACCAAGACGCGCTACGAGATCTGCTGCCTGTTTCGCCGCAACGGCGTCTTCGACCTCGTGCGTCGGAGGCTTGCAGTGTTTAACCCCAAGCTGCTGTAAGGTGTAGCTAACGCGGCTCAATATTTATTAGCATCAGTACTATGGAAATACAAACCCTTATCAAAGCCAAACATGTCCATTGCCTGCTCCCCGAGTTGGGAATCCCAGCCCGAGGATTCCCAAGATGCAAGCCAAAATCGTCGCGGAGTTGATTTGCCGTTAGCTCTGGTGTCTTCGATGCATCACATCCATGAGCTACATCCGGGTGGCAGTGGCTCACTGGCCATTGCATGCTGCAGCTGCGTGGAGCTTTAAACTCGGTGTGCCATCACGTGCTTGCGTCCCCAAATCGAGAGATCTTCCACATGGCCCTGCAAGACTTGCAGGCAAGACAAGAACACTCACCCAGTCGCTCACCCAACCCAACTCGAGTGTAACCAGCATCGTGCGATGTGGCGGGAATTGAAGCTTGGGCTGTAACAGGTCAATCGCGCTTTACGTCCGCCGCGCGACTGGCGACTCCACATCGCTTGATACTTCGATCCAGACTCCGAGATGGTGTTGCGGATTTGGAGCAGCACACTGCTCTGCGCAGAGACCTGGGCCAGCGATCATCACTTGGTGGTGTTTTCTGCTTGCTAGCCGTCAGGATTGGCAAAATCTTCGCAAAAAACGAGAGGAAGGAAGGTCTGAGATGGCAAGGTGGTTGATTTGCGGTTGACTCACGAACGTCGGAAGATCCGGGTCTATCTAAAAGCTCTTGCTGATGTAACGCCCACCACGACCGGTCCGCTCGACCCCTTCCAACGCGTTCTCTTCTTTGAGGGATATGACGACGGTCAACCTTATACCTCGGTGCGTCGTACTGTTCTGCTTGATCCTCTCACCTAACGTCACTCACCGTTTGTGCCTGTTGTCTTCTTCTAGCCACATCTTCGGTCTCAAAACGGATGTCCACTCGAACGTGGCTTTTGTCGACGATCAAACGGTGGCGTACCCCGCAGGCCACCACGTCGTTGTCTGCTCTCTCGACGACAAGCGACAGAAATTCATCGCTGCCACGGAAGCCTCCGAGGGTGTCACTGCGACAGCTCTAGCTCCCAGTCGCCGCTTTCTCGCGGTTGCTGAGCGAAGCGAGCGAGCGCTTGTGAGTATTTTCGACCTCAAGACACTCAAAAAACGCAAAGTACTGAGCTCAGCCGATGCTCAAGCACGGAGCTATGTGAGCATGGCCTTCAGTGCTGACAACCAACTACTTCTCACACAAGGAGGAGCTCCAGACTGGATGCTGACATGCTGGAACTGGTCCAAAGGTAAACCTGTGGCCAGTGTCAAGGCTCCACTGCATGTCATGGCACCCCACGCGTCTCCTAGCTCGGCTATGCTGGTGTTAGCAGGCCAGTCAACGCTGCATACCATCGGCGGAAGCATGGCTCACTTGAGCTCTTCAACTTCAGATGCTAATCTCATTGCGTCGAGTACAGCCAATTCTGGAGTCGCAGTATCTGCGACTGCTCCACCTCAAGTGTCTGCGTGCTCATTTAGCGACGTGGATGCTGGCTTGGTGTGCGTTACAGGTGCAGGACTTGTTCGCTTCTTTCGAGTGCTTGAAACAGCTTTCCGTCCATTGCCCAGTCCACGAATGGAGAGTCACGTTTTCCTAGCACACGCGTGGCTAAAGCAGCGTGATGACTATCTAGTCGCTGGTTCTGCTGCGGGAGATCTCATGCTTTTCCACGGAGGTGAATTCGTCACGCGTCTCAGTGCATCTCCGGGCCCTGGAAAAGCAGTGCATAGTTTGACAGCAACCAGTAAGGGACTTCTTTGTGGACTCAGTGACAACACTATAGTCATGTTTGGAGTCATCTTGAGCGACAACGGAGACCACGCCGATGTAGCTGAATATACCACGACGTCTGCTGATGTGGAAGATAGTTCCGTGCCAGGATCGCAAGAAGACCAGTTTCTCGAAGATGCAGTGGATATACTGACACTGCAACGTAGTGTCCGCGTCGACAGTGGACCAGGCTACATTGCCACAATTGCAGTGAGCCCCAATGAAGATGTCATTGTCGTCACTACTTCCAACGCCCAGCTACTCACATTCCCTTATCAAATTCACACATCGGGAGTCCATTCAGGTGCTCCAGCCACCGTTCTGGTGGTGGATGAATCTGCAATTGCTGGAACTGGTGGAGGCGCTGCTGGTACAGTGGCAGAAACCGCGATAGCTCAAAGCGAAGACGTCGAGTACGTCGTTACAAGCTTTCACCAGCCAAGCGATCCCAACACCACCAACAACGGGCCCGGTAGTGGTGGGTTGCTACATGTAACTGGGATGGATGTTTGCGTGCGCAAGCCACTCCTTGTAACTTGCGGTTTGGATCGCACAGTGCGCGTCTGGAACTATATTGACCGAACGTGTGAGGTGGCTAAGCGCTTCAACGAAGAGGCTTTCAGTGTGGCCTGTCATCCTTCGGGGTTGCATCTTCTCGTTGGTTTTGCAGATAAACTTCGCTTGCTGAACATTCTTATGGATGATATTCGCTCTTTCAAGGAACTCCCGGTGAAAGCCTGTCGCGAATGTCAATTCAGCACTGGAGGGCATCTTTTTGCCGCAGTTAACGGCAACACCATCCAAGTCTTTTCACTCTTTACGGGAGAGTTAGTTGCCACGCTTCGAGGTCATAATGGCAAGGTGCGCAGTCTCTACTGGAATGCAGACGATTCCAGCATTGTGTCTGCAGGGCTTGATGGCGCAGTTTACTACTGGGACCTTGATGAAGCTAAACGTGAAGCTGAGTTCGTACAAAAGGGAGTATCCTATTACTCAGCCCTCTGTAACCGTGAAGGCACTGCAATTTACGCAGTAGGAGGCGATCGTTTGCTGAAGGAGATCGAAATCCCGTCATCTCAATTAACCAAGGAATTTCTGTGCGATGCTACGCTCGGCCAGCTTGTACTATCAGGTTCTCAGCGTTTGCTTTTTGGAGCTGGAGCGGAGCCGGACCGTCCAGGAGCAATACGAGCTTTTAAATTTCCTCTCACAGGTGAATCGACAGAGTTCCAATGCCTCAGTGCTCCTGTTACACGTCTGCGGGTATCTTTTGACGACCAGTTTCTCTTTGCCGCTGGTGAAGATGGTGCAGTATGCATATTCGAGATAAGAGATAAGGAAGGACGCCCAACGCGAGCAACTGGGAAGGAGGGTGATATGTCTCTATCAGCAGTTTCTGGTCTTGGAGGGAGCTTTGCTAGTGGATCCTCTTACCATCATGAAGGTTTTAGTGGACACGGAGGATTGGCTTCGTTTTCCGAAGAGATTTTGGTGACCAAGTCGGATCTCGAGGAGAAAAACACATTGATGCTAGAGTTGAAGAACAAAGTGGATGAGCTCATGCTTCACAACGAGTACCAACTGCGACTCAAGGACATGACGTACAACGAAAACCTGAAAGATCTCACTGAAAAATTCACCCATGAAATTGAACTCGAGAAAAACAAGTACGAACTCTTGCGAGAGGACAAAAATGACATCGAGATGGAGTACGAGGAAAAGATCAAGCAACTAGAAGAACACCACTTGCAGCAGATGCAGGAGACTGAAGCTGCATATCAGCAAAAGATCATGAAAGAAGTCGAACGATACCAGGAGGTGTTGACTCAACGTGAGGCGCAGTGTCTGCACTGGAAAAGTGAACAACAGCGTCTCGTAACTACGCACAATAAATACGTGGCAGATGTGACGGAAGACTTCGAGCAACGTCTGAATGAAGACCGCCAATTGCGCATGCAGATGGAAGAGGAGAAGGATGAATTGGGACGTGAATACCGTGAAACGGTGGCCCAGGTCGAGGCAGACGTGGATGAAGAGATCGAAGCACTCAAGAAAAAATATGAAGATAAGCTCCAGGCTGAGCGCGAGGCTACGTTGCGGTTTAAGGGCGAGAATGGCATCATGAAGAAGAAGTTCTCCGCTCTACAAAAAGATATCGAAGACCAGCGCGATCAAATCAAGTTGTTGCTAGAAAAGGAAAAGGAACTGATCGAAGCTATTAAGCAGCTCGAGAAAGAGATCCAAGCGCTTAAACGAGAGATCCGCGCGCGTGACGAGACTATCGGGGAGAAGGAGAAGCGAATTTACGATCTAAAGAAGAAGAACCAGGAGTTGGAGAAGTTCAAGTTTGTCCTCGACTACAAGATTAAAGAGCTGAAGCGAGCAATTGAGCCACGAGAAAACGAAATCGCCGACATGAAGGCTCAGATCAAAGAAATGGACCAGGAGCTGGAGCTCTTCCACAAAAGCAATGCCCAGCTAGATGTGCTTATTGGGGAGCAGCGTCAACGCATTAACTCGCTTCAGAAGGCCATTGCCGGCCATCGACAAGTCCTCAGTGACCAGCAAACATCAATGAGACGCTTTCGCTGCGACCTTCACGAGTGTGTTCGACATCTGCAGTCGCCAAAGGAGCTTGCGTTGCAGGTAGCTCAACTGTACAATAAGTACGTCACTGATGATAGTGGCTCAAGCAGTGCAGGTGCTGGAGATGTAGAAGCTGAAATTCAGCTTGAGTATGCGCGGCAGAAGCAGTATCTTGAGAAGTCTGTGCATGTTCTCAAGCGCAAGTATGCAGCCGACGCGCAGGATCACCAGCGTGAGAACTTGCGGGCAACGTCCGACAATATGATCCTAATCCGTGAGATCAACGATCTACGTAGTGCTGTTGTCGCTGCTAAGAACAACCTTCAGATGGAGCGAGCCACACTGGCCACTGCTGGTTTAGGCGCCTCGACAATGAACCAGGCGAAGAAGACCCGTGGTAACAAGTCGTTGGCGGCGGCACTCGAAGCAGCAGGTGGAGATCCCGATGTGCTCATTGACAGACAGAGATCCGAAATTGAAGAGCTACGTCGGGCAGTGAAAGCTCTGGAGGACAAATTGGCGAGCGGTACCAAGTCTGGCGATGTGTTTCCACCCATTGGTCGCGCAGTGGATGGCTAGCTTGCTACGTACTTCGAAGTATGTGAACTTGTATTCAATTTGCACACTCGAAATTCGTTTTTCAGGGGATCTGACATCTGAATATTCGTGTGTGTGTATCTCTCACTTCAGGTAAGGAAATACACCCAAGCCATGACGACGATGTCTAGCTTTATTCTACGGGTTCACATTCGAATCAACTAACTTTTTCTCGTTCGATGCCAGAGCAGTTGGTAAAAAAAAAAAAACAGGACTTTTTGCTTTTGCACGAAAAAGCGTCCTCGAGGGGACTCGAACCCCCAATCCCCGCCTTCGGAGGGCGATGCCTTATCCATTAGGCCACGCGGACATACAAATTGAGATGGTGCTGAAAAGCTATTTAACACTTTTTTACATGCTGCTTCGAGATAAATGAAACTCAGCAGGCCAAGTACAATGAACAAGTTGATAGGTATCACAGCCTTTGGTTTTTCCAAGTATGCCGTGCCTGTACCAAGCTGTTCTTGTTCCACTCATTTGCCGATTTAGCTCGGTTAAACCGAGTCGATTGACAATATCCAGGTCTAGATACCTGGGTGGAGACTTTCTCATCTCCACGATTCTCTCTACCTACGTCCGCACGAAGGGCTCCATCCGTCCAGCAAACCTTCTGCACTTCGGCTCGGTTGCGGGGGGAGCACCACTCCTTTGCATTTTCGACGCTTGAGCAGCTTCATGTGTACGGCCTACCCGATGGGCAAAAGAGATTGGTGGTGGTAACTGCGAACAGAGCTTGCTCGTCCTGAACTTCGTCCATGGAGACACACCGTTACGCGCATGCGCAGCTCCTTCAAACCGTTCACCGGACTCGGCGCGTGGCCCTTGATGCGATCGATACATGGGTCTTCTTCGGCGGACTGCAGGTAGAAAATTTGGTCGGGCGGGCGGAATTCCGTGTTGGAATGGGGTGTTTCCATCGTAGCAGATTGCGGACTGACAGGATGGCACCAAGGCTCCAAGGCCTCTCAGGACTGTAGGAAGCTCCGCCTGCAGTGCTTGGAATCGAAGCCTTCGATATTACATCCAGCTGCAATCAGCCAGCCAACTTTGCTGCCAAGTGACCCCTACACTAGGGATCTTCTTGATGACGCTAGACAAAAGCGGTGAGCATAATTGAACCAAGGACCAATGGGCAGGAGGTGACATCAGCATACTATTATCTTCCAACTAGCCTCCTTTCACTTCGAAGTCTTCCTTAAATCCTCCTTCCCTTTTAGGTACCAAACCAGAGCGAGCACGAGCATTGAAGGCGTAGGGAGGCGATAAACTCTTGTCTACACAACAAAATAATGAGAATTCACGACTCCCGTACTTTACGGAGGCCGAGGTCGGTTTGTGCTCTGTCGGTTTCAAGCATTGGTTCATTAAAAGCTAACGAGGGAGCAGCGCAGCACGACTGCCACGCGTCTACGAGCAAAAAAGGAATGTACAAGGCACGTCGGCGCAGCCCCACCTTCTACCGCAGCCGCACCACCACCTCCCCCAAAAAGTATCTGCTACCTCCTTACAGCGTCACACCCGGCACAGACGCACCTGGTTGAGGGAATGTCTGGCCTACGGGGCTGGTCGCGACCTGTGGAGAGTGCGGCCCAGGACCACGGGACTGCTCCAGCTCCACCTGCTGCTGCAGCGTGAAGCGTGGCTCAGCCAGAATGGGCACTGAGTCCTGGCGGTTGCGCGTCTGCGGGGGTCCGCCAGTCACCGAGTCACTGCGCATCTTGGACGACACAGGGGGGATAGCAGCTGGAACCGCCGTCACGGCCGATTCCTTGCGCATGGCCATGACAACCTCCTTCTGAGCGCGCTCCTCCGCAGTCACACCTCCTGCCATGCCGTTGTTACCACCCGTTCCGGCGGCGTTCGCGTAGTTGTTCGTGTTCGAGCGAGGGGCCTCGAAGAAGATGTCGCTCTGGCGGTCCAAGTCCTCCTGGTCATCGCGCTTGCGTGTGCGCACGTAGAAGGTGATGACAAGCAGTGCCAGCACGACCACTGCGGCCACAACAACGGGAACAATCCAGCTCGACGCGGACGAAGAGCTCGAGCTGCCTGTGGCGGCACTCATGGATCCTCCCGAGCTGCTAGGGGCCACTGTACCATAAATTGACGTTGTTGAAGACGAATCCAAAGCTGAAGAAGTCGTCGTGTCCGTCGAGCCAGACGTCGTAGCAGCCACAGTGGCAGTCGGTGCCTCAGTCGTCGCAGTCGGCGCCGTAGTCGTAGGCGTTGGGGGCGTAGTCGTCGGCGTCGGAGCAGTTGTCGTTGGTGTCGGGGCCTCCGTCGTGGCTGTCGGCGTTGCGGTAGTCGTAGTCGGTGTTTTGGTGGTCGTCGATGGGGTCTTCGTGGTGGTCGCTGGCGTGGCTGTCGTCGTCGCCGGCGCAGTCGTCGCTGTGGTCGTCGTTGCAGTGTCCGACGACGAGTCCGTCGCGTCCGAAGACGTGTCTGTCGTCGGTGTCGTGCCTCCTGTGGTTGAGTTGGTGGTCTGCGCCGCGACGAGTGCCATGGCGCACAGCGCTAGCAGCAGCAGCGCGCACAATCTCCTGGCGCCCATATTCCCTGTGTCTGTCTACCTGTGTCTACAGTGTCTACCTCCCGATCCTTCTAGGCCAAATGGACTGGTTAATACTCCGCGTAAACGGAGTTGAGTTGCTTGTGAGGCGAAGTCGGTGCCGACGCCTTCCTTGGTCAGTGCGAAAGTCCTGCGCAATGAACGGAGGAGGGAGGGGCTCAAGCAAGAGAGTCGGTCAGTAAAAGCCTGCGAGCCCGATCCCCCTCCAAGAGAAGGCGCAACCCGACAACTTGAAGACCAGATGGCACAGGCGATCGGCACATGAAATGGTACCCACTTTAGGCCAATTGCAGTGCATTGCACTACAATTAGTACAGTACAGTACATGTGCATACCATGCATTGACGTCGGTCCCCCGGCGCAACCAAGTGCAGCTCGCCATTATGGTCTTAGTTTTAACTACACAGCCTGTACGAGTACTGCATCGTTGCTTTTGTAGTCGAAAAGCTCCCAAGGCCTGAACGATCCAATCGCGCACGCCACAGTACAGGAGTACAACGACCTTTGCGTATCGTAAACGCCGGGGTCTTGACCGCCAAACGCCAAGCTGGCGAGGTGGTACAAATCTCTTCATTGAGGCTCCTCGCTGTTACGAAGGCAGAGTGTGCAACGAGCATGGCAGGGCACTATAGAGGCATGGCCGTGTGGCAGCTCACCGTGAAGTAGCGCACCGAGACTCCACCAATTTTGGTGAGCTCAATCACAATCACAGCATGTCTCCATCGCATGCTCATTTTCGCAAGACATGTGCCTTGAACTCCAGCAAGGATCTACTGCATCCAACACTTCACTGTACATATACTTCTTGGTCCCTGAACTGTTGTTGTGCCGAGCGAAAACCATCGACGCCGTGCGGGTCGGACCAATCTTCACGTGTACCTAGAGGTCACTTCGAGCAAGACTTTACACGATCAGGACAGCAACTTCAGTTCTACACTTCGAAGTAACAATGTTACTGTAACATTGTTGCACCCTTCGTGTTGCATGTATTCACTCGTTGCGTCATATCTACATGTTGTCTGTTAAGCAGAAGTAATGAGTGAGAAACTGGGGTACCTATTCATATGAAGGTGAACTTCACCTTCGCGGCGAATGCTCCTAGGGGTAACCTTGCATTGCCGTCAAGGAGGTTTTAACTAAAGCTTTATCTGTTAAAAAAGGAGTGGTAAGAAACGGCTCCGTAAACGCCGTCTTGCAACTGATGTCTAGGAAGTCTTCTGCTAGCGCACGTCCTCGGTCTAGCAATGGCCACTCAACAGTCCCTCGAGCATTCGTGGAATTCCACCCTTCGATGTCACTGGAGAATGCGCCAACGTTGGCCGATTGTCTTGCAGTATCATCAGACGCAGCCCCGACTTTAAGTGCGCAATCTTCCTACATGTCGAATGCCGAAGACACCACATTAGAAAGTGTTCTAGTTGATCGGCTTCACGTGTGGACAAAGGTAGCAGAGGTAGGATGACAGTATTTATGAGGGGATAATATAGCACCATCGCTCTCACCCTCGATCCTGAACGAATATGCAGGTGATCGAGAAACTGGGTCCCGCCGAAGCCTACCAAGGCGATGTCCATGCTCTACAAAAGCTACTGCAACTTCACCTCCTGTGCAATATCCTTTCCACTTTTGATGATTGTTCACTCCATGACAATACTCCACTATAGAGGTTAGTTTCTGTAACCAAACTTACAGCAGCGCGAGACGCACCTTCGCACTCTCCAACTTACTTTAATCCAGGAAGGAAGACGCTCCACCGCCTCCGAGACGTACGTTTGTTTTGATAACTTCAACCTGGGCGACACCTAATGATTTGTCAACCTGATAACGGGGTGCATGAAGCCTAAACGACGACACAGACGACACAGACGACACAGACGCTGCTGACGACGTCCCGGACAAGAATGAAGTCGAGTGGAATGAGGAGCAACAGCGGAGCATTGATATTGCCGACTATGATGCCATGGATTTAATCGAGCTGTCAGAACAATTTCCGTAATGATAAGCAGATTAGATAGGCTCCCCGTCTAGATCTTCCTCATCCATTGGGGCACCATCCAGATCCTCACCATCGAATGGCTCTCCATCTAGCTCGTCTTCAGCTGCGTCTCCATTTACATGTAGAGATTCTCCATGTAGAATTTCATTGTCATCCATCGGCTCACCATCAACATCGTCGAGTTCTTCTTCAATCACCTCACCATCGATTGAGTCGCCATCCAAATCCTCATCAAGTGACTTGCCATCTAAGTCTTCAGTTTCTGCAATGCTGCTGAGGTTGTCCTTCGTTTCATGTGGTGCGACAGCGTCCGTGGTAGTCCTCAGGGTGATTGTGTTGTCGCTATCTGGCTGGACACTAGGCATTCTCGCAGCCACCGCTCGTCCTGGAGGTGCTGTAGTCGGGGAGGTGAAATCCTTAAGCCATTGAAGCCGTGCTACCAATCTTTTAGCGTCCCCAGTGGCCATAATTCCTGATTGTCGGCATGTCTTGCGTAGCCGCTCTAGATCTGCTTCTCCGATTTCATCGATGTTAAGACTGTGTGTGCTGATGTAATCCTCTTCCTCCACTTTTCGCAGGAATGTAGCGTGAAAGCCCACGAGTACTGCTGGGGGGAAAAGACTCCAGTTTTCCCAGGCAGTCAACACATTTATCACCTTTTCTTTCATCGCATTTGCAGACATCCGGCCAACAATATTATTGTGCGCAATACGCAGAGTATCCATGATTTCTGGTAGGCATTCTTGAAATGTCGTGCGAAAGAGAGATGCGTTCTTCACAGCAGCCGAACTGTTATGCAGTATGTCGGACGTCACGTACAGCAGTCCAATTAGCGTCACTCCAGACGCAATTGAGCTATTGAAGGACTCAAAGATGATGTTGACCAGATCCACTGCCGCTTCAGAGTTGTCCAGGGCGAAACCCATCGTCTTCTTCACCGATTCGCGCTCCAGGGTCAGTTCCTCCAGCAATTCCTTAAAACTGTTGTAGTCCTCATTTGTCAATCGGTTGCGCTCTCGTCCTCGCTCCATCTCTCGTGCCCGTGCAATTTGTTGCCCTGTCAGCATCTTTTCATCCTTTTCCAGGTATCCTCGTCTGTACCCGATCTGATTAGCACACGTGTCATTTCGCCTTCGCTCATTACGTGTGTCACTGTATCGCCGGTCATCTCTACGAGAATGAGAACCTGAACGAGATCGACGTGTATACTTCTGCGAGTTTGAGTTATCAGACGACCATGAACGGCTCCGACCGCGGCTTCGGCTTCTACTACGGTGTCTCCCACTTCGCCTGTGGCTCCTCTGGTCACTGGAACTGGCTGAACTGCTCCTGGAACGACGTCTGCGACTCCTACTTCGTCGACGGGATCTCCTCGGGTTTGAGCTAGAGCTTCGCGATCTGCTCCGACTGTAGCTTCGGCTTTTACTATGGTTCCGCTGATAGCTAGATCGCTGAGTAGATTGGGAAGAGGTTCCCAGATTCCTGTTGTCAGGTGATCGGGCCGGCATCTTGGGCGGTATCCACACAGGGCCATCTTGCGTCATCTGAAATGGCTCAACTCGCCATGAGTGTTCGTCATCTCCCATCGTGAAAGCGTAAACTCTCCACCGATAATACAGCGCTTCAACAGATTGAGGCTCAAACAAGAATCTGTAGACCGTGTTGTTTGCTTCACGCATCCGCACAGCGTTTTCGAACTGAAGACCATCTGCTGCCACATAGCGAGCAAGGTGATCTACACGTCGTCTCACTTCTTGAGCGGTAGGAATTTCAACGGCAATTGTTTGTTTTCCGGAAACAGAAGTGTTGGGGTAGGATCCCACAAGTGCAGTAGTACCCGGTGGTGTCGTCGTTACCGATGTAAGAGGCATCCCCGGAGTGATCCCTCGAGGTTGAATCTTAACAGCTTTACCCCATCCAACAATTATTGGCTGCCCTTCCACCTGTAGCGATAGGAACATGAACGTGTTAATGATAGCATTGACACAGACTACAAAACATAACGCAAACACACCTCCTTGTTGTCCAAATTGACACGAGCGTCATCGGCATCGCGTCGCTCATAGAAGCTAACAAATCCGCAGTTGCGTCGCCGCGCTCGTTCTTCTTCTGATCGAGGCCACATGATCTTCACCGAGTAAACCTCGCCATACCGTCCAAATTCCGCCTGCAAAAAGTCATTCATCAGCAACTCGTTTCATAACACACCATCATATCTTCTTCTCCCAAAAACGCACCTTCAAAGCTTCCTCCGTTACTGTCGGTGCCAGGTTTCCCACGTACAAATTCGTCGTCTTCGGGTCTCCATTGTCAAAAGACCCTTTCGCCATACCAACAGCTTCCATAGACACAGGTGCAGGCCCTCTCTCCTTCATTTCCTCTAGAAACTCGTCAATTACTCGCCTCTTCTTCGGTCTCTGCACCATTTGCACGTGATTTCTGCTCTGCTTCTGCCTGGTATCCGTCTGTTTCATCTCCTGCAACATCTTGTCCATTTCCAACGTCTTTCTCCCCGAAGCAGCAGAAGAAAAGGCCCTCGGTTCCGTTCCCTGAAGCTGATACACATCTCCACTTTGCCCCGTTGACTGGCTGTTGCTTTGTGCGCCTGCTCTCACAAACGCTTTGCCTTTGGTCTCCTCCTCATTGTCAAAAGATGCCACGAACGTCGCGTAGATATTGGCCGCTTCTTCGTCTGCTTTTCTCTTCTTTGCCTCGCGATCTTCTCGCTCCTGAAGTTACTTCCGTTGTCAGTCAATCTAAAGCTTAGGAATTAGCTCTCCTGTGTCAAACCTTCTGGAACTTGGTCTTTTTCTGATGACCCAATACAAAACGCGCCAGCTTGTCATCTGTGAGCGCCGTCAGCGAACTTGGCTGCATCTCTGTCTTCCATACCCCACGGCAGCTGCGGCGCAGCAGGAGCGTCCGCAGACGGCGCCTCCCAGCGACTCGTACGATTCCGTCCCATTTGATGGATTCACACTGTGAAAAATGGTACTGTACCAAATAGAGCGCTCTATTGGTGCAACCTCAGAAATGTTGTTCCAGTGTTCGTGCAACATTCGTTAAGATCCACACTTCCCCCCTTTGAAAGAACGAGAAATCTTACACAGGAAGTTCTCAAAGACAAAATGGTACGTGGCTCTTTGAATTCCTGGAGCAGTAAACCTCCGCATTCTTACACTCTGCATGGATAAATCATTCACTTACCCGTATCGCATGTTTGGATTGCCTGTACCAGTCCATCTTATCGTACAACGGAGCGGCGATCATCGCTATGGCTGGCAAAGATTGCGTCGGAATCGCTTGGTACCCACACTGTTCATTCATTCCCAGTGCAAGCTCCAGTACTAATATCGTATTTATTGTGCACGTGCAGCGATACCAGACTAGGCATGCAGGCGCAGACGGTGGCTATGGACTTCCAAAAGGTCTTCCGAGTGACCGATAAGGCGTTCCTGGGTCTGGCAGGCCTTGCCACCGACGTGCAATCCGTGTCGCAGCTACTTAAGTTCAAGCTCAACATGTATAAGATGAACGAGGAGCGCGACATCAAGCCCAAGACACTAAGTGCGTTGCTGTCCAACATGATGTACGAGAAGAGATTCGGCCCGTGGTTTGTTGAGCCTGTGATTGCCGGTCTGACAGACGACAACAAGCCCTTCCTGTCCAGCATGGACTGCTTGGGCTGTGAAATGATGACCAAGGACTTTGTGGTGGCTGGTACGATGGAGGAGGCGCTCTACGGCATGTGTGAGTCCATGTACAAGCCCGATATGGAGGAGGAGGATCTGTTCGAGACGCTCTCACAGTGTTTGCTGTCTGCTTGCAACCGTGATGCACTCTCTGGTTGGGGCGCGGTCGTGCACATCATCACACCTAAGGGAATCACGTCGAAGAAGCTGCAGTCGCGCCAGGATTAGGCGTCGTATCTCAAGGTCAATGGTTCTGCCTTTGTTTTGGACGCCGTGCAGTGTGTCTTGAACGATGAAAGTGTGTCTGACCACTTTACCTCAGAGAAAATGCTAGCATTAAAGCGGCCAGCATGAATAAAGGAACTTGCACCTTGCTGGAAGGCTTGACGGCTTGAAATGGAGACTTGCATGCATTGTTGCTGCTCTCAATCGAAAGTCTCCTCTATTGTTCAGTTGGATATGTACTGGAGTCAGTAACACAATGCTGTCGGGTCATCATCATCAGCTTCACAACCCCACAATACCAACCACGCAAACAGCACCTTTCATCAAATAGAGCGCCCTATCGTTCTGCATTCCTCTATCGGTCTTCAATTTGTTAAGTTCGTCCCGTATGCGTCCGATTTCTACCCAAATACGGGAACTCCCGTCTCGCATTAAACGCCGACATCGTCGCCGAAGCAGCTCCGCGTCCGTCCGCGCTGGCCTCGTCCGACTCGGAGGCTTCGAGCGCTGGTGAGTCTTTGCCTCGCCGTCTGCTGCTGCCCACCGCTTCGCTGTCGCTTCTGGCCCCGCGACGTTTGCGTCATCGGCGTCCACGTAGTCTCAGTCCGACTTCCGTGAGCTCCATCAGCTCCTTCGGCTTTAGCTTGACTATGGCGACAACAATGGTCCCTTCTCCCCCGTATATGTTAGGAGAACGCCCTACTCCAGCGCATGGAGGCTCGGGTGCCCCCTCCTTTCGTCAAGTTCCGTTTGTACGCGCCAGTGAGCGAGTGGAGAGTGGCGTTAAAGTCCGCAAGCAGCTTCGCAAGTATCTCAAGGCAGCGTCGGCTACACAGCACATGGTGGCGCAGACGCACTTAAGTGACGCTTGTCTCCCTGCTCTACAACCACAGGAAGTGGCGCAGTCCTGTTTCCAGGACTTTTTCACGCAGATGCGAACGTACAACCAAGTGCTGGGCAACAAGCACTTGGCAGCGAGTAAAGCGTACATGGATATGACCAAGCCGCTGGAAAACTCGGGCAAGTCGAAGCGATGGGCAAGAGATGTTTACAATTTAGTGCAGCGGTGTGTTGCCGATGTGCAGATGGCTGAGAAGAAGATGGATAAGGCCAGACAGCGCGTTACTCGTGCTGCTGACGAACTTGCGCACTGGAAAACAGTGTTAGCTGCCAATGAAGCGACGTATCAAGTCCAGCCAAACAACCCAGAGGTAAAGAGAGCCTTCCAGACAGCCCAATATCGGTTTTCCAATGCATTTGGAGAGGATGAAGCTGCTGGAACGGAGTACGATGATGCCAGGACGATGCTGATCAGTTCGATTGCAAGGCGAGATGAAGTTGTGGAAGAGGCTTCAGAGCTTTCTCAAAGTGTGGAAGAAGATCGATTGGATACGTTGTTAATTGTCATCGGGCAGTTTGTGGAGACGAAAGTGGCAATTTTACAGGCTGAGATCGAGGCAATGGCGGATTTACAGCGAACTCTAAAGGCTATGGACCGTGATTCAGTCGTGCAGCAATACATTGTGGATTGTATGGCCCCAGAGCTGACCCACCGACATGCTAAGGCCTTGAGTTTGATGGAATGGCATCGCGTATCATGGCGCTACGAGCAGCAATCACGGCAATCAACTGAACCTGACAGCTACTTAGCCTTATCGTCCGCGGAAGATATTATCAAGCTGAAGGCCTCGGGTGTTTCCGAAAAAGACGTGGAGGTTATCAAAGATTTCGTATCGAGTTGCTTCGTGGAGCCCGAAGCAGCGCTCCTTCCGTCGGCTGCGTTTACCTCATCTGGGTCGAAGCACCGCGGCAAATTCACAGACACCTCCGTTCCTTCTTCCCAGTCAATGTATCGCCTAGCAGTCGTACGACGTGTCGTACTCGATTGCCTCACACATCAGCGAACTCATGATCGCGAACTGACTCGCGAAGGGTTTGCAAGACTCGCGACTGCTCTGCGTTTACTGCTTGATGCTTGTCGTGCTCAAAATGACACACGTTCTACGAAGAACCTGATGAATATGTTGCAGACATTCTACCGCAAGACCAGTAAGGATGGGCAAGAATATCTTCATGAAGCTTTAAAAGATCATGCAGCATGGCGGGTGGCTGCCTTCTGGGGGGATGCTTTACTGGAGAGTGTAGCGGAGGAGTTCAGTAAGACATCGATGGACACGCCATGGTATTTCTTACCGGACCCTGAGCGTGCACAAAAGGTGTTGGAGGTGCACAATCTCGTCTACGGCCAAGCATCAGCGTTTCTGTATCATCTCTCCAGCTTTGGCTTTACTCGACGACAGCTTCTTCAGTACGCTCGCAATGTGAGCTTTGCCTATGAGTTGGGTGAGGAGCAGCGCATTAGCTTGCTTTCGTCTGTTCAAGGAATGCCGTTGGACCGCTCACAAGAGGACGAGTATGAGGAGAAGCGCGAAGAACCTATGGGGATGGAAGAAGACGATCGGTTTCGCGCTTCTGAACGTGATAGTGAGCTGTCTGATCGTGGAAGTAGTAGAGTTCCTGCTACCCGAACTGCCGATGTGCAGTTTACATCGTTCACGTTACCGGACTGGTCGTCGTTCTCAAGTGGCGGGGGTAGAAGTGGAGCAGTCGATAGCAGTGTGTCGAAGTTTGGGCGTGGACGTGGGGAATCGAGCGCCTCCAACGCAACAACTGTAATTGAAGGCTCAACCACAGCGTCTTACGTCGGCAGTGTGCGCGATTTCGAGGAGATGAAGGTCATCGCTTCCACTGTGGTGGGTGAAAATGGGGACGAGTCCTGGGAAAACCTGTTCGGAACATCGACCGCATCCAGTACTTCTGCAGGAGACGAAATGCCCTCAATACTGGGAATTGACGATGATTCATCGGAATCCGGCGATAAGCACAGGGATAAGGACAAGTTGATGAAGCGCCGCAAGAACTCGCGCAAGTTCAACGACCAATTACGCCTGGCACGTAGCATGCCGCTAAGTCTCCGGATCCACGAGGAGGAAGAAACAACTGAAACGACGACAGTACCACCGAAGTTTGAGCAGAAGCAACCACCACTACCACCAGGGCCACCACCTCCGTCATCAGTCCCGACTCTTCTTCGACCCCGTTCAACTGATAATGTCTTCATTGCTGCTTACGAGGAGGCCGGTGACCTCCCTCCCACGCGCAAAAGTGCGTACCATACACCTCATAGCATTGCAACGGATGGAAACGGAAGTGCGAAGCTGGAGAGGAGGAGACACCGGAAATTACACAAAGCGCGTTCTGTTGCCAGCATCGACACGTCCGTGCTTCGACCCGAGACCGAACAGGTTTTCAATAGCAGTCGCTCTTCGGCCACTCCAGCCACTGGAATGGAGCAGATCAAGACTATTGCTGCTCGGATGAAGCAAAGACGTAAGGAAAACTCCAACGGGAAGATCGAATTCGTAGCCCTCACACGCACGCAAAGTGATGCGACGGGGTCCACGTCTCCGTCTCCTGATGCGCCACCGGAGCCACCTGTCCCTGAGAAGAAGAAGGAAACGACGACGCTGTCAGGGGTGGCAGCTCTCCGCGCTCGCTTCGAGAACAAGTAAATGGGACAGCTACAGTAGTAAATCCCCATGACCACCGCTAGAATAATCAGAAACATCCATACACACTTAGACGGTCGGGGTCAGCAAGTGAAGAACAATTAGTGACTGCCATCTAGAAGCGTCTGCGCTCGTTCTTCTCTCTCTTGTCTGTCCTGTCTAGAAGCGACCACCAGCCTTAGGAGCCTTGCCCTGGTACTTGTTCGGCAGCTCAAAACTGGTCTTGGTGTCCCCCGTGTGCACGAACAGGCGGCCACATACAGGCATGATGTCCCACTCGAGACTGAGCGTCACGTTGGCACCGCGCAGCTCGTCGTGCTGATCAGCCAGGAAGTACTTGACGCCTTCGTCCTGGAACTGTAGCAGACTGGCAGCCTCCTTGGTCTGCACGATCTTGTCCCAGATCACCACTTGGTTGCGGGCGTTGCTGTTGCTCTCGAACTCGGCCATGACGTACACGAAGAGCTGCTTGACGTTCCAGTTGAACACAGAGCTCAAGTCTACAGACATACATATTAACAAGTTACTATCGGTTCTAGATATTTTAATACAAAAATGGTTTTTACCAGCGTCCAAGTCAAAGGAGAGTGTAGCGCGGTCCGCCTTGTCCCGATAGTTGCGCAGTGAATGCAATTTGGTCATCTCCAGACGCCGCACGACTGGCGCAGGCTCGTGCAGGAACGTGCTGATGGCTGTGAGGGTGCACATAATGGCCAGCGCCATCAGCGACGTGAAGAACACGGAGTTCGCGCGCGTCCAGACCGAGTACATGCTGCAACGTTGCCACGCGGAGGATATTCGCCTAATGGGGGAAAATGACGATCTATTATTGGCTGAAAATGATTCCAGGCAGTTTTTCAACAAGAAACAACATCTGCTTGTTGCTTGTATTGTTACAGACATCCGTATTGACCAACGCACTAACACCCTAACTACATTTTTCTCCGGTCTAAAGCTCGCTTTGTTGTAGTAAGAACTCGAGTTTATACCGCTGAAGTGGGGTTGGTAGTCGCGAGCATCACCACTGGAGCTTGCAACCGGTCGACACCAGCGTTTACGAGTTCCGCGACCAGGAGCTGAGCCGTTCGCAGGCAGCGGAGATGCATGATGGTGTTAGCTGCAACCAGCAGTCCAACGAATAGACCAGCACTGCTTGAGTAGTAATACGTGGACTCTGCATATTCGTCATCGATACTGTTGTCACTGTCACTGCCGCTGTCGTCCGCGTACTTGAACATACTCCCTGAGAAGACCAACGTCACGACCAGCAGCCACATGTTGAGGATCAGCATGACGTAGTTAGCCCAAATGTACCAGCGCAACCACTTGAGTCGCATCGCGTCCACAGGTGGTCGTGACCCGTAGTAGCCCATAAAAGCCGTCAGCATACCCAACGTGCCAAGGATAAACGGCTGCAGGAACAAGAAGGTCGCCACGTAGTACGCCAGCAAACAGCCCGCCATCCACCGACACTTTTGCAGGAAGGCAAAACGCAAATTGTCGGCTTCAACATCACCCGAAGATCCGACCGGGGCCATCGTCATGACTGTCACGTACGGTTGATTGGGGTTTGCACTGTTGAATCCGCTGTGGTAGATGCCTTGCGGGGCGTTGGGGTTCACGGGGATGTTGCTGCCGCCGGGAAGACGTGACTGGGCCTGACTGATGTTGCCTAGAGGCTGAGCCACCGTAATAGGAGGCAGCATTGACGCCATTTTCATTGCCGCATCAGGTGTCGGCTGCGCTTCCAGGTACGGGGGATTTGAGGACTGCACGTCTTCCAGAGACCTACTAGGGGCTGTTGTCTGAGGGTTCAACGTGGGTGCTGGCGTTGATTCTGCAGCTGTAGGTGGAGCTGGAGGCTGTTGCTGATTCGAGTTGTCTGGGACGTTCATCCTATGTCTTTAGAGTCGACGTCGTAGGTCGGAAGAGATTCCTCGCAAGGGTGGAGAGAGCAAAATGACCGCAATTAGGTAAGTATTCAGACCAGATTGACCTACGCAGAGTTTTAACCAATTGAATAACTCTAAAAAGAGGCGGTTGTCTGTTACAGTTATTGTAACTGTAACGTGAAACGTAACCCTCGTTGGGGTTACACTGACGTATCATGATACCGATGGCATCAATGGCGCGACACCACGCGCGTGTGTTCGCATCGCTCAGCAGTCGCCACTTCTCGCTCGCTGCACCTGGTCAACCTCCTTACCGAGTTCTGTTCTTCGGTACTGACGACGTGTCGCTCGCTACGCTCAAGTCGCTGCATGCCAACAGGTCTGAACATCTTTTGGATCGTGTGGTCCTCGTGTCCCGAGCTAATTTTCTTGTGTTGCAGCAATGAAGATCAAGGTGACGACCGTCTTATCGAGCATATTGAGGTTGTGTGTCCATCAGATCGTCCCATGAATGGTCGCAAGAAAAACGAGCCTGTGCCAGTCAAGAAATTCGCACAACGCTGTGGTCTGAAGATCTTTGACACACCGTCGCACCTCAAGTCACTCAAGACCTGGGATTTCCCTGTGACGGAGAATTTTGACGTCGGTGTGGTTGTTTCGTTCGGATACTTTCTGGTACGTGGCTCTATGAATTTGGAGGTTTGAGTTCAATAGATTGATTGTCAATGTTTGTGCTGTTGCAGCACCCGCACATGTTGAAGAACCTGTATCATGGCGCAATTAACATGCACCCGTCACTATTACCAAAAGTATTATTTGATTATTGCATTAAACGTTTAGAAATGGAGAAGCTCACGAATATAGCTGGTTATTGTAGTACCGAGGACCTGCACCAATCCACCATGCTCTACTGAATGGTGATTCAACAACAGGAGTATCGGTAATTGAGATTGACCCGAAGGCTTTTGACGTCGGTCGGATTCTTCTTCAGAAGCCTTACGACATCAAGTCCGGGATTCAGTGTCAGGGGTACGGCTAACCAGTCTCCTTTGATATTAAAGGACTGGTGAACTAACTTCCTGGTGTGTATTGTCAATTCTTATAGCCTCGCTAAAGAACTTGCCGCGTTCGGTGCGGATTGCATCGTGAAAACTCTGGCTGAATTGCCGTCGCGGAAGGCAACTGCGGTAGTGCAAGACGACACTGTGGCTTGCAAAGCTCCTAAGCTGACGTTCAAGGATGGTCTAATCTCTTTTAACGATTCAGCCAGTGATATTTTCCACGTAGGAATCATTGTATCGGACACAGAAACTTATCCATTATTCTCTAACATTTTTTTCTTGGCATGTTGTTTTGCTGGATTGTACGCAGCGTTGGCAGGCATTGAGTAGCTCCGTCGGTGTGAATGTGCAATTCAGAGAAAAGGTGGTCAAACTGATCGAGATCCGGCTCCCAACTACCGAGGAGCAGCAATCTGGTACGTATTTGACGTGGTGGCTCAGTTTGTGTGGTGTATTGACAAATGTGAACCTACAATTGCTCAATGTTTCCTTGTGCAGTTGAAGTTGATGAAAGCAACAACGGACCGGCAGAAGCAGGAACCTTTTTCTTTGAAAAGAAACGCCAAGTTCTGTGGCTGCGATGTGCAAACAACTCGTGGTTACTGGTTACGAAGCTGCAGCAGGCGGATCGCAAGGTTGGTGCAGCAATTGATTTCTGCAACGGATACCGACTGAAGAATATGCAACGCGAGCGGTTTGAGAAGGTCACTACTGGTCCCATCAACAGCAAACTGTAGATGATTCACAGTACCATTCGGAACTCGTTTTTTTTTTTTCACGAATCAAGGTGTAACGTAAAGCAAGGGGGGTGAGTTCTTCTTGGCCTCGCGAACTGAGGACGTGCATTCGTGATGAACAATCGAGCATTTACAAGTGAAACAGAACGTGTCCAATTTACGTTGGAACCAGGAACGTAGTGCACCAGGGCATTGTGCAGTCTTGAGTCAAGACTCTTGGCCTGTCTGGGCGTCATTTTCGCGTATCATAACTGTATAATGCAACTACATGTACTGACGGTTCCTAAACTCAACGATCCCCAGAAACGAAACATTTTGCTCCGTACAATTTTCGTGAGTACATGTACATGTACATACCTGAATCATTTTCAGCTGCAACTACGATATAGATTTCGTGTGGTTAAATACCTGTTATCGAGGTAAGATTCTTCAATCAAATTCTTCAAACTACAACACCTGAATTAGATACAGGAACTAAATGCAAAATCTGATGAGTGCTGGCAGCCAAGAGATAGCACAGCTTTGAGATTTTAAGACGACGCTACTCAGACATGTACACCAGCACTGCATCGACTAACAGTAGAGGCGTGGAAGTGAACACATCCCGCACGTTTGGGGGGAACAACACAAACAGTGCCACAAAGCGAACATCAAAATCAAAATTATCTTTAGTCCTGGTTGCACAGTTGTGTCGAAAAATCAATACAGACGAGTTTTTGAGGTTGTCGGTGTATGTGCGTGAGCTACATGTTCTGTGCGATGACAATAAATATACGTATGTCACCGAAAACGAACATCATTTCGAGGGTACTGTTTTCTGACGGTGCGATGGCTTAGAGCAGTACATGTACCAAAAAGACATACAGGAAAACGGTCCATCTGCAAATTCAGAACGCGTTCTACATGAACATCACGATCGTTGCAACAGACGAATGGGCAGATATACCTAGATGTTGTGAAGGATGTGGGGATTCCATTTGTATCTGGTATCCTGTACACTGCATGTCTGGTTTTCACTGTCAGGACTTTCACATCTCATGATCGGTTCTCGCCATTACGCACGAGCGCCCGGCACCAATTCTCCAGCTGTGACAGAGGCACCAAGCGACTCCAGGTCGTTGTCATCTCGCCCGTCAACGACTTCCTTCCGATCACTCTCACTTTTGCCTTCAGGTCGACTCGAGTTCATTCAACCCGAACATTTTGAAGACAATGCTAGCTGCTGCTGCTTTCGCATCTGCCACCGTTCTACTGGCGACCTCAGTCCCGAGCGTCGATGCTCACGGCTACATGTTGATTCCCGAGTCTCAGTTCAAGGGATCCTCAAATTCAGCTTGGATCGTTCAGATTGACCCTGTGTGGCCCAGCGATAAATGGGATGGCAACAATCCGCAGAGTGTTGACACGTTCAAATCGCTCAAGGCCGCCAACAACTTCAAGGACCTGAAGACGCTGATGGACGACACATCCGTGTACGGCGCCGACTGTGGTTTCACGGACCCGAATGGCACTCCGCAGCCAATTCCGACGGACGGCAAGGCCACCTTCTCCCGTGCTCTTGTGCACGTCGGTCCGTGTGAGATTTGGCTTGACGACAAGAAGGTTCTGTACGAGGACGATTGCTTCAGCAAGTACGGCAACAAGAACCAAGATATTAAGTCGGTCTTCCCGGTGGACTACTCGTCCTGTGACAACGGTGGCTGCAAGCAAATGCGCTTCTACTGGTTGGCTTTCCAGGGTCTCAACAAGAAGACTGTGTGGCAGTCATACAGTAAGTTTCTCTTTGTTCGACAGTTTGGATGAGCAGATTTACTAACTAAATCCTGTGCGTGTGCTTCTATAGAGGACTGCATCCCTCTCAAGGGATCTGGAGGCGGTGGTTCGTCGACCTCGAAGACATCGCAAACGTCCTCGTCGACGGGTGATGTATCGCAGACTACCTCGAGTGGCTCTAACAGCCCATCCAGCGGTAACTCAAACAGCCCGTCCAGCGGTGACTCAAACAGCCCTTCTAGTGGTAACAGCCCTTCCAGTGGTGGTAGTCCCTCCAGTGGTGGCAGCCCGCCAAGCGGTGACTCTCCTACGACGCAGGGTTCATCTGCTGAGACCCCCCAGATCACCCCTGCTCCTTCGTCCAAGTGCAATGGCCGAAAGCGTCGCTACTAGGCATCGCAACGCCAAACCAGTGTTGAGTGAAGATATTGGTTGTGTAGCCCCCTTGGCCAAGGGTTCTTCGGCAATTCATGTAGACGGCTACGGTGTATGACACAAATTCAATGGAAGTGCGTATGTGTGTGCCGTCGGGTCGATTTCGGATCGAATCATTGCTCTGTTGCTGGGTCCTTTGTTTCATCACTACTGACGAAAGCATGTCGTGTGGCGACTACCAGGCCGTCAGCAATGGCAATACTGTGCCATACAGGTCCTGATGCTCCATCGTAGTCACTGAGAGCTCTGAGATCTTCCGGTAACCAGCGACTTATCCGCCCGCGGGCTCCATCACTTCCGTTAGGCACACATTTCCCCCACTGAAAGACTTCCCCTGTTGTAGCAACAACCGCTGTCGATTGAGAGCCTGCAGTGATCAAATACACTACCTCGTTCTCTTGAGGTAAAAGCACGTGCAAAGGCTCATACGCACACCCTGTGGCAGCAACAGTAGCGAGGTGAGGTTGCGACTCATCAATACCCAGTTGGCCCTCACGGTTGCTGCCAAAAGTGAACACTGACCCTGTTACGGACAACGCAACAGAGTGGAAATCTCCACACACGATGTCCAGTACAGGCGTGGCATTTACAGGAAGATACACTGGCGCAGGCTCTAGTATGTGTGGGTCAGCAGGAGAGCAGTGAGCTCCCAGTCCAAGCTGACCGTAGATGTTGGATCCCCACGCGTACAAACCGCTACCGGTTAGAACCACTGCATGATGAAGGCCACAAGCTACTCGAAGAACCTTTTCGGGGGAAGGAAACCAGGGAACTCGTTCAGGAGTGATACAATCTCTGCCCAAAGGTGGCGCTGTCGACGGCGATGTGTTTGGACAACTATTCCAACTGTAAAGTCCGCCAGAAGATGAAATTGCCATGAAGAATTGTCCCCCCGCAGCGATTTGGCGGAGATCTCCAACATCAACGATCGTTTTGGCGCGTGCTAGCAGCGGTTTCCCTCCCAGAAACCCAAAGCAATCGCCTGTCGGATCTCTGTCTAACATTCTAACGGCCTCCACTTTAAAGCTGTTTTCATTGTCTCCGTTGACACCAGAATTCAGCAAAGTCTCCAAATAATCGGAACTGTCTGCGAGAACACGATACGGTTCCGGTGCCCTCCACTGATGCAGTTTGCGACCAGTACTTGCTGCAATGGAGGCCTTGCTAGAAGCAACCGCAATAGTATTTCGAAGCCCCACTCTAAAGTCAAATAGAAACAACAGCTAACGTCAGTTCAAGGAGCCCGATAGTTCGCAGGAATCGTAGTTGTTTTCGTACTCTTCCATGCGGATCATAAGGAGCCCTCGGTCGTCCTTGTCGGACCAGCGGAATGCACGAAAGAGACCAGCGCCCGGCAGCTCATCCTCGGTCTCCGCAGTGACACCAAACTCAGCCTTCTCAGTCTGGTGGTTGCGCTGTGCCTTTTCTCCGAAGTGAGTGCTTCCCAGTACGAAGTTCCCATCGTCTTTCGTATACAGCAGACAGTAAAGTTGAGAGCAGTTGCGCACTTCAGCGTTGCGCGTGCGAGTCAATAACGTACGAGTCTGCATTTGCAGCAGCTCTGCATCGAACACGCACGCAAGCACGTCGTAGCAGGGGCAATACCGTCTACGCAGTGCAACAATCGACTCCAAAGAACTGCCCTCCACTTGAAGTTCACTTTGAATCAAAGCTGGTTGAGCAGAAGTTCGTGGATCCTTTTCCACTACAGACTCTGTAGCTACTGTACTGTTAACTCTAACAGTCGTTGTCGCTTTTGACGGTGACATGAGGTGGCTAGCGCCAGAAATGCCGCGATTTGCGTAGTAGCTGGCGAACTGCCGAAGCTGCTGGCGCCGTTTGACCGATACAATCACGTGGGCCAACGATACATTGATATGCTTGCGCTCTCCTGCTGCACCGCTCTTTGTCGCGTCAATTGCACTAGTGAGGTACATTCTGCGCCACATAACACGGAGGAAATCGGCTTCCTCGAGACTTTGGCGCTTGGTCTTGAGCTCAGCCACAAGCTCCAGCAAGTCGCGCTTGACATCTCCAGCTGTAAATGGTACCAGGGAGCGCTGCAATTCAGCTGCACTCACTTGTCCATTGCTTTCGAGCTCGTGGAACAATTCCCGTAGCTCCACTTGAGCCTGCGCGTAGCAGGCGACGTGGTTTGGGTCCATTGCACTGCAACATACACTTTTTGGCGTCGTTTCATCTGATCAGATCTGAGTCAGGTCTGATTCGACATAACTTTAGCCAATAAAAATGTCGAAACGTCATGATTGGCTAAAATACTGACCCAAGTTACTGGTTCCAGGCAGAAGCACATTAGACCATCATGGCGACTGAAGCAGGTGCGCTTACTGCTCTGTTGAGGCCCCGTTGCTCGATGCAAAGGGGTGACTGTCTTTGCCTGCTTCGTGGTATATTGTAGCTAATTTTTCTTGTGTTTGCGCTCTTTTTATTGATGATTTTAAGCAGTGAAACACTCCATTGACCGACTGAAAGACGATGTGGCTCAAGTGCAAGGCAAAGTAGCCGGTATCAATGCTGCAGTCGAGGTGTGTTGATCACTTTTCCCTTGCATTTAAACTATTGTGATGGGTATCCGATACACAGAGCTAATGGTTACTGGTGTTTTGTGCAGACGGAGCTGTCCACGGAATCTGGCATGACCTACCTGCAGGTGAAGAACCACGCGTTGCTGACGTACACTAAAATGGAGCTCTTTTTCGCTGTACTGAAGGTAAATGTCGAGTGCAATAATGGTTTTTTATGGCATAATATCTTACATTTGAGGTTCTGTCGTTAAACTTTAGCTGGAGCAACCGGACAAGGTTAAGGATCACCCCGTGTTCAAGGAGCTGGTACGCTACCGCACGTTGCTGGAGCGTATCCGTCCGTTGGACCGTAAGATGAAGTACCAGGTGGATAAGATGCTTAAAGTGGCGCTTTCCGGTGGCAAGGGTCTGGACGAGTCTCTTAGCTACGCTCCCAACCCAGACCAGCTTGCTGCTGAGGATGGACAAGACGATGGCGAGGACGGTGATGAGACAGGCACTGGATCCAAGGACGGCATCTACCGTGCGCCACGAATGGCATCTGTACCGTACGAGGAGGAGGAACGGGCGCAGGTTAAGCAGGCTAAGAAGGACGAGCGCAACCGTAAGCGTTTGCAGAAAAGCACCATTCTGGCAGAATTGCGCGAGGAGTTTAGCGAACGGCCAACGGAAATTTTGGCAAGCGGTACTAGCGTCGTGGACAAGGAGATCGCCCGCGAGGAGGCCGAGAAGAAGGACTTCGAGGAGTCGCGCTTCGTGCGTGTAGTTACGTCACGCAAGGACAAGATCCGCAAGCGCCAGCGCGAGATGGAGGCGAACCGCGCTGATAATGTCGGCTCGATCGATAACTTCGCTGCTGTGCAGGATATTTTGTCGTTAGACAAGAGCAAGCATCGCATTCCGACTCCCCGCGAGCCGAAAAAAATTGGTGGCAAGACGGGTGGTATCTTTTCGCATGTTGACGCTCCGGTAAGTCGTCGCTAAGCGGTTTGTCTGTTGAAGTGCAAGTACTGACTTGGCTTGTATGATATGTTCTCGTTTTTTTTTTTTCAGACCGAGAAGAAGCGCAAGGTGGCGCGAAGTGTTGGGGGTGGTGGGGCTTCTCGTGCTGCTGCTGCATCGTCATCAAGTGCCACGACCTCATCCGCTGCGAAGAAGTCAGCTGGAAAGAAGAAGAAAGTTGTGTTTTCTAACATGTTCTCGTGAGCTCACAAGTATGTTAGGACGTCAACTTTGATAAATAGATTTTGCATTGGACATATCCGCGTGCATTGTGTATTAACATGCATGCAGCCTTTGTGTGGTGTCTGCAAGCTAACGCACGGGCTAATTTTTCACCGTCGCAACCAGCACGTACGTGCATGTATTACATGCAATACAAACGAAACATGCACACACATGAGCAGTATGTCATCTGCAAAATCCAAGCCGGATTGCTTTGCGCCGTTCGCTTGCTCGCAATGCTTGCATGCAGGTTGCATGATGCAACTATAATACAAATTCGTGGCCAACGACCTGCTGCTAGCACGCTTCAACGGATCAATCAAATCTCGCATCGTGCTTGGATTGTCCATGGTTGACATGTCGCGCAGAAACGCAAATACAACAAGCTGCCGAAATTTATCTCGCTAAGTTGACGAAGTATCCACTCCACATAGTAGCGCCCGACTGAGGAATGTCGGATGGTGTCCGCCAAACAGAGACAGCTGGTGACACCGCGCCGCCAAACTGCGTCGTTGTGCATACCATTTACATGTGCATGCACTACTGGCTGAAGGCGCATTATTAACAGGCGCATTTAACCTCCAGGCCAGGGGTACTTTTTACTGGTGCTCTCTCTCTCTCTCTCTCTCTCTCTCTCTCTCTCTCTCTCTCTCTCTCTCTCTCTCTATTAGGCAGCAACATACTTTCTCCCTCTTGTGCTTCCTGATAAACCACTTTCCAGCTATTCACTTTTCGATCCGAGCATGATGTGGCCAGTTTGAGGAAAGTGTTGCATGACCAGTTGGACGACTTAGCGAATTCCATCGTATTCATGACTACTGTACTTGCCCTCATTTCGAGGTGGGCGTCCATAGTCCATAATAGACTCATGTTTTGCATGTATCGTTGATGCCATGTTGGACAACACGAGGGAAGTCGCGCTAGTTCTAGAACAGTAGAGCTGTGGTATCATGACTAAGCTTTAGAAAACAACATATTACTCCTGACAACTGAATTATCATACTGTTTACTATCTGTCTAAAACAAAGCCAAGTGTAGTTTGAGACGCTACTTAGCGCGGATACTTCAGCCACTTTTCCATGCAATTTTCAGCAACACCTTATCTGCGTTTCTTTGGGACATGTCGGCCGGGGTTGGATAAAGCGTCAAGAATTACGTTAGAAAAAAGACGAGCTCCATTTAGCGTCGCCCAGCCTGAAATAGAACCCAGAAGAAGTCTATGACTGCCTGTTACGCACTATGTCGGACCCTCAGTTTACGGAGGTGGGCTGCAGCGGTGAATGCCTCTTCCTGATCAAGAAGACCATCTGCAAGTACATGTAAGCCACACACAGAACGCCTTTACTTTTTGCCTCTGGCAGACAGTAGTGTAAGTACAGCTCGCTGAACGAAAGGCACAACAATGCAGAGCCATTCAATTTGAATTTCAAAGCATTCAAGTCGGACCCCAAGATTCAATGCCCTGGTTCTCCTCACCGAAATTTCGGTCAGAGCAGAGTAAATGGCTTTGCAACATGCACAGCTAAATTCGGGTGCCACACGGGGTGGCAGCTCGGGGATAGCTGCAAGCGCTTCATGAACTCCTCAACGGGTGCTCCATGAAAGAACCTTTCGTTTCGGCTGCCGTTCACGAACATGGCAATGCTTCATGCCGGAATCCTCACTTGCAACGGTTTGAAGGCAGAGGTTGGCGCTGCAACGCGGTCCTATCTTACCTGCAATTGTCGGACGTGGTCCCATGTCTATGCCAGAGCGACCGACTTTGGATAAGTATCCGAAGTAGCAGGGATACTTTCTAGAGCCAATCAAAATGATGATGCTAACTGTCTATTGGCTGAAATCCACGAGGTAACCAATCGACGTGGTACCATATGTTGTCATAAAAAGACTAGTCAGCGATTAGGGGCCATCTGTAATTTCCTGGCCCAACACGCCAGCTCCCAAATGCAGGCTCATTTCCGATTTTTCACTGCGAGCCGAACCGAGGCACCGCCAGACCAAAATATAGAAGGAAAGTTTCTTCCTCATTCCAAGACAACTCCACCATGGGCGACAACAAGATGCGTAAACGACCGGCTTCCTCCGGTCTGGAAGCCCGTGCCGGCAACTCGGCCGCGCCTGTGTTCCTACAGAAGACCTACGACATGATCGAGAGCTCGCCGCAGGCTGTGGCGTGTTGGAGCGAGACCGGTACGTCGTTCATCATCAAGCTGCCACGCGAGTTCGCCAAGACCATGTTACCGCGCTACTTCAAGCACAACAACTTCAGCAGCTTCGTGCGCCAGCTCAACTTCTACGGCTTCCGCAAGCACAAGAAGGACGAGATCGTCATCTCCACCGAGGAGGACGAGAGCAAGAACTGGTGGGAGTTCTACCACGAGAAGTTCCTGCGCGGTCGCCAGGAGATGATGGCCCAGATCCGTCGCAAAACGTACTCGGAGCCAGCCTCACCCGACCACGAGGAAGTCGAGACGCTTAAGCAGTCGGTGCAGAGTCTGCAGGGCCAAGTGTCGGAGCTCATGGGCCAACTCTCGGACCTCACCGGTCTAGTCAAGAGTCTGCTGCAGGACAAGCAGGCACCTATGCCCATGCCGACTCAACAAGCCCCCAAGCGCATGAAGATGAACCATGAGCCTGTTCCTGTACCCAGGATGACAGTCTCACCCCCTGCTAACGTGATCCCAGAGACTTACGTGCAACAGCTGGAGCAGATGCCCGTGCCGGCCCCACAGCCACGACAGCCGATGCCCAATATGATGTTGGATCCAAAGACCCAGAACCAGCGGACTAGAGAGATGTCCCTCATGGAGTGGACTGAGTCTTACGGCATGGACTACCTACTCAACGAGTCGGGACGGTCACTGCCGCTATTCAGCGAGGACATGCTCAACTACGACTGAGTATATCAAGTCTTCTAAACGCTTGGGAATGGAAGAAGAAGAGGTTGGCAGATCTGTGGGTCAATCCTCCAACGCAGGGAGCAGAGGAGACGTATACATCCTTTTATATATATCGCTGGGCAGCCGTTCGGGGAAACGAACCTAGCAAGAAACGAGGCTACAAGACTTCAGGTGTTTCACCGCTACGGACAGGGCATGGCAAGAAAGTAGTTAGCTGACTGGCTGGCTGCTGGGCACCTTCGAACGAGGCAAGTAGTTGTAATAGTTAGTAGTCGTACACGCGAAACCCACGATCTTGCACCCGAGAACACTTTACCATCACAAGTACATGTACACTAAACATGATGTTACATGTATTCTTTTGTGCCCTGATGTTCGCTGTCGTCTTAGTCTTAGTCTTTCGTACGGTTACCATGGCGCTTTGGATCTGGTTGCACAGACACGAGACGCCCAAGCATCCCTGGCCCATCGGAAAGCTTACAGTTCAGTACAAGTATAACGATGACTGCAGGTTTAATTAAAGCCTAATGTTTTCGACCATCATGTCGATGGTTCAATATGCACTGGAGATCGATGCACAATATGTATATGTCGTGAAAAGATCGAGAACACCACGGTGCTTGATCACCAATTGACTCATGCATGGTCTTCAAAATTAGGATACGGCATTATACCTCCCTCGAATTACTGACTACGAATTCAAGACAAGATGGCCATGCGGTTCCACCAGAGGCGCTTCTTCGTGTACCCGAGTGGCGTCCCAAACCTGCACACACTCAGTTCCGTGGCATCCAATAGGTGCGCAAGTATCTGGAGTTGTGCCTCACCAAGTATCGCCTATTATGTCTCAATGTACACCATATTATCTGGACACGTATGAACAGCTACACATTGGTGACAACGGACCGATGCGTGTCCCTCCTGGGCTATGGAGAGGCCGGATACAGCCTGCACAAGCTTGAGGCTGTCGCTCTTCGTACCGGTAAAGCAATCGTAGTAGCTAGCGCCGCCATTGAGCGACCAGTGACACGCCAGACGAGAGTAGCAGTCGCGTATGCTGTCGGAGACGATCTGTTCTTACAGGTTTGGGCCCCCAACCACGAATCTCCAGGCAATGGCGAAGCTGCAGACGCTTCTGATTGCGGGAAATTTGAACTGGAGGCAGCACCTACCTGCATGTTCAGTGTACACGCAAAAGGAACGAATGGAGACGAATTCTATGGCGTGATGGTGTGCTGCAGTGACACTATGATGGCGTTTGGGTATACGGAGAACGGGAAGGACGGGGCTACAGCAGCTTGTGGTCGTTTAGATAACGAACACTTTGCTGGCTTCTTCCCAGAGTTTGGGACGTTCTCGCATACGATTCTGGCAGTAGATATCTTCACGTCTCCTGAGAAGGATCAAGGCTGGATCGCCTTTGGGTGTGCTGATGGGTACTATCTTCTGCTGTCATATCTCCACTACTATCTGTGAGACACTGACGTTACCTCTGTATATTAGTCTGGTGCGCGTGTTCAACGGACAAGTACACGATGGATGCCTTGGTGGTCCATTCAAGATCAAGGATCTGCAGCTGAACGGCCCCGTGACTTCTGTTGCTCTTTTCCCGAAGCAACATGCTGCAGCAGAAGGAGCTTCTTCGACTTGGCACTGCAATCTATTGGTAACATGTGCAATTGGCCAGGCAGTAGTCTATGAGGACTTGTATAGCACCTCCGACGAAGGTAGGGATGGCGAGATGCTGATGGACTCGGATTCTTTCGACTCGATCTTTGCTGGTGTCACTGCTGATGTTGATCTGGTAAGCGTACTTGTGACTCATACACACTTGAACTACTTTTGACTAACCTGTTGTTATGTTTTGCAGGACGGAAAAGTTGAGTTGTTACTCGGAACAGACAGTCAAGTCATGTTGGCATACAAGGAAGCTACAGACCATGAAGAGGCAATCAAGAGCGTACACGAATCCCGCGCTGAAGAATCAACGGGTGGAAATGAAGATACAGCATCCCCCACTGCGCCAGACAGTTCTCCCAATATCTGGAGCGACTTAGATACGATTCCAGTTGAGGATGAAGATGTTCATTCAGTGCCCAAGTCTTCGATGGTACAGCGACGAAAGTGGCAAAAGCTGTCTCGGTCTCACTGGGATTTGGAGACTTTTGGAGCCATTTACAGTCTCCTGTGGCGAGATATTAACCATGACGGAGTACCAGAGCTTCTCATCGCCAGCTCCACTGGGATTTACGTGTATGAAGCCGACCCAGTTCTCGTCATTGACAAGTTGCAGGGTGTGCTAGAAGCATTGCACACGTCTTCAACAGCTCACTGATTACCACCATCCATCATCTGATTGGTCAAAATAGGCTTTTTTATTTTCCAATTGGTCAATACTTTACATACCACTCTATTGCATATGCTGGATGATAGTAAGTCTCCATCCGTGATGCTAAATGCGTCTTCACTCTGGAACTGACACGCAAAGAGAACGATGTTGCCTCTCCGTTCCGCTGGGCGACGCTCTCTCGCTCGCTACACGCGTCAACTGTCTGTTTCAGGGACACCAGGCCATTCTGAAGGTATCTCCGCAGCCTCCAGTGTGAGCGCAGAGTCTGAGGCCAAGCCGGGGCTCTTCCAGCTGCCGGACTTGCACACCCCATCGGATTTCCCAAGACTCACGCAAGACGTGAAGCTGCAGTGTCATCAGCTACGGCAGAAGGTAACAATACTATAGTACTACTATTAAAATATGATCTAATGATGGTAATTCTTTATTGCTATTGCAGTTGTCAACGTCTTCTCCAGGACTGCAGACACTCCGAACTCTTGACGACATTTCCAATGCCATCTGCTCAGTCATTGACGCTGCCGAGCTCTGCCGTAACGTGCACCCCAACGAGTATGAGATATTATAGTACTTTTAAGTGTTATAGTGGAAATTGACGTGGCTGTGGCTTGTCAGGAACTTCCGGAGGGCAGCAAGCGAGTGTTTCACGGAGTTGTCGGATTTTATCCAGAATTTAAACGCTGATGTGGAGTTGTATCGGGCCCTGAAGACAGTGACGGAGGATAAAATCGGTGTCAAGAGTTTCACACCGGAGCAACGGCGGATGGGGATCCTCCTTCGGAACGAGTTCGAGAGGGATGGCATCCACTTATCCCGATCTGACCGACAGCGGGTGATATCTCTGCAAAACGAAATCACGCAGCTCAGTATGCAGTTCCAATCGACAATGTACAGTGCTCGAGAGTATGTGGATGTGCCGGCAAAGCTCCTGCGCGGGATGCCACACAGTATTACGTCTGTGTGCGAGCGCAAGTGGATGAGTCGCGATACCTTGCGGGTTCCCACGGATATGCATGTCATGAACACGATTTTGAAGTGGGTTGGTGCTCCTGAAGTGCGACGGAAGATGTATATTGCTGCAAACTCGTGTGCGAAGGACAACCTCCCAGTTCTAGACAAGTTGCGGGCTAGACGACATGAATTGGCGCAATTGTTGGGCTTCCCTACGTACGCTCACCTGGCAACAAGGTACGACAACAGCTCCTTTATGAAGCAATGTATTGTCCGTACTAATCGCAGCATGATATTGGTCACAGTGATCGGATGGTTGGATCTCCAGAGGCAGTGGAGGGTTTCATTGAGGATATTGCTAAGCAGCTCATGTCGAAGGTTCGTTAATGTGCTGGCTGATTTTGTTCACTCTTTGCTCTTTTGACTTGATTCCGTTCTTCCAGGCCAAAATGGAGCAGCAGCTTTTACTGGACGCCAAGCGGAAGCACGAAGGCAGATCTGTTGACCACGTGTACATGTGGGATTTACCTTACTACATGGGAATGCTCAAGGCCCAGAAACATCGTATCGATTCGCGTGTGATCTCAGCCTATTTCCCGCTTGAAAACTGCTTGAAGGGGCTGCATTTGCTGTGCTCGGAATTATTTGGTCTGGAGCTGAAGCAGGTTCCGATGCTGAACGCGAGCGAGCGCTGGCATGAGGACGTGGTGAAGCTTGCACTCACTCGAAATGGTGAAACGCTCGGATACATCTACTTCGATCTGTATCCACGGCCGAACAAGTACAACCACGCAGCTCACTTCACTATCCGCTGTGGAAAACGCTTGAGCGAGACATCGTACCAGAAGCCAATCGTCGCTCTCGTTTGCAACTTTAACAAGCCTGCGCCGGACAGTCCGTCACTACTGACGCACGCTGAAGTGGAGACACTTTTCCACGAATTTGGCCACGCGATGCACTCGCTTCTGTCCCGCACGGAGTTTCAGCACCTCTCGGGCACACGCGCTACACTGGACTTCGTCGAGACCCCGTCACACTTGTTTGAGTATTTTGCTTGGGACTACCGCGTGGTCAGTGAATTCGCCCACCACTATCGGACAGGCGCTCCGCTTCCAGCTACGATGATGCAAGGGCTTCGTTCCTCCAAGACGATGTTCGCAGCGATGGATACACAAACGCAGTGTCTGTACTCCATGCTGGACCTCCAGCTTTTTGGAGAGCAGCCTTTTCCTTGTAACCCTCCCACCACCACGCAGATGCTGCACGAGCTGCAAAACACGAGTACGCTAGTACCGCACGTGGAAGGAACATACTGGCATACACGATTCGGCCACCTTATCGGCTACGGTGCTGGATACTACAGTTATCTGTACGCACGAGTATTCGCTGCCGATATCTGGCATACCAACTTTGTCGGCGCTAAGGGTCCTCTGAATCGCGAAGCTGGAGAGAAGTTGTACCAGAAATTGATGGTGCATGGTGGTGCCAAGGATCCGAACGATCTCTTGGTTGATATGCTTGGTCAGGAGCCTTCTCCAGCGAGTTACCTGCACGAACTGGGAGTTTAACAAATGAGTCAGACAAGAATGTACAGACCTGGGGTTAGCATGAATAGATTGCAATTTCTGGTGCGTTAGCTCCTTTCGGAGGTAGCTTTGCTCATATAATAGCTGGTGCGAAGAGTAGCTCTCGAACAAAGTGGGCATTCATCACATCGCCCAGCAGGAAGGGGACAACGTTGTCTTTCTGTCTATTGCACGACACAACAGGCTGCGCACGGGGCTCCATCTTTGCCCACATCGTCCGGGTTCGCCACGTTCACATGCTGCTTACTGGCCATCTCCACGTGCATGGAGCTCGTAGTGGAGCTCGTTGCTGCATTGTCTAACTGGTCAGCGGGCACAGCCGAGATGTTGCCCACTTTCTGCTTGGTCACGTCCGGAGATTTCTGCGTGACAAGGCCACCCGCCTGGCGCCACAACAGCGCGTCCACCCAGAACGCTGCCTCGTCATGTGAACGGGCTTTGATAGTGTACACGCGCTCATTGAGCTCAATAGTGAAGAGTCCAGGACCATCTACAGTAGTTGAACACAATAAAAGTCAGACAATTGACGTTAAGAACACAAAACTTATAGAGGTAAAGGTCTCACCGGCGTGGTCTTCCTGGAGCAGCGTGATGGCGCCAACCTGAGGCAGATTCAACGCGGCCAACAGCTTCTGTCCTTGTTTCTGCAGCGTAAAACCTCATTAGCGACGAGTTTTAACTTTAAAACCAACGGCTTATTCCCGTACCTTGTAGTACGTGAGGAAACAACCATTGGTCTCAAACCACCGCTTCTGCCATTTGCCCTCACGCGTCTTTTTGAACAAATAACCTGTAATAACGATACAAAATTCCCCGTTACGTATCGTCAACAATGCGAAGGCATAGCGAGACATACCGCGGATCTCCTCAGTGCGGAAGTTGGCTGTGCCCGAGCTGCTGGGCTTGTTCGATGGCGATGAGGCCACGAGCTTTACGTCCATGCGGTCGGCCATCTTCTGGTTCTTCCTGTGCGGCCGCGATTGGTATATTGAGACCGGGGGTCGTACAGCTGAAGTAAGGGCGACAACCCTCCCACTAAGATGCAGTTTGAAGTCCAGAAGCTGAAGGAAGAGGACGGATGGCATCGTTGAAGAGGGCGATAGCAGATTGGGGACCCCAAAATAACAACTGTATCAGACTTTAACAGTGAGTTTGTAACGACAAAGGTACCCATCCCGGATTTTCTGATTCGCATGCTTTAATTTGGGTCTGGTAGTTTTGGGCATTTTGTGAAGTGTAAATGCTCCACTACTTTCGTAAGCTGTAATTTCTACTATCCAAGCGACTTGCTCAGGAGATCAAGGAGTAAAGGCGTCATAACCAGCATCCTAACTACGCTCCATAGCTATGAATATCGGAAGTTATGGAGATTCCTGACCACAAAGCAGCACAAGTTTTCCCACAATATCAATTCGGCAGTCGGCAATTTTTAATTGTCGCTTTAGCTGACGCGCACCGAAATGAGAATTTGCGTTTTGGTAGGTGTATGCTGTAGGAGAGTCATGTGTCATCGCCTCTCTCCTGTGACGCGCCGTCCGTATCGTAGGAGTCGATTTCTGCAGCACTGGCCCAGTGCCGTCCGTTGTCGTGGTGCTCGGGATGTGGACGGTCAGAGTGCATTTGTACCAATAGCGGTATATTCGTATCCACTAGCATATCTCGGACACCTGTTATTGAAAACCCTGACCAAGAGGCATACATGTACCGGGGTGCACGTACGCTACGGCAGAAATGAATTCGCTCTGAACGATCGCCTGTCGACGACTCGCGCTATGCATGTCCATGTTGCTTGGGTGGTCTACAGTGGTTGAAGTTGCTTCTTGCCAGTGTCGAGGGCCTCGAGTCGAGCCGCTACGTCATGGTGGCCGGCCTCATTACAGCTGGCTCCGAGCCACTGAGCTCTTGCCACATCTACGAAATCCATCTTGGCCCATGATCTCGAGATTCCAACGCGTCCATGTAAAGAACCTGGTCGGACTGAACCGTTAAACGATGAGCGCACCCTTCCGCTTTGTGTGACGACGGATTGACCTTGTAATACAAGTTGTAGCTCTCCTAGACGTTGTTGCTCTGTACACTAGCAGCTCCGATCTAGGCTACGTCTCGTTCTTGGGTAAACAAACACAAGGCCGTGCGTGGTTCACCATTGCTGGTCTCCGACGTGTCACCGCGATTGGGCGGACAGTGGGACGTCGGTCGGGATTGGTGGAGCGCGGCTTCAACTGTTGTAGTGTTCTCCGCTACAATCCGAAAATACCTGTGCAAATTGAACACTTTAGTTCTGACTGAATGTAAAAATGCACATAATATTCCGGATCGGAGGGCTGTGACAGCGTCACTTGTCACGCCTGACACTCATGACGACACCAGATAGCCCTATTTAAAAGGACCCTTTTTTTTAGGTGACCAAAGCGTTTAGGTTAATGTTTCATACAGTTTTCTATTGAAAGAAGGGAGAGCGCGCAAATTTTGGGGAGACCAGTGCCCATTCTAAAAGGGCTAGTTCTGCCACTGATGGCATTGCCAAAACAGCAGAGGAAGACACAGGCGTCTTCATTCTCTGCACCGCTGGCTGTCTCCACGGTCATATCCACACATTCCCCACCAGTAGCAGGCTCTGCTTGGGGCGCTCTATCTACCACAGCCGGTTGCGTCTCTGAACTCGGTTCAGAGGCGGAGAAAACGCTCCGAGATCGCACCATCACGGCTAGTTTAAGGCCAGGATCAACACCCATGGCCGTCACCATGCAAACGCAGGTCAACTACGCCTCTTCCTTGTCATTGCGTGCTACTCCTGTATCTCCGGTGGTCACACAGCTAGAGAAGAGGAAGTTGAAGAAGAGGGAGCCAGCCAATTCCGCTCTCGTGCTTGTGGCGATGATCTTCTTCGGGGTATTGCTGGCTCTCGTGCTCATGGCTTTTTTCGCCTACGCGCCGTTGCTGTGCGCGTCGTGGCTCGGCATCTTCTACGTCATTGGGCTTTACGTGTCTACAGAGTCGAAATGGCGCTGGCACGACGCACAGGAGTTCGAGAACCGCTTCTGGACCACTACAGCCTTCATGTTCAGTGCTGCAGTGCTCTACATCAAAGACTCGCCCCTTGCTGTTGGTCAATGGAGCTCTTCATTAGGTCTCGTGCTTGTCTTTGGCTTCACCACGAGCGTGCACTACTTTGACCGGTTCCTGCACCGACAGAAGATCAGTCGACGCCCCAGACTTAAACAGACCACCAGACAACTATCCACTAATTTATTCAAGTACAAGGCCACGGCCGAGGAGAAGACGAAGCTCGTAATGGAGTGCGTCAATCGCATCGACCGCCACTATTTACCCAGCACGATCAACAACATGATCAACCTCGCAGAGGTTAAGCGGAGGGAGCTCAAAATCTACCGGATCCTCGCAGGAGCAGCCAAAGATGAGCTCAACTTCATCCTCACGCACACGCAGCTAGCGCTGCTCTTCTACAAGGTGAAGGACCACTCGAAAGTGCGTGCGGACCAGAGTCGCACGCTGATCCTCGACTTGCTGTGCACCACACGACTCGCAGACTTGTCCGTGATGTCTCGAGCTCTGCTTCTGGACGCTTTGATGGTCATGAAGATCAGTGCACATCCGATGGCGGAGAAATGGGTCCGAAATATCATCTTAAAGACCCAGGGAGATGATCTGAGCAACCTCAAGACGTACACGGACGCCAAGGGCGACTTCCACAGCATGCACAAGCTCGTGTTCAACGACATTCGAGACCCAATTATCCGCGCTGACATTCTCAGCCACATCCAACGGGAGGCGAAAGTGCAGATCGCGCACATGCGACTTGGTACGAAACGAGGCCGGAATCGCAAGCAGCAGGCGTGGAGGAAGGTGCTGAGCGATGTGGACGACACACTGTATTCTTCCGGTGGTCGGTACCCGGCAGGTTTGGACACGCGCTACCCTCGACACACGCTGTATCCTGGTGTACTACCGTTCTACCGAGAACTGGATCTGGGGACTGTCGGTCCTGATGAGTGGACGGATGATCGAGTGGGGAACCTCGTCTTTCTATCAGCAAGACCGCACGTTTACAAGGACGTATCAGAGAAGAAATCCTACACCAAATTCGCTGCGTTGCACGAAAAGATGGGCATGCACACGCTTCCAACGATGCTAGCAGGCAACCTTCGGTCCGGTCGAGCGTTCATGTGGCAAGGAGATCTTGAGCCGATGGCGCAGAAGAAGTTCGACAACTTCTGCGAGTTTTACCAGCTTTACCCCGAGTTTAAGCACGTTTTCGTCGGTGACAATGGCCAAGGTGACGTTCGTGCAGCAGAGTTGATCGTGGAGAAGTTTGGACCTGATGCGTTAGAAGCAGGCTTTTTCCAGCGGGTGCAGCCTATGGAGAAGATGTTCAACTACCACTCGAAGGAGGATTTGGAGCGCTGGCGGAAGATGAACATCATCTTCTTCGATACATACGTTGGTGCTGCAGTTGAAGCTCTCCGTATGAAGAAAATTCGTCTTGGGGGACTGAAGAAGATCTGTGACGATGCAGCGCATTCCTTTGAAGGAATTAACTCCTGGCTTACACCACAGAGTCGCGAACGTGCTCGGCTACTGCTTAACCGTGATCTCACAGCTGCAAACGCCTTGATGTCGTCGAAGTTTGGCTCCACGCCGTTGGTGATGAAGCCCCAAGTGTTTGCTTTGAACTCTCTGGTTCGTACACCGATTGGATGTGGAATTGTGCGCAAATTCCGTGGCACCGATGGAATTTACCAAGTGGATTTAACTGACTGGCCAGCAGCTAAGAAGACGCAGAAACGAGTGCAAGCCTTCTTCCCAGAGGACAGTCTCACTGCTTATGTCAGCACAGACATTTCTCCCATTGCCAAGAGTTCCTTGCACTACGTCAAGTTCTACCTACCCCCTTCTACTCAAATTTTCGAGCCACATGCCCTGGTGAAAACACTTTTCGGCATTGGACGTGTGATGAGCTACCGGGCAGATGACGATATGTACACGGTATCAATCCCTGGCGACCAGAATATGCTCCACGTGACGGCTTTCTTGAATTCGGATTCGCTGCAGCCTGTGGATGATGAATTTCTGAAGAATTACGCTACGAGCAGCTCTACATCCCCGAGAATGTTTGCAGGAGTGCGTTCTGGAATTGGTTTTATCACGAAGAAGCTCATCACGTTTGTACCTGGTGGATCTGGAGTTAAACCGGCGTTTGCTTTGACGGTTGTAGTTGATTCACCTTTCGGAAGAGGAGTGGTTGTCAATTTCCGTGAAGAAGACCGCGTCTATGAGTTGCGGTTATTCCAGATCGACCTCAAAAGCAGAAGTGGATATTTGGCGTCGCCTATCAGCGTGTTCGTACATGAGAGGGATCTTCAGCTATCGCCAGTTTCTCCTCCTCGAAGCTTCTTCTCCATGCTTGGCTTGGGTTCGGGGAAGAATGCGGTCGTACCAGCGGCATATCCTGTTCCAGTTGGCTCGCGTGTTACCACAGCGTATGGCAAAGGTATCATTCGCAGTTACCGTGCGGTGGACGAGGTGTATTCAGTGGCATTGACAGATTGGACGCTCACAGATGACCATTTTGTTCTGGCTTATCTCACAAAGGATTGTGTCCGTCCTGTTGTTCAAAATGTGAAGGAGAAATCAGCTCTCACTGAAGAGTTTTCGCTGGAGAAAAAGACCGCGTCACCTCCAGGTGGCGGCGGTATTTTCCATTTGTTCCGCTATGGTTTTTCAGCTTCTTCTGCTGATGAAATTGAACCTTACGCTGAAGAACTTAGCGTCCAACGACAGGTCGAAACTGTGTTCGGTCTGGCCAGCACGAGCATGAGCAAGCCGTACAACGGATGTCTAAAGGCAACGTTGGTGAATCCGGACTTTCACGGAGTTGTGGCGTACGTCCAAGTTAACGACACGAAGGAGGTTAAAGCAACCACTCCACGAGCAAGACGCAACACGTTGGAGCTGCTCGTGAGTCCATTCAGCTACTTACTGTCCGGAAACAACGACAACGACCCAGCTCTTGATCCAGATGCGAGTCTCCCCAAGACACTATTCCCTACGGGTTTCCTCGTGAAAACGCCATTTGGAGAAGGCATTGTACGCTCGCACCGCCGCATGGACGACATCTACGTGGTGGATCTACCAACGATGATCGGGTATTTCCGTGTGAGTAGTCTTGAACGCCCAGTACGAGGTGTTGTGGGTCAGCCGGTTGATACGATTTACGGGTCTGGAATGCTCGAACAAGTTCGAGAAGAAGATGGTATCCACGTGGTTGTCCTCCGACTTGGCCTTACGACAGCTGAAGCTCGCGCTTACCTGCATCCGGCCAGTGTTATCGGAACAGTTAAAGCATCTCGAGGTGACGTGGTGATGACTCCATTTGGTTCGGGAGTTGTGATGCAGTATCGATCTCATGACGGATACTACCGAGTGGCCTTAGATTGGGACTCGAACGGCCGTAGTCACACTTCCGCCTTCATTAGCGAGGCAAGTCTTGTACGAACCGGCCAAGCTGAGGAGAATTCCACCACATGCGTCGTCATGTAAATAATTAATCTAATGGTTTTTTTAAAAAAAAGTATCTAAACGGAAGTATTTTCCCACCCAGGTGCCCACCCAGGTGCCCACCCGGCCAACAGATTTACTGGTCGCCAGTTACGCTTTTTCTGTTGTTTCGGAGCTTTAGCTCCACTGCATACACGTAACTCGTATTAGCTTCAATTGACGTGCGGAATAGCCAGCGGAACGGTTCAGGCTGGCCGACCAGAAGATATTCTTTCTGCCTTCTAGCCGACAGGTTTGCTGTGTCAGGCTTTGCGGCTGTGGTAATCCAAAGTTAGGTGAAAAAAAAAGCAGTACCTTCCCATAGGTGCTGGCAAATTACCAGTGGCGTCCATTCCTGAATTTGCAGTCCCGAACTCTCGACCGTTAACCATGCAGACACCAAGTAGCGAAACGAGTTACGCGATTCCAGTCATGACGCCCCAAGTGAGTGTTCTGGTTCTCCCAGACAAAGAAAACCCGAAGGAACAGAAGATGCGGGACGAAAACCAACTCACACACGTGGCCGACATTGCCCAGGAGACCGGAAAGAGCTGGGACTTCCCGTTCTTCGGCTACTTCTCCAACATCATGCCCAACTGCTGTATGTCCACGATCTGCCCATGTGTCTCCATCTCTCAGATCCAGGCACGACTGGGCAATAGCTACTCCAACGCTCTGCTCAGCTACAGTTCGGTTATCTTCGGCCTCGTGGCCTGTATGATCCTTTTCATCTCGCACAGCGTCACGACGGACGTGGTTAAATCTCCCGACGGCTCACAACCCGGTGAAGTTCGCTCGTCTACTGGTCGACAAGTCATTTTCCTGTGTGGAGCAGTCTTTTTCGCTCTGTTCTACTCGTTCTCGGTGTGTCTCGTGCGGATGAAAGTACGCAGGCAGTACGAGATCGATGGTAACTGCGGTCAAGATTTCTTGGCGGCTGCGTGCTGTACCCCGTGTACTATTGCTCAGATGGCATCGCAAACGCAGAGCTACACGCCAGGCGTCGTGAGTTTCCAGAACCCTTGCGCTGACACGCTTCCAGGATATCCAACTACCCCCGTGATGCCTATGCATTTCATTTAAGTGAACGTCTTTTTTAACGTAACGATACGATTTTATAAGCTCGCAGACGTTGTATTAGCATTCTCAACGGCGTTTTGCCCTTGCTACGTGTGTCCGTCGTACATGTATTTACGTCCATTCAAGTACATGTTCATTGGAAAAACACGTTGAAGTTTGCAACCAAGCGATGACTTGTCTCCGCTCAAAGTCATGGCTCATTGTGGGCTTTGATGGTGTTACTACTTCGTCTGCACAAGTATCACCTGTCGTCCAAGTGCTATTACTTCCAGTCCTCTGCCAAACGTTGGGCTAAACCGCTTTCGGCCGCTCAAAATGCCAAACATTTCACAATCGCAGGACGTGCCCTCGATTTGCCTTTCATTGGCATTCCCATTGCCACAACTGGAACACCCAGTACAATAGAACAACGGAGATATGTCCAAGTCCGTTGCAGCGTATGCCCAGGCTCAGGATGCCAAGGAAGTGGCTGCGCTAAAGCAGGTTCCTAAGCTTCCAGTGATCACTATCGTCCCCGATGCCAATCCTATTAACCGCCGAGGTCCGGCAGCGGCAGCAGCTCGTCAACAAGCTACGAGCTCTCTGAGATCAGCATGGAACGCCAGCTTTTGCGACTGTTGCTGCTCCGTAGCGCCAACCTACTGCTGTATTGTCACATGTTGTCCATGCACTACGATCGCGTCGGTGAAGGAAAGTTTGGGAGGGGGATACGAGAGGACATTGCTGTATTTTGGGGCACTTGCGCTTGGATTCCTTGTGTCTGTCGGCTTCGCTGCTTCGAACGACTCCGAGGAGACTGTGGACCCCCCGGTGGGTCCAGCAAGACCGGGAATTCAGACACCGCCACCTCATCACACGGACTCAAGCAATTTACTCATGTGGGAGGCATTTGCAGCGCTTTTTCTCGTGACGTTTCTGTTTGGTGTGTGGCGCCTTCGCTTCCAGGCTCGACACCTTCTTGGCATCCCAGGATCCCTCTTCATTGACTGCCTCTCGAGTTTTTTCTGCTGCTTTTGTGTAATTTCCCAACTTCACCTGGAGCTCAAGTGCCAGCACGATGAACCGGCAACTACCCGACAAACGCAACACTGCCGTCAACGACGAGGTGATGGTGATTTGGCCTCGACTCGTGCAGTGGACACGTTAGCGCCGTACGCAGTCATGTAGAGAATTCAGGAATCTTATAGAAAAACAATCAAAAAATATGAACAACAACCTAAGCTATTGATCACAGACACACATGTACCATAGCTGGCAAGACCGGGTTCTGGTATTCGTTTGCCGTCCCGGTGCCGGCGTTGAATGTTGTTCTAGTGAGACTTCCGGACTAAACTTCAAGGGAGGATCATCTTCCCAGTCCTGTTGAAGGTACATGTATCGTTTACTCTATCCGTTGTTGGTCCTGAGTGAGTCGTAGCACTGCTCCCATCAGCCGTTCAAGCAAGAGTTCGCCCAGCAATTCCATTCAAGATCTGTCAAGAAGCAACTATACTATAGCGACCTGTTTTACCATCGTCGTCAGCTTTGGCGGGACAGGTACCACAGCAACGTAGCAGACCAGCATGCAGGAGGAAGTTCTCACTAGGTCATGAACAATTCGAACGGACCAGACGCACGTCAAAAACTCCGCAACATCTAGATCACTGCCGGTGTTTCAGGCAAGTCCAAGTTCTCATTCTACAACTTCCTTTGAGCTCCTCAAGCCATTCCCACACCCAACACCCCAAAGATGAAGACTGGTGCTTTCGTCACTGCTGCTGCCACGGCCCTCATCGCTCTAACTGCCCCCACTCAAGTCGCTGCAGCCGAATGCTCGACGCTTACTCTCGTCGTGACTTTTCTTCCTCTTCTGACTGACGCCAACACGTGCGCTGCCAACACGGGCTACACGCTCTACCCGTTTACTGGTCTACCGACGGCTGATGAGCTTAAGCTCATTTGTGCTGATACTGCGTGCACGAAGGTTTTGACTGCGGCTGCTGCACTTGACCTTCCTGACTGCACCGTCACCTCCGATGGTGTCGCGTACAACGTCAAGGATGAAATCACGCTCTACGCGACGGCTTGTGGTGTGGCGAGGAAGTAAATCCTACCACTACGATCTGTAGTTGAGTTGCTGTACTGAGTTTGTTTTCTGATCACTGTAACTCAATGGAAACCCAACGTTCTTGTTTTGCTTGCAGCGTTTGGTATTCAGTGCGCGTATACCATTTGGTTTATCTTTTGGATGGGGTGGTGGAATCTCCACGCACAAATTAAAATGCAAACGAGCAAACATTTGAGCATTGTCGTCCCCGAGACCACGTAGTAATACGCACATTATTTCCTCACAAAAATGAAGACTGTTGCGTTCCTCGCTGTCACTTTCGGCTCGCTTGTTGCTGCGGAGAAGTGTGTGCAGACTACCCTGAGCTTTGCGCTGCTTCCACTAGAGTCTCAGTCGAATCTGTGCGCCGCTGATTCCGGTTACAAGCTCTACCCCTTCACTGGAATGCCAGTACTCGAGGAAACGAAGGCCATGTGCAAGAGCGAAGCCTGCACCAAGCTACTTAAAGAGGCCAGAGACTCCGACATGCCCGACTGCGAATTGACTGTTAACGGCACCGCGTACAACATCCACGAGAGCATTGAGCTCATGTTCGCAGGTTGCGAGGTCATCGACGTTAACGAACTCTCCGCTTAAAAGGTGAATACGGTTAACCTTACACTTTTAAACTTGTTTCATCCAGTATCAGCACCGACGAAAAGTAGTTTCCCCTCCAAAACTTGTAGGTTCATTTACCAATTGATGTGGTTGTTCAAGTATCTTAACCCGACCTTCTAGTTCACCAGCCCTGAACGATATACGCGTTTCGCTGCAGCACGTCGTAATTGTCAACCTACACGACCCATGGCAGCGAAGGAATTTCCGGACAGTCAACTCAGCGAGTTACGCCCATCGACAAATGTATTTGTAAGAATTTTGTTTCGCTAAGGTCTGAAATGAAGTTGATTAAAACTTTGCACAACAATTTTTTGTATGGACTCAGAAAATCTATCTTCTATGCAAGCAAAGTGGCATGTACAGCTCAGGATCGTAACATCTTCTTGCGTGACTCGTAGACACCGCAGCGTGTGGCGTATCCTGTCAGTTCCGTGCGAACGTTCAGCTGTGTCGCCTCAAAGTCGATCGTACAGTCCGGTAGGTCGCTGTCAATGACGTCCTGCAGCACACCTGTACACGTTGGGTTGGCGCAAATGGCTGGCATCTGCTCTTCCGTGGGTTTTCCGGTGAACGGGTAGATGGTGTATCCGGTGTCGTCGGCGCATGTCTTGGCGTCGGAGAGAAGAGGAAGGAGTTTGAAGACGAGAGTCATGGTGGAGCAGGTTTCAGCTTCGACGAGGGTGGGGGCGGTGATGGCAGCGAGGGCAATGACGGAGAAGGTGAAAACCTTCATGACTGTGGAAAGTTAAAGCAAATTCGAAAATGGGTTAGGAATGAATGAACTCATTCCTGCCACGATGCAATTGCCGTTAGAGTTTGCTGCTGTCGTGAAGTTGCAGCAGCTCTTCGAGCAAAATTTTATCGCGGAACGATAAAACCCTCGTGAAATACATATACATGTTGTAAGTACATGTTGTAAGTACGGATTGCATTGGCATGGAGAACCTGTAAACAGAACATGTGCATGGCATATTTTCTAGTTGAACAATCGCACGAGCACAAAATTTAGGGACAGTCCTACGAAACACGTGGGACTTTGATTCAAGAACCAAGTTATGCTGCAGCTTTATAATGACAAAATTTGCATGAACATGTACAAGTTGTACTGCAAACACAGAAGCAAAAAATATACAAAACGCATTCACTGAGATCCTTCAGAGCCAATATGACGGTGTATTACGAACGACGTTTTCCACCTTTACTTGTTGAAGAGTATATATCATTTTTATTGTGTGACTACCGAAATCTTGCATTGTAGCCTACAATTTGGTACGTGTAACCATTATAACCATTACCACTTTTCTTGTAAGATCTGTACAACTTCAACTGAAACACAATCGACCACTGCGATGAAAAAATTAGTCAGACGAGTACTCTATCCAATTTTTTCTTTTTGATCAGAAAATGCGATTCCATCACAAAGTAAAATTACAAGATTCTCCGGGATCTGTAGGCCAGCACATGGGGTGCATGTCCATGCAGAAGTCTGCCAATTTAAGATAACTGGCACGTGATTTCAGTCTATTAACGGCCAGGGTTTCTTACGCAGACATTTTACTCCATTGTTCATTAATTTTTCATACAAAGCACCAACCACCCAATACTTTCCAGTCATGAAGGTTTTCACCTTCTCCGTCATTGCCCTCGCTGCCATCACCGCCCCCACCCTCGTCGAAGCTGAAACCTGCTCCACCATGACTCTCGTCTTCAAACTCCTTCCTCTTCTCTCCGACGCCAAGACATGCGCCGACGACACCGGATACACCATCTACCCGTTCACCGGAAAACCCACGGAAGAGCAGATGCCAGCCATTTGCGCCAACCCAACGTGTACAGGTGTGCTGCAGGACGTCATTGACAGCGACCTACCGGACTGTACGATCGACTTTGAGGCGACACAGCTGAACGTTCGCACGGAACTGACAGGATACGCCACACGCTGCGGTGTCTACGAGTCACGCAAGAAGATGTTACGATCCTGAGCATTAACACGAATAGGCAAATAATGCCTTTGCGTATCCAAATTTTGGAATCAAAGCACAAAATAAATTTACTAGTTGGTTAGAAAACTCCATTACGTTTGTCTTGATTTTCGTTAATTATATGGTACTATAGCTTGCTGTCTAAGCTTATGTCTTTCGACCTGGTACAGCAGTAGCCGGAGCTCCGGTCGTGTTGGGGCTGAAGCGTACTGATGGAGACGATGCTAACCTGTATCCGGTAGTAGCTGGTGCCCCTGAGTTCAAAATTGGAACCGCAGTCTGCGGAGGTGTGAAGGCATCTACGATATACACGGAGCTCGGTTGTGTTGGGGTTTGAAGCAAATTGCGGTCGAGGCGGTCGTTCGTGTACAAACTGCGTTGCACCTGCGGCTGGTTCTGATTCTGGAGAGCTTCCAACTGACGCATCAATTTGCGGCGCTTCCACCAGAAATACCCGTAGGCAATTGCCATCAAGATGATGATGACAATTGCCACAATAACCACGTACATCCACCACTGCCAGAAGTAGCAAGGTTTACTGGAAAACGGTACGTAGCTGCTGAGTAAGCTGTCTTTGCGGTCCGAAGAGCCCACACAGTCACAGAATGAGTCTTCAGTTTTAATCGACTCCACTGAGATGTTCTTGCCAGACGTGACTCCATTCGGACAGTTGTCTGCCACTGCGATCCCCACGCGTTCGTTGGCTCGATCGTGTACTGTGAATAATCCATCCATAAACACGTCACCAAGTAGTGTAAAAGATCCTTCCGAGATACCGAAAACACGGCAAGCTGATTCTCCTTGCCCGGTAGATACCACCAATGGCCTCCAAATGTACTCGGCAGGAATGGTGATCGTCATCTGCTTGGACTTCTCTTCGTCAACAGCTAAAGAGATCGTCAAGCCTGGGAGGTCGTAAATGACGGAGTTGGCGTTGGTCGGATCGCACTGCTCCGAGCAGCAGGTGGTCGAGTCATCGAAGAAGCTGTCGGGTACATTAGTCATCACCTTGTTCACCTGCGTCTTAAGCTCGGAAATCACTTCGCTGTACACACTGGATGGGAACGCCAAGTTGCTTGTACCTGAATCGATGATTGACCGAGGTGAATTGATCGTTTCACAGTCCAAATTCAAGCTCTCTCCATTCACACCGATGTCCGTAATAATGACATTGTAGTACTTCTCCTGCACTAACGGTGTGTAGATGATATCCCCCTTGTGGTAACTCTCTCCATTTGGTCCTTCCGTTCCGCCCAGTAAAAACTCTCCAGCATACAAATACGATTTATCTTCCACTGAAACGTTGCCGAGACTCAACGCCTGCAAAGCCCCGCACATCTGTAGGCTGAAGACATTATCAAGTTCATCAGCACTCTTCACTGTGTCGAAATACGGCGTAGGTGGGTCGCTCGAAGGTGACGCAATAGCTTTATAACCCAGTCCGATAATACCGTCATAACCCGAAGAGATGAAGCTGTCCTCAGCTGTAATCTCTGCGAATGGCATGCTCTCCACTGTGCCAAGTCCCTGTCCGGAGAAAGTGTCCTGCACCACTTCGCCACTCCATGAACCACTGACATAGCTCACACTGACGCTGGTGCCTTTGCTCACGCACGTACTGGAATCCGAGCACGAGTAGAGGTTTTCATTGGTCAAAGAGCAGCATTCGGCCGTGACAACTGCAGTATTGGCCGAGCCAGTGTCCAATAGCAGATTAAACGCGTCCGAACTGGAAGAACCTGAACTGGACGAGTACAGAGGTTCTCCAATGTTCACTTCCACGTAATAAGCGAGACCCGATGAGAGACCCCAGAGCTTTTGCTGTAAAATGTCGCCACTGGCTTGTACAGTCCGCAGAGTCAGCAGTAGCGCTGTTATCCGTGGCACCTGCATTTTATAATACCCTGTATTGCTTAAGATAGCTCCGGTTTAAACTATCGAGCGGAGGTAAAATACACACTGCCAAGTGGACGGAATGGCAATGTCCTAGGCGAGAGAGCCTGGAAGTGAGGCCAGAGCATGATGGCGTCGTGCAAAGCAGTTCACAATTGTCTAGAAGTCCTACGCATGTAGTTTGAACGGTTATGGAAGGATAAAGGGATTTTAGAAAAGAGGTGTATGTGATTAATCGACGCACGAGACATGCTGTATAATGGTCGCACTCTCTGACAGATTCGCGTAGTTGGCGCAAACGATGAGAAGGAATGGAGTAATCGGTACTTGTGCCTAAAGTGAAGACAGCGCAGCCCAAAAGCGTGTGGGACATCTCTCGTCAAACGCGGCAATGGCGATGAACACAGCTGCGCTGGCTTAAACTTGACAAGCATCAGCAACATACCTTAGTCTTATGAGTCTATCTAGTTTACCAACTAGAACTAGAGCTATAGCTAGCCTAGATACTCTTGGGCCTATAGCATCAGTAGTCTGACAGGACTCCTCGACGAAGGCTCGCCGATAGGAGAGAACTATGCTAGCATAGCCCTCTCCATGTTCGTTGGCAGCGTTCACGTCTCGGCTGCGAGACTTCCTCTTCTTGGACAGGACTTGGTCTTCATCCAGGGTAGACTCGGGAGTAGCGTCTGATGCTTCCATAGATTCTGGGTTCGACAACATGTCTTCAACTTGTCTGGCATCAATCATTTCACTTCAATTGATGTATACCACATCATCATTACACTAAATCTCCTCTAATTTCCGCTACAACTAAATCCTTTAAATTCCATTAAGTTCGCTCTCATTAAGCTCTTCCACACGCCGCCACCCCTTACTACCGGCCGCCATGATGAGGAAGAGCGTCGTGAAGAACCGCGCCCCTGCGCCCATTCAGATCACAGCCGAGCAGATACTGCTCGAGGCCAACCAGAGGAAGGAGGAGCTCGCGCAGCCGCCACGTCGTCGCATCACCGATGCCGCTGAATTGGCCGAGTACCGAATGGGCAAACGTAAAGCTTTCGAGGACGAGCTACGTCGCCAGCGTCACCACGTAGGCACTTGGATGAAGTATGCAACGTGGGAAGAGAGCCAGGAGGAGTTTGCGCGTGCTCGTAGCGTCTTCGAACGAGCTCTGGACGTGGACTACAAGGCCACTACGATTTGGCTTAAGTACGCGGAGATGGAGATGCGGCACAAGTTCGTTAACCATGCACGCAACGTATGGGACCGAGCGGTGACGTTGCTGCCTCGAGTGGCGCAGTTCTGGTACAAATATGCGTTTATGGAGGAGATGCTGGGCAATCTCAATGGCGCTCGACGGGTTTTCGAGCGCTGGATGGAGTGGCAGCCTGACGATCAGGCTTGGTACTCGTACATTAAGCTGGAGATGCGAGCTAAGGATATTCCACGTGCTAGAGCACTGTACGAACGCTATATTAGCTGCCACCCAGGGGAAAAAGCGTACATTAAGTATGCGAAATGGGAGGAAAGAGCTCAAAAGCAACTTGCATTGGCCCGGAAAGTGTACGAACGAGCTCTAGAAGAGCTCCGTAATGACGAGAAGACGGAACGGATCTACTTGGCCTTTGCACTATTTGAAGAGAGGTGTCGCGAGCTGGAACGAGCGAGAGCTGTGTTTAAATATGCACTGGATACATTACCCAAGGAGGAGGCACCGGAGCTTTACAGCGCATTTATTACCTTTGAGAAGCAGCATGGAGACAAGGAAAGGATTGAGGAAGTGGTGATTGCCAAGCGACGAGTTGTGTACGAGCAGCAGGTTGCTGCCAACGCGCTAGACTACGATTCGTGGCTCGAGTACATTAAACTGGAGGAGAACGAGGCCGCCGGTTCGCAATCCTTTGGACTGGTTCGTGAAGTGTATGAACGTGCCATTGCTAATGTGCCGCCCATCGCAGAGAAGAAGTACTGGCGTCGGTATATTTACCTCTGGATCAAGTACGCTTTGTTTGAGGAGCTGCTCGCAGGTGACAACGACGACAGTGGCAGCTCTGCAGAGCGCTGCAAACAGGTCTACAAGATGTGCCTGAAGCTGATCCCTCACGATAAGTTCACCTTTGCCAAGATCTGGGTTCTCTATTCCAAGTTCCTCGTCCGTCAGCGCGACGTACAAGGGGCGAGAATGACACTGGGCGAAGCACTGGGTCGCTGTCCGAAGAAAAAGCTCTTTACTAGTTACATTGAGCTAGAGCTCATGATGGGCGAGATCGACCGTTGCCGTAAGATTTACATGCGTTTCCTGGAGTTTGACGCTCAAAACTGCGAGACGTGGCAGAAGTACGCAATGCTTGAGCGACAGGTGGGCGAGGTGGAACGTGCTCGTGCCATCTACGAGCTGGCAGTCAAACAGCCGGTGCTGGACATGCCAGAGATGATCTGGAAGCACTACATTGACTTTGAGATTGAGAACGCCGAGCGGGACAACACTCGCGCGCTGTATGAACGGCTGCTGGAACGTACTAAGCACGTGAAAGTCTGGATCAGCTTTGCCCAGTTTGAAGCCTCGTCACCTGACGACAAGGACGCTCAAAGTGAGGACTTGGAGACTGCACGTGATGTATTTGAGCGTGCACTGCGGTATATGAAGGAACAGGATGGCGACGAACTCAAGGAGGACCGTGTCTTGTGCATGGAGACGTGGCTGGAGATGGAGAAGAAGGGAGGCGACGCCAAGATGATCCAGAAGGTCAACGAGATGCTACCGCGCAAGGTGACGAAGCAGCGCATGGCGTACGCACAGGACGGGGTGCGTTATTACTTGTTCTGCTCGTTGTGCATTGTTTTTTTATGATGTTGACTTTGTGTTTTTCAATGCTACAGACGGAGTTGGGCCTCGAAGAGTACACAGATTTTATCTTCCCAGACGACGAGCAGGCCCAGTCACACCTCAAACTGCTGCAGGCCGCGCAACTATGGAAGCAGAAGAAGCGAGCGAGAGAGGAGGCAGAAGAAGGATCAGAGTAACTTTCGTCGTGCAATATCCCGAAACGTTTATCATCCTGCGTTTTATGGCTATTGCTAACGTTTACTGGTACTGGTCACTTCAACGTTGCTGTCTCATCAGCCACGAACTTAAGTGAGTCCATAGTATCTTCAAGTCAAAGCAACAATTTACTTACTTTCAATATATCTGAATTGACAAAAGTACTAAAAATCAAAGGAGCCAATCAGAGTACGAGATTGGCTATCTCGATCATTATTGTCATTGTGTCATTTACGGAGAGGCTCACAAGTATCAAAAGCATGTCTCTTCCTCTACGTTCACTGGTGTCTCCTGGACGCTGTATGCGTCCTCTTCGCCTCATCAGCAGCGGATCTTGTAGCTCTGCTTCTTCTCTTTCTCGTCGTACCAGTTGTAGCTCTCGATTCGCTTCGACAGCTCCACCACGTCACGTCTTCGCAGACCCCTCAGTTGGCATCGGTAGTCTGCCTTTAGCTCCTGAGGAGACGCAGGCGGAACACGAGCTGCTCAACTCGTTACCAGAGTTTCAAGAAGCTGCTCAGGTGCTGCTGGGCCAAGGAGGAGATGAAGCGCGACTGCTGCCCAATTGTAAACGCGCTGAGAAGGCTTTGCCCAAGCTCCAGCGCACTGTGGAGATCTGTCGCTCTGCCATGGGATTCCAAAGCGTCTACTTACAGGCAGCTCTGCGTCACTTAGTGGCCACTCTCTTTATGAAGGGTGATGTTGCTGAAGCAAGGAACGTCATGCAGGAGCGTGGTGACGTGATGCAGTGGCCCATTGCAGAGCACGAACGCATGTTGCGCCTGTTGCTGAGGGCCAATTTGCCTCAAGAAGCTGCAGCTTGGTGCAAAAAGGAGGAATTTACGGGGCTATTCCCGAAGGACGAGACGGTGCCGTTGAAATGGACTCTGTATGAGCTTATTGGCACCGAATTGAGTGGAGGAGCTGAAGAACTGGCTAAGGCAGTGGAAGACCCTCTGTTCGTTCAAGCTGTGGAGACGCTCCGAAAGAAGAAGGACGTCGTGTTGAAGCACGAGGAAGCTAGTGACTTGAAGGCCAGTGAGGTGCAGCTTGGTCGAGAGATCCCGTACTTGCTAGCGCAGTACGCGTCGCTGTCCGTGGCGAGCTCGCGTGCGTTGGTGAGAAACCCTAAAACAGACTCTAAGGCATCTCTGACAGACGCGCAGCTCGTGAGCTTGAACCAAGCTGAAGTGCTGTACAAGGAAGCGCTCGCGTGGGTGGAGAAGACGGCTGCTGAAGACGACAAGGACGCTCTGTTGGCTTCAGGACCGAACGCTCCGTTTGGAGCTTGGGTTGAGACCAACGTTGGTGAAGTGTTACTGCGTAAGAACAAGCCTGAGGAGGCTATGGAGTGGCTCGGGAAGGCCTTGGGTACTCTGCAGGCTGAACAGACTGGTGTTGGAGGCAGCGCACTAGCGATGACTCGTGTACTCGGCCAGATCGCGAGGGGGAGCCACGCAATGGGTCAAGCTGTTACTAGCGAGGGGCTGTTCGTTACCGTTGTGGAGTCATTCGAACGTGAATCCAAACTGTCTGTTACTGATCACGTCGAGTTTGCGCGTGTTTTGCGCGCTTACGGTGATCTGTTGAGCAACTGGGAGAAACGCGAGGCTGGCGCTGCGAAACGGTACGCGCAGGCAGAGAAGGTGGAGAAGGAGATCGCACAAATGTGCAAAGCCAACCAGAGTGCTGCTGCGTTGCACCCCATATTTTATTTGCCGCTGTAAGAGCGATTGGCAGTTGAAATGTGTTGCGTTGATAGCCGAAAGATCAGAAGTAGCTGCCTATGAAGCGCAAAAGATGAATGAAATCGGCCTTGAACGTCAAATTCTTGCACAAAATTGTATCGCTCTTGAGACTATTTGGCAAAGTTTAGTCCATGTCGACGGCAACGTAGTCGTGGCGGTAAGTAGGACTCTGGGCGTGACGACGTGTAGGTTGGACGCCACTTTGAACAAGGCGGTCGGAGCCTGCCAAAGAAATCACACAGAACAGGAAGAGGAAGGATACTCCAATCTACAACACGCATACCTTCCGTTAGTACAGCTAAATCAATGTGCAGCAAAAACGGCAATTACGCACCAGTAGCATCCACGGAATGAGGATGTCAAAGCTCGACATTTCCTTTCCCTCCAACCTGTCTACCAGTAGGAAAAATGGTGCAACCAGCATAAAGACAACACCAGCAGTGAACACGGCGTCCAGCAGTCGATGCGAGGATGTCGAGTTGATATACTTCTTGATCGGATACCAGAAGAGATACGCCACCAATATCCACACCGGAGTGAAAACCCTCCACCAGTTCATCCCCTCCAAATTGCCATCCACCTTCATTCCAATGAGCAATGCCTGTGCAAGGCGTAGCAGCGTCAACCCGGACTTCCTGGCCACAGCTTTCACCAATAGCTGGCGTTCTGCCTCAATGTCCTCCGTCTGCGATACCCCGGCACCAATGCTGTCGCTAACAAGCATTTGCTGTCCTAAGACACCACCAATGACCACTTCCAGCAAGTTAAGCACTTCACAAGTGAAGTAGGGAGTTAGTACAGCGACGAGAGTCCAGTCCAGTCCCCCATCCAGTTTCATCACGATAAAAACTTGTACAATCAGGAGCAAAAGCTCCTTGCAGAAAGCATACAGCTTGCCGTCCGAGAAGAGAAGCGAGAACAGCAAACTCCCATAGTAAATAGCGTCCAGCACCCACAAGGGAAGAAAAACCAATGCCCACGATGTCGAGATCAAATGATCCACCTTCAGACAACACAAAACTGCACAAGATAATAGTTAATACTTACTTGCTACACCGACGCAGTAATTATAAAGAAATTGCACGTACTGGGGAAGGCCAAGACAAAGAGGAAGTGCACCATAGCGAAAAGCAGAGTGAGGCACCGACCTCGAAAGCCGAAGCCCCGCACAGTCTCATAGACGTCCTGCTCAATGATAAGGGAATATAAGTTGCAATACAATCACCAAGGGTAATTAAAGGGAGGGAGAACCTCGATTCTCCAGCCACGGATGTTCATATCGAAGCGAGGACTCCACTGCGCTCTGATGCTTGTCATGTCAGTGTGGAGCGGGTAACGGCTGTGACTCAGTTGTTCTGAGTCGAACTGAGTCTGAGTCTGATTATCTCAAGTCACAGATATAATGTTCAATTAGCGGCCTACTACTCTGTCAATCTCGCTACAACCTCTGCAACTGAAGCTCGTAGAACGCTGTTTGGAATGAGTTCCATGGGTGTTTTGCCGACTCTGTCTTGTGCAGTCAAGTCGGCTCCGTATTTCAGCAATTTCTCCCACATGACAGGGTACAGTGCTAAGCGGGCAGCTTGATGGAGTGGTGTATCGCCGAAACGGTTGGGTTGGTTCACATCTGCCCCATTCTCCAGCAACACGTCCACGAGATCGAAGTCGTAGCGACGCATTGCGTGATGGAGAGGAGTGGCAGTAGCAGTATTCGCTGCATTCACATCTGCGCCGTGCTCGATCAACAATTTGGCCATCTGTAGTTGCACGGACTCTTCCTCCTCGCTGTCGCTAGTATACTCATCCACATCAGACGTCGTCATTGCAGCAAGAAGCAGCAACGCCGTATTATCCTGATAATCCGTTGCATTCACATCTGCCAGTCCTTCCTCCAACAACAGCTTCGCCATCGAGAACCGAGCCTTGCTCACTGCCATGTGCAAAGGGGGCGTGAGTCTCCTGTTGCGTAAATTCACGTCAGCACCCATCTCGAACAACACTCTAGCCACTTCTAACTGTGCACAGTCCGCCGCGTAATGCAGCGCCGTGTTGCCCAGTGTATCTGTCGCGTTCACTTCTTCCCTTACACTGGTCGTCTTGAGTACCTCCAGAACATCCAAAGCTCCGTATTTCGTTGCAATATGCAACAACGTGCTGCCAACAGGGTCCGTCCCAGACACATCTGCTCCGTGGGCTACTAGAACCTTCAGCATCTCTGCTTCATTGGCTCTAGCCGCGTCAAACAACGGTTTCTCGCTGTGACGCACATCCGAGTTCAGATCCGGCTCATAGCCCAACACGAAGCCCAAAACTGAGAGCTGGTGGCTACGTAGTGCCGCCGACAAAAGTCTTCTCCAGAACAACTCGGAGATCTGCTCTGCCCATTGTGGTTTGCTCAAAACAGAGGTCAATAGCAGCTCCGCGACCCCCACGTGACCATTTTCCAGCGCCTGTTCGCACGGCGTCTCCCCAAAGAAGGCGTTGGCCAGCACCATGTCAACCACAGCTCCCTGTTCCAGTAGAGAAACCACTCCAAGTTCATCGCCCGAGGCGCTGGCAGCTAGTAGAGCGGACGCAACTTCTTCCAGCGGATCCTCGCGACCATCACTCCAATTCTGCATCTTCAAAATGAACCCATCTGTAGTATTATTTTCAAACTTAACATGTTTGTAACTGCTATAATTTCAACACCAGTGATATTAGATAAAAGATGCCCAAGGTGCTGCTATGTGGAGCTGTGCAGGGCCACTGGGAGCTGCTTTTCGAGCGCGCTCGTAAGTTAAATACCGCTGCCAAGGACAAGCCATTCGAGGCGCTAGTGTGTGTGGGTCGCTGCTTCCCTCTGCCCGTGGAATACTTGAGTGGAGGCGAGAAACAGACCCCTTTACCTACGTATTTCCTTCCTGCACATGAGGTGGCTCGTTCGTGGCAAGAAGATGCTAAGCAGACAGAGATTTTCGACCAATTAAGTGCTGTGGAGCAGTTGTCCGAACCTGTTGAGGTTGGCAAAGGGTTCTTCTGCCTGGCAGGAGCTGGAGTTGCGACGGTGAGATAATATGATGAAAGGAACTAGTGGGGGCATTTCGCTGATTATTGTAATGGTTTCTGGTGTAGATTGCTGGGCTGAAGGTGGCTTATGTATCGGGTTCGGAGACCCACGGACAAGAAGAAGAGAAGGGGACGTTACTGACGTACTCGAAGGCTTCGGTGAGTTGTAGTGACGAAATCTTGGTGGCAATTGGGGTAGACATGACGCGTTGTGTGATGCAGGTAAATGCGTTGGTGCAAAAGCTTCTCGCTTCTGGTGATCAAGGAGATGTGGACTTTTTGTTCACGGCGGAATATCCTTCCAACTTCCAGCTTTTACTTCCTGAGCAGCAGCTCCCCCATGGTTTGCAGGCTGTACGAGGTAGCACTGCTATTAAGGAATTGATGCAACAAGTTCATCCAAAGTATCACATTACCAGTCGTGGAGGTGACGGCACTCGCGGAGATGTCTTTTACCAGCGCCTTCCATATGTGAGCGAGGTCATGGGCACAGGCCGTAAGCAACTCACGCGCCTCATTGGTCTCAGCGGCGTGAACAAGGTCAAGGACAAGACACGCAAGTACCTACATGCGCTTCAAGTCGTTCCTTTTGCTCACCAGAGTACCGAGGAGCGCCAGCACGTGGATATTCCAGCAGGTACTACACAGAACCCGTATCTGCACGCCATGTTGGATGAGGCGACGTCACGAGCCGGTGAACCCGATGCAAAACGTAGGAAGATTGACTCTGGTGGTCTTTCAGCTGAGCAGATCGAACAGCTCACTGCAAAAAGTCAAGGAGGTGGACAGTTCTTCTACGACCAGAGACTTGCGCTGAAAGGCCAACGCAAGGGAGGACTAGTTCCAGGACAACAGCAACAGAGGAGCAATCGTCCGATAGTTGAGGATCGCACTGAGTGCTGGTTCTGTTTATCAACTCCGACTTTGGAGCGCCACTTGATCGTCAGCATTGGCCAGGAGGCGTATCTTGCGATGCCCAAGGGTGCAATCTGCGGTGATCACCTGCTTATTGTGCCGATTGCACATGAAGCTTCCACTATGAAGCTCAGTGACGAAACGTGGAGGGAAATGGAGCGGTTCAAGGCTGCGTTGCGACGATACTTTGCCTCACAGGACAAGGAAATGCTGGTGATTGATCGCAACGTGGCTACACTGGGAGCTACGCACTGCCACTTACAGGTCGTTGGTGTGCCCAAGGACAAAGCTGCTGACGCACGCCGCATCTTTGAGACGGAGGGCGAGAAATACCACGTCAAGTTCCAGGAGCTGCAAGTTTCCGACGAGAAGGCAGATGTGTCGTCTACGGGGCCGCTTGAGTTGCTACGTCAACAGACCGATGGGAAGTCTTTCTTGTACGCGGAACTGCCCGACGGTGAAGAAGGCACCAAGCAGCTATTACACCATGTGGAAGGCAAACACTATGTTCAGTTCGGTCGTCATGCAGCGGCGTGTTTGTTGGAAATGCCGCGTCGTGCCAACTGGAAGTTTTGTGTGGTGCCAAAGGCCGAGGAGGAGAAGCTCACGCAGACATTCAAGAACCAGTGGAAGCCATATGACTTCACGCTCGAAAATGACGAGGACGAATGAATGCGGACATTTGAGGTGACAATCAGCATTGTGTATTGTTACGATGGAGGGCAATTCCTCCTGCTGGTTTTACTGCTACGATAGCTTATGGTCGATAATATAGAAATACGTGGGGGTGGACGCACGTTGGCTTCCTAACGGGCTGGCGGACTTAATCAAACGGCAATTAAGCGCTTCATGCAGACTTCTTCTCGCCGAACACAACGTTCCAGATGTCCGCCTTGCTCTGGGCCTTAGCTGCTGAGTGCTGGCCTGACGTGGGGTAGTTGACCTTCTTGGAGGCGCCCTTGGCAGCTTCAGGGGACTCTTGCAGCGCCTCGGCGATCTGCTTCTCGTAGTCAACGCCGTAGATGTCGCACCAGGCCTTCTCGCCCTGCGAAACCGGCGGGATGCTTGTCTTGCTGGACGAACCGCCAGACGTAGCAGGTGTCTGCTGTAGTACGCGAGCGGGGGTGGACGAACTGATGCAGCGAGTAGCGGCCTTGGGTAGTCGGAGAGAGGTGCGAGCTAGCATTGTTGGTGTTGAAGTGGTTTTCTGTTGGCTGAGGTGTCGGCTTCTTTCGTTGAGTGCAAATTGCAAAGTGAGCCAAGTGGACTTGGGGACCTCAAAAGTGAAGATCGAATACGCAAACCTATAATGTCCAGCGAGTATTGCAGGGTATTAACTAATCAAAAGAGATAGTTTACAATATCTATATATTAATGATATTGAAACGTATTTTGTCGATTGTATTTTCAAGGACGCAATCTAATTGGTGAAACGTCGTTTCGTGTCTCTCCGCATGTTGCAGAGACTGGGGATAGGGTTTAACCACATGGCCTTGTTTCTGCGCAGCGACATCTTGAGCCCAGTATGCTGGTTCGGATTACTCACTGATTGTAACATTATCCGATTTTCTGAAGTTCTTAACTGAAAACCGCTGACTTGGCTCCAGTATGCTTGCCTTGCGTTTCGACAAAAGTCCGCCATTGAAGAATCGCATTTGACAGGCCTACTTCAAGCGCTGCAACGTCAGGCGGTGACGCGGGCGACTTGGTCGTCCACCGAGAACTGCAACCTGCGCTGCTTCAGTCCGCTTGGCTCAGGCAGGCATCCTATCGATTTTCACGCAGCAGGTTCGTTCGCATTTTGCAGGACATGCCTTGTGTTCTTCCTATCAACCCGAATACAGTGCTTTCAATGCACGTCATAGCGCGCCCGTCTATTGAACGAGAAAGTGGCACTTTGCGGTGGTGGTGGCCAATGTCTATGCGGCCTATAGGAATCGAGACATGGGCGGAAAATATTCGTGAACATCGCAGCCCGCACTGTAGCGTCGAGTAAGTGGTCCTATCAGTGATAACCTATCACTGATAGGTGCGAGGCAGGCAGGGGCTCCTTACCCAGCAATCGTCATACCCGGCATCGTCGCTTTCTGAGTCCTGCGGAGTGACGATTCTGATTGCAATCATACTGTTTGGATGCGCTGGGGTAGACGTTGCGCTTCAGAAAGCGACTCCCGCATCGGATCTATAAAATCACAAGATATTCAATAATACAGGATCATCATTTATGTCGGGGCTTTTGAAAAATGAAGCATCAAGTTACACAGATGTATCCAATACCAACAACTATATACAATATCAGCTGTTGAAGATTATGCTGCTTGGGCGTCATCCCGGTGCTGAGTTCGCGTTGAAACTCTTCTTGTCTTGCTCCGCTTTCCCGATGGATTGACCATCTCCCTGAGCAATCGAATCTCTTGTCGTCCTAGCGCTTCCACGTGGTCATACAGCCGTCCTGTGGACGCAAGCTCGGCAGTCGCACGAGCTTTTGACCCAGCGAGTTGCCCTTCTTGACCAGAACACTGAACACGCCCACGCAGATGAGCAGTGTCAACAGCACCGAGCGGAACAATCGCTCGAACATGTAGCTCTGGCCGCCACTTCGGTACGTCTCCACGAGGAATAAGGCCACCATAAACCCCATGAGCTTAGCCAGCACCGACTCGAGCGTCTCCCCTTGCGTCTGGAATGGCGACGGTTTACTGCGCGAGACATTGAATCGCCCCAGCAGCAGATCCAGCACGTCCTGACGGTATCCGTCCATGAAGTTGTTGATGATGTACCGCATGCACGAGTTGTAGCCGTCCATCAACGCACCCTTCTTGGTGCGTTTGCCTGTGCGGGTGAAGTCCGTCTTGAGTGCACCAGTGCCAGCGTAGAAGAGGCTGATCGCATCTGCGTTGTTGCCCCACACACGCTTGAACGTGCGCTCAAAGTCCTCGAACGGCGAGTTGAGCACGTTTCCTTGCAAAGCCTCGGTCTCGTTTAACTGCAGCATCAAACTGCGACGTCCGAAGAGCGACTAGCAAGACAAGCAACAGTTAGAGACTTAGGTGCGGCTTCAAGAAACTGGTTTCGAGGGTTTACCTGGACAACATTCGTGCGGTCGAGGTTGTCCATGCAGTTGGTGCGCACTACACCCGACTGCTTGTTCACAACTTTTCCATCTGCGTTCTTGCAGAAATATCTGAAGCACAAAGCGAAATTGAAGGTTAACACGCGTTACTGTTGCCATTACGCGTCTGGACTTACCCGTGATCCAGGAAATCATCGTCGACCTGGTTGATCAGTTTCTCGAGGTTACCCCACTTCATGTTGCGGCACTCACGATGGAAGTCGAACCAAACGAGACGAACCGCCGCGAGGATGTGCGAGTCTTTGGTAGCGGCGTCGGCAACGGTCTTGGCCATCGCTTCACCTAGCTTGAGCTGTTCCTTCTTCTTGTCAATGAGATTCACGAACAACACACGACCGTAGAGGGACATGAGCTGGTAGGCATGTTTCTGAAAAGCAGCCACATCACGCTCCACATCACCGGCCTGGTACACCTTAGGAGCGTACTTCATCGTCACTGGTGAGCTCCAGAAGACGGGGATAGAGCCTCGAATTTGCACGAACGACGTCTGGCGGCCGTCTTCGAACAGGCAGATCTGCTCTGTCTCGACAAAGTTAGCAACATTGCCGTCGTCATCAATGCCACGCATTGTGAAGCGCATTCCTTGGCGTTTGCACGACCTCCTCGAGATGTACAGGATACGGAAAGACTTGTCCTTCACCTTGAGCTGCTCTGTCAGCTCCACATGAGCTTGTACCATCGGCGTAACCCACTCGAAGAACTTTTGATCTGGCAAGAAAACATTTTGTCACACATGATTTACCTCCTTTTTGCAGAAATGGAAAGCTTCATACCGATGAAAGCCGAGCAAAGAGATTTGTTCCAGAAGAAACGATCGTCCGCTCGCTCTGCAATGCTGCCGATTTTGCCATCGAACGCCGCAATACCTGCAACACAATCAACATTTATATTGTGTCAATCCCAGTCCAATAAAAAACGTTATTAATTCACGTACGCTGTAATGTGTGTGTGAGGTCGAACTCCTTGGAGAAGTGAAGCTTCTGGGCAGCAATGCCTCCTGTGATCATATCAATGTACGCGAGCTCATCCTGCTCCTGCTGAGGTGTGAGTGTAGGTAAGTTCTGCGTCGGAATAAGCAGTAGTTCCAGCTTCTCCACCAAGCGGATCTCCGCGTCCTTCACACCTTTGGCCACCAGCTTGGACTGCGTCACCACAGCCAAATAGGGACCTCGTAGCAGCCAGAACACGCCGTAGATGGCGTCGAAGGCCATGCGTCGGCCGTGCACGTGCTGAAAGTCCTCCATATGCTCCACACAAAGTCCGAGCGACGCGTCAGTGGACGAAGACCGAGGGATCTGCAGACTCAGCGGGTGTGAGGGGTGCAGCACCACAAGGAAATCGTCCTGCACCACCAGTTCATAGTGCTTCTTCTTGTCCGTCGGCGGCATTATTGATACTTGTGGCGCTATTCCTACTGAATTGATAGCGCAGATACACAACGCGCGTCGTATTGCGAAGATACGAAACGGTCCGATGTATAATGTATTTACTCCATTAAGTGCGAAAAACTTCAACAGCAATCGTCTTAGGCTGCGAATGTATGTAGGTGACTAGGAGACGAGAGTCGGAAGTTGTGCGGTGTGGGGCTGTCGCGGAAGTCGCTGTGATGCAAGCCACGTGTTGCGAGAGACTCGAAGCCGCCGGTCGTCACACTCAGCAGCGTTTGGCTCTTCTCGAGCTGTTCCAAAATCGCTTCGCACTCGATCTGTTGGTGTCGCATCCAAGCTGCAGCAGCTTCTTCTCGTGTTTGTAGGCCAGGATGGATCGCTACGTCGTAGATCAGACTGCCTAGTACTGCACCAACTAAAGGTCCGACGAGGTAGACCCAGAACGCGTCGGCTTGTTCCCCTGGCAGTGCAACAGATCCCCACCCTGCGATGGCGGCCACCATTCGAGGTCCAAAGTCTCGTGCTGGGTTAAGACAAGCTTGTGTGAATGGTGTCATTACCATATTCAACGCTGCCATGGAAGTTCCGACGTACAGTGGGGCCAATGGGGTAGGTGGCAGTCGAGGCGTCGGGAGATCCTCCTTGTCTTGTGCTGTTGGTGGGGCTGAATTGACGAAAGACATGTCGCCTGTAGGTTGGACGCGTTGACGGATAACTCGGTGGATCAAAACGAACACAATCGTGCCCAAAATCTCTAGGAAAAGAGCACCAAAAGCAGATACATCGCTCTTCTGCCAGAGACTTTGGCCTTCACCCGTACCGTACACGAGCTGTGGATGAGGAAATGACGCTCCGAATGCAACAGCTGAAAGAGAAGAACTGGCGGTTCCTCGATTCAGCTCCAACCGGTTCTCGTAGCGCTCAATTGTCGATCCAAACATGATATATACTGCCAATCCAGCGAAGGTCGCGCCAAGCAGCTGAAACAACATATACGCTGGAATTTTGCGTTTCGGGAAGCCACTGCGACTGTGAGGTGACACTGCAATCGCTAACGTCACCGCGGGATTCAAATGTGCGCCGGAACCAGGGGCTGCGATGAAAGTTGCGAGCATAGCTGCGAAACCCCAACCGACAGAAACCTGCTCAATTGCCAAATCCGACGAGTCTGGTCTTGTAAACGCAGCGGTGGCGATACTTGCAGTGCCCAAGAAGACGAGGATAAATGTCCCAACAAATTCCGATACGCACTCGAGAGCCAACGGTCGGAGAGTCGCGAGGAGCACGTTGCGATCCATTGCTAGCGCGTATCGGGTATTCTTGAGAAGTGGACGTTGTGTTGAAAAGACAATCAATGAAGCAAGGATCGGGTGGTGTCAAAACTCTCTGCTCTTTCTAGCAACGCTTCCGCCGTTCGAGCAGTTTCTGTTGCGGTAAACCGTCGCTGGTGCAAGACATGTGCATTAACCACCGTTGCTATAGCGTCTAGAGGACAGGCGGGTGCCATCCTCGTTAGACACGGTAAAATATCACGCAGAGTTCGACTTGACCAGGACGAGAGAAGTAATAGGAGTGACGAGACGGGTGTCCGTTGTTTGAGTCAAGTTGACTGCTGAATGGCTTGAAAACGTTGCAGTCCAGTCCAGGTCCAGGTAATCATGCGTCAGCGGACCCTTTGGAGGCTGGAATGGAGCCTGAAGGTAGGACGTAACCAAATATTTTGCTGCCCAGGAACGTCAGATACGGCTCTGCGTTCGTGCCGTCTTGAGGCACGAAGTTTCGACCATCCCAGTAGTCCTGTCGAGTCCAGCCAGCAAGTTGCGTGCATCGAAGCAGCAAATGTCCGTCGTCCTCCGTCACGGTTTCCACACGACACAACAAGTGTGCAACACAGTCCTGGAGTGCTAAACTCTGAGCTGCAGCACTGGCAATTTCCAGTCGTGCCAACTCCTTCTTAGACAATTTTTGCTTTTTTGTCGGCACTTCGGTTTCCTTGTTGTCTGTTGTCACCGGTTCATTTTTTCCACCCCCTGGAGCACAAACTGCAACGTTAAATTCCTCGAACTTGTCCACATTGGCACCAGTGCTGCCTCCAATAGCCAGGACCAGCTCTTCCATGCCACGAACAGGAACATTTAGCACTGCAAGCGTAACGAATAGAACATTGGCAAAAACGTCCGCGAAAGATAAAGGCAACTTCAGAAACAAACCGAAGATGGTTCCTGATTGGTTCATGAACTTGGCAGTGTGGCGAGTAGCGTTCATGGAGCAGATAAAGCCGCCCTGTTCAGCGGAGAAAACGTTTAGAATCAAAAGTAACGCACCAACTTGCTGTTTTGGCGCATCTGCACCTGGTTGTTTATAGCCGTAAGCCATGTGATGGTCATTAAGCTGCGCGCACTTCCATCGCTACTACACACGGAGAGAAGACACACTGGATTCGGGTACAGCAGCCGCGAGAGCATGCCCTTGTCCACGACCACCCAGTCCATTATTGACGACGCCATTATTGTCGGCTAAAGTCGATTAGGCCACTGACTTGGTTTCACTATGTCGCGTGCGCCATTGTAAGGTCGCCAAGTGTGAGTAAAAGGGCCAAAATTGGATTCGCACGTTTCCGATTGGCTATCATTGGTATATCACCCATCCCACCTCATTTCGTACTTAGTCGAGTTGTGCCAAATGGGACCCCCTTAACACCAAGAACTCCATCGGAGGTGCCGCCGTCGAGAACGCGGAACTGACAGGGCAGCGACCTCCTTTCTCTGTAGATACGTCATCATGGGCAAGAAGAATGTGTCTAGTATGGTCTACTACGATCTCATGGGCATAGAGGCCGACGCCACGCCCGAGCAGATCAAGAAGGCGTATCGCAGGAAGGCGCTACAGCTGCACCCGGACAAGCGTGGAAACACGCCTGAAAGCCAGGAGGAGTTCACGCGGATGAAGCAGGCGTACGACGTTCTCTCTGACCCGCAAAAGCGCGAAGTTTACGACCAGTAAGTGGCCAACTGACTCTTTATAAACTTTGTCCTCCTCCCTGTCGCTTTAAGTGAATTCTCTAACCGGGTTGATAATTTATACAGAGTGGGCGAAGATGGTATTAAGCTGATGGAAGACTATGGCAACATGAGTCCAGAGGAAATGTCGATCCTGCTGTTCCGCTCCATGGGCGCATTCGGTGCACGTGGCAAGTGCGTCCTCATTTTATTGGTGTCACTGCTTTTCGCGTTTTTCCTGCTCATTCCCAGTACGTTTCCACCTTTTTTTTTATTTATTGCAAAAGTTATTTTACCACTAAGTTTGTATGTTGTGTAAATATTGAAAAATAGTTTTCTGGTGCTTGCGGGCGGACTCTACTATCTCGTGGAACTGGGCTGTGGTCTGCATCCCTCTGTGGATTGTGGACGCCATTTATTACTGCTGCTTGGGCTGCATGTACGCGTCTTCGGACTCCGGAATGGACCCGGAAGACAAGGCCAATGAGAAGCCGCCACTTTACAAGCTCTATGCGTTCCTCAAGGCGCTGCTGCTACTCGTTCTGCAGATTTTCCTGGGTCTTAAGCTCAATGGAGATCTCAACTGGACGCTCATCGAGGTGCTGATCCCTTACTTCGTGTACGACGGTCTTAACCTGCTGGAAGGACTGTCGGCTGGGGTTTTGGGCTACAATATGCTTACCAAGAACAGTGAAGGGGCTGGTGTGTCGCACACTGAGGATATCAAGAAGCAACGAGCAGCTCTGGTTGTGGCAGTGCTGAAGAAATTGACTTTGAACCTCGCTCGTATTGCCCAGGGTGTACTGCTTGGACTCAAGGTGGACGACAATTTGGGCGATGCCAGCTGGTGGCTCGTGTTCATCCCTGTGTGGCTCTACGTGGCTTTCTTCGTATCGTTCCCAGTCAGAAAATACGTCCGTGCCAAGGCAAATGCCAAGGAACCCAAGTCAGACTCTCCCAGACAGCAGCACACGCACGATGCGTACACCCGTGAATCGGTCACGGAGGATGAGGACGAGGCGGTGTCTAAGTTCCCGCTACTGGATGCGCTGTGCACGATCCTTGTCATTTGTGCGCTTATGTCGCCATTTTTCATCCTGTCGGCAAGACTGCAGGACGGATCATTTTCCAGTATCTACGTGCTTCTGCCGTGGCTCATTGTGGTGCGTGATTTTTTAGTTTTTGCTCTCGTTTCATCGCTTCTAACGTTTTGCGGCTTGTGCTCTAGGTTGGTCTCGTCTTTTGCTTTATTTGCTGCGCGATTTCATGCGTCAGCTTCCATGATCCTGAGGGCGATGGTGTAGCGGAGCCCCCTGCGGCGGAGAACGCCACACATGCGTCATCAACGGAGGAAGGTGCGACTGCACGTGCAGATTACGTATCTGTGGACATGGATTAAGTGGCAGGGAAAGAACGGGAGCGCAGTTGGCCGGCCACTCTGGATCTGCCACTGCTAGGTTGCTTACGATCTCTATTTTATTAATGGATCGATTTTGTGGTGTGTTGTTGTCGTCGTTGCAGTGGTGTAACTCGAGAACTTCAAGACAGACAATTTGCTGAAGCCAGGGATATAGTCGTAGCCTACTCGTTGTACTGTGTAACAGGGACAATCTGGATCTGAATGTTAAAGGCGAGTGAGCGTGTCCGCTATCCATCCATCAGTGGAAACTGTGTTCTCCTCCATGGCAGTTTTGAAAAACGAAGGTGAAGCTCTTTTGTGCGGTCGTTGGCGTGGCAGGAAGCGTATTCCTTGTGAACATTGATTCAGGTGAGACGGTGAAGCGCTTGAAAAAAGTGATCAAGGAGAAAAAGATGTACCAGTTTCCTTCCGGTGAACTGCAGCTCTTCCTGCGAACACAAAAGTGAAAAAGGAAGAGAAGGATGAAATCGATACGGAAAAGGGTGATGCTGCTATGAAACTGGAGGAAGGAACTGTTGGTCAAGACACCCAGACGTGGATCATTAGAAAGCCGATGGATCCAACCTGGAGTATTCAGGGCGTGCTAAACGAAGACCACATGCCTGTTCCTCAGAGCAAACAAATCCACGTATTGGTAGTACCTCTAACATCAACTACGGCCGTTCTCCATTTCGACATGTGACACATTTAAAGTAGACGAACTCGTCGAGGAGTTAGGTTATGAGAATGAAGCCGTCGATGTGAAGGAAGAAGGAGATAACTCGATTAACCCTTACTCATGGCAAGCAGATTCGGCTGAGGATCCTGAAGATCAACGAAATGGGTACATGCAGTACTTGAAAGACAACCTTCACGGATTCTTACACCAAGATGGAAGACCGACAATTTCACCGGGAACCTCCACAAGTAACCAACCTAAGTATCATCTCAAGGACACGTCACAAATGACGTCCATGCTTAACTTCAAGGCTTCAAGTCTGCCATTCGGGTTGAAGGGGACGGCGGATCTGATGATAATTGGCGAAGTGGCGCACAGTATGAATGACGTCTTTGCTGACCTACAGTTTGTGATCAACATCAAGACAGGTAACAAATGTGGAGCGAAAGAATGAAGGGAACAGTTACTCGAGTTGATTGCAGCCAACTGGAAAAGCTACTCTCGCTGTGCTCCTATCGGATTGCTCACCAACCTGAATGACTACTGGTATTTTATGTGGTTCACGACAGACAAGAAGATCGCGAGAATGAAAGTTTCATATCCAGCGAACGGGTTCAAGAAGATGAAGGATTTTCTTGAGACTGGGACAATCGATAATACATCTCGTGGAGTCTATTCTATGCGGATTCGATCTCGTTCTTCACCGATTTCTGAAGCGTCAAAAGTTGACCACTGTTGGTGATGCAAGTTGTTGTTTAAGTCCAAGGTAAACTGAGTGTTTAAAGTAGATGTAGGAAATACAAATTCAAAGGTTTCTGGCGAGGTATCCTGGATAGAAATCCATCTTACACCCTCTTGTAATCATTCCTGTCACCTCGAACCTCTGTCCCTCATGCTGCTACAGAGATAAAAGTTGATGTCAGCCCTGCTTTCTTGTATGTGAGGAGAAAGGAATTTGACCACCCTTCACATGTTTATGACCTTCCCAGCAATTGCAGCTCGAGAAGTTTCTTGGCGCTCCGTTCAGAAGCTACTATTTGTTTGTTGCTGAAGCCAGGGAAACTGGAAAGTATAGTCATAGCCTACAACAAACAAAGGAATGAAACTGTGAGTTGTCTAGTGTAACTACGAGGACAATTTCACCACAAGACCTGAATGTTGAAGCGAAGCTTGTGCGTTGTAATAGACCCAGAAACAAAGTTTCACCTGGATTGCAATGAATTGTTTATCCAGGACGAACCCCAAGTGGTGAATTGGTGACATCCCCAGCTTCTTCTTCAGAGTCAAGAAGAGCAGCAACAGTGAAACTAGCTGTAGAGAGCAGTAGAATAAAACGTTCTTGAGTGTCAGGACCAGTTCACTCTCGCTCATTCCTCGAAGCTGTGCGTAGTACTCGTGATTCGGCAGGTGATACATGCCATACAGGTAAATTGCTGTTAGCACGAGAATATAAAATGTTACTACAAGGGAATACAAAATAGAGAATGATACTTACAGAAGACAAGTGGGATAATAACCTCTACATAATTGAGAAGGAGGAGAAACTCAGCCATATACAGCAAACGCTGTACCATTCGTGTGTATCGAATCGGAACTGGAAGTCTTGGCGCCCCATTTCCAACGCGTGGAGCAGGATGGATATTTCTTTTGACGAATAATTTCTTCCCAACTTTACTAACAGATTTTCGTGTCGGAGCTTTGATCTTCTTTTTAGCAGGTGATATTATCTCTGAAGTTGGCATTACAATTGGCGCTACACGTTTGAGCTCCATAAATGACGAAATTATCCTTTCCGGTTTGACATTTTGCCGTAATTTCAGTAAAATTCTCGCACGTTCTAACATCGTCACTGCTCGTCCTTCCCAGTCGAATTCCTGTTCCAATGGCTGTTCCAAGTCCCGTAAGTGTTTCTTGGTATCGTCTAGTTCCCTCAACGATACTCCCATCATGATAATATCCACAAACATTATCTCTAAAGTCGTCCACATAGATGGAGAGTTTTGCATACAATAAGCTACGAACAAAGCGTTGAAGACGTCGCAGTGGAAGATAACAGTCTCTGGCATTTCGTCTGTCAGGTGGAGAAGCGTTCGAGAGAATAAAAATCTCATGAGCATTTTTATCGCAGGAAGGAGCAACGCGAACGCCATTTGAGCCCGATCGGATAATATCGTGAAGATGAAGAAATACGGAGGATAAACAAGCACCAACAGCACTTCGCACATCCACAATTTAATGGTATTGAGGAACATTGTGACTGCACCAGGCGTTTTTGTGATCTTTGGAGCCCATTCAAATCCTAAAGTGATAGTAACGAGAACAAGCCACGGAGGTGTCGTAGTAATGATCGAAAATGGAAGTGGATAACCGATAATCTGCGCGAGTTTATACATGAGAAGTGTGCTTAAAGCTGACACAATGAGGGTGTAAGCAATAGCTCTCCACAGTGGATAAGGAAGAAGCGAGACATTCATCCGGAACTGCTGAATAGCCAGAAACGTGATGACTACAAATGTGTAGTAAGTCCGGAAAAAGTACTTTGTGTTGCCTTCGACACCTTCGGATGGGTCTGCGAGAGGGATAACGTCAACGAGAACTGTCACTACCAAACACGGCACGGGAGTGATCACCAAAACTGCGAAAATTCGTAACCAGCTCGTTTTATTTGTGTACTTGGCCAGTTCAAGCACACGGTCGGCGGAATATCTGCCGTGTAATTCCACTTGCGTTGCCTCCCAAAACTTGGTAAAAGAGTGGAGTCTAGACATTAGCTCGAGTCTATGAAGCAGGATAGCAATTGAGCGACTTGTTGGCAGATGTCGATTGTGGAACAGATATCGACCCTTATTTTACAATTTTGGTTATTATTAGTGAATCTGAATACATATAATTTGAATTAGCTAGCTGTAGGAGTAGATAGTACAATCTGAAATAAAGGCATGCGTTAGAGCCACGGGAATTTCAACGTGTAATCGTAGCCTGAAATGGAGAAAAAAATATTAGACAGCAGGCCTGTTGCTATAATATTTGGATATCAACTTACCATTGTGCTGTAGTGAAGCCTGCACGTTGTAATAGACCCAGAAAACCAGTTTAATTTGAACTCCATCAAATTGTTTCTCCAAGACGAAAGCAAGCTGGTGAACAGGTGAGAGGCCTAAGATCTGGTGTAATGCAGCAAAGAGCAGCAGTAGCGACGCAAGCTGAAGCGAACAGTAAATCTGCACATTCTCGAACGTTGCAACCAATTGATCTCGGTCCATTCCGTGAATTTGAGCGTAATATTCGCGGTTGGGCAAGTGGTACATGGCAGTCAAGTAGATCGCTGCAACAACATAAACGTTAAAAAAATTACTTTGTTATCATGGAGAAACTCTTGCGTACGTACAGAATATGAGAGGAATAATCACTTCAACATAATTGAGAAGGAGGAGAAACTCCGCAGCGTATACAAGTCGACGAACTCTCAGTGTGTATTGTCCCAAAGAGCTTGGACTATCATTTCCAGTGGAATTAACGTCTGGATGTACAGCATTTCCCGAAGTAACCCTCGTCTTGGCACTTACAGAGCTTTGTATCCTTTTTAAGTCTTCAGCACTTGATGCTGGTGTCACGCGTCGAAAATCTACTGTTGCAGAATTTGGTCTTGTGGTATTTTGGGTTAGAAGAAAACTTGTTTGAGTCAACGTTGAGACTCTGGAGTTATGTTTATCGTTAACGCAGAGATCTGTCAAGTATTTCGCTTTCGTCAGTTGACGCTCCAACGCTTTTAAATGTTTTCGAGTGCGTCCAGCTCCACGAAGAGAAAAAGTCATCATGATGATGTCAAAAAACATAATTTCCAGAGTTATCCAAATGGAAGGGGAATTCTGCATGCTGTAGGAAAGGAAGAGGGCGTAATACACGTCGCAAGTGAAGACTACTGCTTCTGGCATCTCATCGTGGAAATGTGTCAATGTACTAGCGAATACGTTCCTCATGAACAACTTAATCACCGGTAGAAGAAGTGCAAAACCGGTTTTACCATGCTTGGAAAGAGTTGTGAAGATGTAGAAATACGGAGGATACACGAAGCCCAGAAGCACTTGACACGCCCATAATTTCATCCCATTGATGAGCATATTGACTGCGTCTGGAGTCTCTTGGATCTTCTTGAACCATTCAATTGCCATCAGTATACAGGATAAAGTTGCCCACGGAGGAGTGAGTAGTAGTAATCCAAATGGTACAGGGAATCCGATCGTCTTGGCAAATGTGTAGAGAATTCCTACTACACACGCTGAAACTACCACAGTGTTTCGTAGTATGCGTTTATACGGATACGAGAGAATTGGAACACTGATTCTGAACTGGAGATGAAGAAGAACCGTGAGGACCATGAAAGTGTAGAATGAACGCACTAAGAATAAATTATTGACTTGAATCCTTTCGAATGGGTCGGAAAGTGGCAAAACATCAGCAAATACAGTGACTGCTACACATGGAAGCGGTGTGATGATCAGTACTCCAAGCACTCGAAACCAGCTCGTCTCATTCGCGTATTTCGCTAGTTGTAAGATCCGTTCTTCGGAAGATTTCCCGCGTAGCTCCACTTGAGTGGACTCCCATAGCCTCAGCAGCCATTGACACCACCGTCTTCCCATAGAGTAACTTGTAACTAAGCAATATTGTGGGAGAGTTCCTATTCATGGACGATGTTGGACACTGGTAAACCGTTTTCATTATTTTTCAAACAATCACTCTTTCCACTTCAAGTTGAAGTTGTAAGAATGATAGTCCTTCATCTTTAACGAGACAACAGCGGACTGCGCTCACCGTTGGGACCACGACGGCTGGTGAAGGCGCGGAAGCCAACAACTGCGCCACCAATCACCACAACAGCCACCGCCACGATACCAACAATCGACCAGATCGAGAGTCCGTCGCTGCTGGACGATGCACTAGGAGCACTTGCAACAGCAGCATCCGACTTGGTAGGGATGCACTTGGTCTTGGCCAATTTGCTGAACCACTTGGCGGCCGGACGCGGGATACGCTCCAGCTCTGTCGGCTTGGCTGAGACGTAGTCCTTGGATCCAGTCTGAGACGTGAAGTTGACGTAGTAGAGACCGAAACGCGGCTCAAAAGAGCCCCACTCATAGTTGTCCAGATAGCTCCATGCCGTGTAGCCAATGACGTTGATCTTCTCCTCCGTGACGGCCTTGTACACTTGGTCCATGTAGTTTTCGTAGTACCACATCTGGTCCTGGTTCTCCACTTCGTCATTGCCGCACCAACCATTCTCCGTCAGCAGAACGTCAGCCGATGGATCATGTGCACTCACCCACTTCATCAGCGCCAGGTATCCGGGCGGGTAGGCCGTGAACCATCCACAGTTGCGGTTACCGTGACGATCCATGCTAGAAAGACGAGAACCTTCCGGTGCACGTGTGTCGTCGACTCCCTTGTCCTTTTCCCAGCCAGGTGTGAGCTGGTCGCAGCTTCGCTTGGATGTGGGCGAGTTACAGTCCGTCACAGACTTTGAAGCGTAGTGGTTGATCATGAACAAGTCGTACGATCCCTTGATCAACTCGGACTCGTGTGCTGTGAAACGGGGGAGACGGTCGCCTACAACTTCACGCATAATAGCCGGGTAGTCACCGGAGATCATGGGCTGCAGGAACCAGCCGTAGTCGAACTCCAGCGCACGTTCAGCAGCCGCGACGTCCTTGGGGTTGGTCGGGTCGAGGGGGAACATCATGTGAGCCACCAGCACAATACCGATACGAGCAGTAGAACGCATCACTCCATTGTCACGGAACTCGCGGAACTTCTGCACAGCCAGAGCGTGAGATCGCAACAGGTTGTGCGTCACAATGTACGTGTCCGTGCTCGAACCGGTAAAACCTGGAGCGTGCACTCCAGTACCATATCCTTGCGTCACGAACGAGTACGGCTCGTTGAACGTCGTCCAGTAGTCCAATTTCTGGCCGAACTCCTGGAACATGAGCGTAGCGAAGTCCACGTAGTGGCCAATGATGTCGGAACTGAGCCAACCGGGAGGGGACAACTCCGTCTGTAGAGCGGACGGTAGATCCCAGTGGTAGATCGTAAGGATAGGTGTGAGGTTGTTCTTAGCCATCTCATCAATCAGATCGTGGTAGAATGCAATGCCCGTGGGGTTGGGCACCATCCGACGTGTCGCCGGATTCCACGTCATGACGCGCGACCAGGAGATGGAGAATCGGAAGGACTGGAGACCGTCGTCCGCCATCATCTTCAAGTCGCTCTTGTATCGATGGTAGAAGTCGTCGGCCACATTGGCACAGGCCAAGCCGGGCTTTTCCCGACAGAAATCGTCCCAAATGCTGGTCGTGCGACCACCTTCCAAGTAGGCACCTTCCACTTGGTACGAGGCGGTGGCTGATCCGAACATGAAATCTTTGGAGAAGCAACGCTCCTCAGCAACTGCGGGGGTTAATAACCCGGCGATAGCGGCCATTGCGCATGGCAAAAGCTGCAACAACTTCATGGCGATCAGTTCTTGGAATTCGAAGTGTGCAGGACCCTGGAAATTCGTGACTGCGATAGGATATCTGACTGGATGAGGTTTTTGATACATGCGGTGCTTCAAGTTGTGGAATTACCACATTCGGGTGATTAGACTTGATGTTTGTAAGTGGTATGGAGCAAATCATCGAGTGGTCCACGCAACAATGATCGCTCCATCATCAGGCATGAGTGAGCAAAACCAAGTTGTAGCTCTCTGGTAAAACAACTACAGACTGCAATGGCGTGCTGGTGTGTATGTTATACTGGTAACTGTTCTGTGGAATAGTGGATAAAATACCAGTACGATATGAAGTTCCCTAGTGTGCGCCATCCAACGGAAGTCATTTCGTGGAATGATTTGCGGGCTTGAACCGGTAGACGAACTCATTAGGCGGCTCAATTTGTACATGTATCGTACTGAAGACAGCGCCTCGTCAATGGAGAGCACCTTTGGTGATCAATGAATCTGATTCAACAGACCTTCATCATCAGAACGGAGTGGTTGCACCACTGACAAATCGATCAGGAGCGCTGGCGATCTAGTTTCCTTTTTCCACGCATCAAAAGTTCCTTTGTCTCCATTTCATTTTGTGAACGTCCAACCGATGGCAAACATTTCATTTGGTTCATACCCAACGCAAAAAGTGAACGTTTATAAGCTCAGCTAACATCTACTCACCATTTTCCAGGTGATGATACTACAACGCAAAAGGATCTGATACTTCTTACGTGCGGATACGCTTACGAGCCGCGTTGCACTTCTTCGTCGGAGTTGGAGTCGCCCCCACATCCGTTGACGGAGCTTCAGTAGCGGGTGTGTCCGTGGTTTCCGTCGAAGGGGTCTCGTTCGATGATCCCGACGTCAAACTACCGGTAGAATCTGCCTCCGCTGCAGCCGAACCGGTCGAGGACGTCTCAGTGGATGGAGCCGTTGTAGTCGCGGTAGAAGCACCACCTAAGCCGGAATACAGCGGGATACACTCCTTGTATATCTGCCACGAGTACTTCTTCTTAAGGTAGCGAACTCCCAGCCAGTACCAGTACAAGGTGCAGCTCTCACCACAGCCACTGTAGTCCAGCTTGAACGTCTGGTCCGTGATCGATTCGTGACAGTTCAAGTAGGACAGAGCGAGCCTGTCTCCCATCCAGATCTCACACGGTCCGTCGTGTGTGTATCCCGACGTACGCATCGTTCCGTCTTCTGGAATCTGTTGCGGGACGCCGTTCGGGTCGGACCAGCCACAAGCTTGATCTGCTCCGTCCGTCACTGAGTACTTAGCGTTATCCATGAAGTCACGGAGGTTCTTGTAGCCATTGTCCACTTGGTACTGCGTGAAATTCTCTTGGGTGGTATATCCTTCCTTTTCAAGGAACGACAGGGGATTCCAGAGCACTCGACGTTCGGTAGATGTGGAATTGGCTCGAGTCCACGTCGGCGAGGGAACGTACACGACCTGGTGAGCTTCGGTTTGTAGCAGTAGCGCACTACCAAGCACTGCGATGGACGTGAAGGATGTCAACATGACTGGGTCAATTGGAGAATGACCGAGACCGAGGATCGAGGCGCGGCCATTTCGGTGCAGACCAGGATTTTACTGTTAGCGATCCCTGCAAGCGTGACACGGCGGTGTTTCTTCATCGGCAGATGTGGACGCTCATCTATCAGACCGTCAAATCTGGTGATCCGATCACTGTGAATGTAGAGGCGAAGAGGTTCAACCAGTACAACCGCGAGTGACTCGCCGAGTCCCAGTCACCCACGATAGCGAGTTTTCAAGAGATGGAGAGATAGAGGTTGTGAACAGGTTATTTTACTCAATACTGGCAAGTTTTCAGTGGTTGTATGGATTCCACCAAACTAAAACATCAAGACGCAAGACAACAGCTTGGTAAACGACTTTCTGCATCGTCTAGTCGCTCGTCGATCACTTGTAGAGTGGGATGCACTCCTTGTACACCTGCCACGAGTACTTGCCCTTGAGTTTACGCACTCCCAGCCAGTACCAGTACAAGATGCAGCTATCGCCGCAGCCGCTGTAGTCGAGCTTGAACGTCTGCTCGGGGATCGATTCGTGGCAATTCAAGTAGGACAGAGCGAGCTTGTCCCCCATCCAGATCTCGCATGGACCGTCGTGCGTGTACCCCGACGTGCGCATGGTGCCGTCCGACGGGATCTGCTGCGGGATTCCCTTGGGGTCGCTCCATCCGCAGGCCTGGTCAGCTCCGTCCGAAACCTTGTACTTGGCCTTCTCCATGAAGTCGCGCAGACTCTTGTAGCCATTGTCCACCTGGTACTGCGTGAAGTTCTCCTGCGTCTTGAATCCCTCCTTCTCGAGGAACGCCAAGGGGTTCCAGAGCTCACGACGTTCCTTGGATGTGGAGTTCGGTCGCGTCCAAGTCGGAGATGGAATGTACACGACCTGGTGAGCTTCAGTCGACTGCAACAGCATCGAACTGCCAACAACAGCGAGCGTAGTTAACGAGGTCAGCATTGCGGTTGACTAGTGCTTGTCTAAGGTGACAGCGATTGAGGAATGACTCTAGTGGACGTTTGTCGGGACGGAAGTTCGTCTTACAAAGCTTATGATCTGGATTACACGACTCCAGTCGAGCCCAGCCGACTCGTTCATCCGTTCGAGTCAAATCTGGTGATCCGGAAAGCACTTGGGTTTAAAGTGGCAGTAGAGGAGCTGGCTCACGCGAAGAGAAAGTTTTGAGGTTCTGTACGTTGCTTACGGCTGCATCTAAGACCAACCGATTATCGTTCGAGATCGCTTTCGTAATGAAACTGTGCCAAAAAGTTAACGCAGGATAGTTCTCATGAAGGTGCTGCCACCTCGATATCGGGCGAAGAGATACCTTGAAGAGTATTAACTTGAGCTGCGGCCAAACACGAACTCAAAACAATTTGTACGAAAGTTTCATGACGAAATCTATGCAGCCTGATACTTTTGCGACGTGGTCTCGTTTCGATGTGGAAATGGTTGTCCCCCCGTTTTAGGCTATCCTTGACAGCGATGACGACAAATACAGTGCAAGTGATAATAGCCTTCCTTAGTCATACATTTATGTAGTGAGTTTGTAGTGGCCGTACAACTTGTATTATGTGCTGTAGATTCCAGATCGGGCTAGCTTGATCGACGTTTTGCATGTAGAGGAGAAGGAGGACCGCAAGATGATCACTTTTCATGTTCACGCTTTTCCCATGCGACCCGCAATCGAGACGAAGAAATTGAAGTGGCAGTTCCGAGCTGCTGGCTGGGCCGAAGTGTAGCGAGTACAGTAAAGCGGTGGTAATCTCAGATTTCTGATGAGTTAGCTGCAAAGTTTTTGTGGTAGCTCGAATGTCGTCATACCGGTAGATAGGCTAGTACATGTAAGCTAGGATGTAGTTCATGCGCACGTTGAGCCACCGTGTGCAACTAGTCTAGCGCAACATGGGAACAAGTAGGATGCTAACCACCGGTATGCTATATCAACGGACTGCAAATTGGCGGTAGTTTGGTACTATTCCAGCCACAAGACGTCAAAATTAGCGATGACGAGCTATATGCATCCTAGAAAAGGTAGACAGTTCCTGTTAATCTTGATGTTCGTTTGAGGAAAATGAAAATCTACAGATCAATTGCGCCAAATGGCAAGCTGTTCCATCGATGAGCTGTTGCCATACGAGATAGCGAACAACTGGCCCAAGCTACAGCTGAGCCGCCGAAAAGTATCTGGGAGTCCCAGCCTGAGACTGAGGCGCACAGTCCCAAAACGTGATGGCGCTGAGTCTCAAATTCATTTGGTGGTGTAAATTCAGATTGCACGCTGTGAGTCACCTGGGTGCGCTTCAACTGCAAGAGCTAGATGGTTCGCCATCGCTAGACAAACCAGTGTTACACAACCAGTCGCCGGAAAGCCGCTCGGAATTCCAGGAGATCATGGATAGAGGCGTTTGAAGTTGCGCCTGCAAGCAGATCGACCAACGAGTAGACTTTTGGATCCATTAGCAATGAGCGCTCTAACCGGACGGATGTGCCTTATGCATTTCGTGGTGACCCGTTGCAGCCTGTCCTCATGGTCGAACCTAGCGACAAACAGTATCCTTGATACCAGTACATCTGGCCTTTCGCCATTTGCGCCCAGAACACGATGGCGAAACTATAGAGAAGGTTAGAGGTTCATGTCACCGGCCGCTTGCAAGAATCACTTGTAGCGAACAGACGTACGTTACCACGCCAGCGATGTCCTCTGCCCGTCAGAGGAATATCAGGAAGAAGGCGGAAAACTGCCACTTTGCTTTGCCTGCTGGCGCAGTACCAAACTTCTCATTATTCATTTCCTTGTCGTCGGCATAAATCACTTTCGACCGCAAGACCTACTATGAAGCTCATTTGGATCGTTCTCGCCGGCCTCTTGGCACTCATCGCTAGAGTGTCCAATGTCGAGGCTCAAACCTGCGGATCCCGTCTTCGAAAGGACTGGGATATGATGACGGCAACCGAGAAAACCACGTACCGGAACGCTATCCGTGCGGCTATGGACTCCGGTGCGTACATCAAGTTCGTCGAGATGCACACGGAGATGATGTCGGAACGGGAGGCGCACCGTCAGTGCATGTTCATGTACTGGCACCGTCTACTTCTCGTCGCTTTCGAGAACATGCTCCGAGGCCAAGGTGCTGCCTACGCCTGTGTGACTGTGCCCTACTTTAACTGGATCGTTGCTAGTGCCCGAGCCACGTCGGGTTCCTGTAACTCCATGGGTAGCTGCATGGCCATCACCCGTGAGCTTGGAGGCTGGACTACCGGCGTTCAACGCACGCTCTCCATCAACGGCGTGAACAACGCGGGACGGTGCACCACTTCATCGCCTCTCGATCGCTTTTGCCAGCTCTCGTCCACCACCGGAGGTGCGTGCGCCCGGTGTGTTCCACGCAGTGACTGGTCCACCGTCCGGGTCCCGTCGAGCACGGGTTACGCTTCCGTGCGCGCGCAAATATTCAACGCCCAGAACATCGGTCAGATGTCACCAAATGTCGAGAATGGTTGCCACAACAATGTGCACGCCAACTTCGGCAGCACCATGGGCACGTTTGCATCCCCGGCCGACCCGATCTTCTGGTCGCACCACGCCATGGTTGACCTGTTGCACGTCATTTTCCACAAGTGCCGCGTCGGAACGCAACGCCTCACGTTCCAACAGAAGGCGACCCACCCGGTCGCGTGGACGTCCTGTACCCGCCGCGGCACGAACACCCCGTTCCGACCGACCGACGTGGTTACCATGCGCACGGGTGAACGCGGCATCAATCCGATCCCAGGTTCCTCGGATCCCCTTATCGGCCGATACTTCTCGGGCGTACCGAACCAGTTCGCCGGTTTGATGGATACTCGCGACTTGGGCTCCAGCAGCTACGGATACTCCATCAGTGGTCAGGTTGCCACCATGTACACGCAGTGCGATGCGTCTCCGAGAACGCGTAAGCTGTACGAGGCGAACTCGACGGAGCCGACGATGTGCGGTGTCGCGGGTGAGGACGACCACGGGACCGGTGAGACCTACAACCACGGGACCGGTGAGACCTACAACCACGAGACCGGCGACTACGGGACCGATGAATACGACTATGCTTCGGAGAACAACTTCCCCGAGACCGATTACAACGGCCAGGATGATGGACACCATGAAGCCGTGGTTGTCGACCCGTCGGGTACCGAAATTGACGAGAACGCACCCACGGACGCCTACGTTACGGAAGACGCGGAGAAGAAGGTCTACGACTGGTATGATGAGGCTCTAGCCAACATGGGCGGTGATACCAAAGCGAACGTGGACGATCTGGAGCGTCAAGCCTGCATGTTCGAGAACGTGTGCTTGGGTGGCACGAAGGACTACACCCCGGAGTTCAAGGCCATTTGGAAGGTGAAGGAACCCCGTTGCAAGACCATCGTGGACGCTATTCTGAATGGCACGGACCCCATTCAATACGATTCGTGGCGTGAAGACATGGAGAAAGTTTTTGGATGCCCCGAGCCGTCGGACTCGTACACCACGCCAGTGTATACGACGGATTCGTGGAGCTCATCGAGTTCCGGTTCGTACAGCTCGTCCACGTCCGGGTCGGTGGCTTACCCGGACAACTCCAACGACACGATCCACTTTTACGACACGGAGGCGCCTGGTGATGACATTCTGCAGACTGATGACACTGAGGAGCCTACTGATGACATTCTGCAGCCTGATGACACTGAGGAGCCTACTGAGGAGCCTACTGAGGAGCCTACTGAGGAGCCCACGGAGGAGCCCACGGAGGAGCCCACGGAAGAGCCTACGGAAGAGCCCACGGAAGAGCCCACGGAAGAGCCTATCGACGACGCTCCTGTCGACACTGGCGATGTCGTCGACACTCTGAGTTAAGGTTTTGTGTCGAAGTTGCCTATTTGAGGCTTGGGTTTTAGATATCTTAAACGTCCGCCTGGACAGTCAAGTGCAATAAATGGATGTACTAGTTCACCAACAAAAGTCCGACCTTGACTTGAAATTAATTTGCTTCAAAGGAGGGAGAACATCGACCCGAACAGACAGTCGGATGGTGGTTGGTCACCTGAAACAGCTTTAACCAGGAGGAAGCAACCCGAGATGCATTTTTGTGATAACGTTAATAGTAGTTTTGCGGTTACTACGTACCCAGTACTGATAGCCTGAGAATATTAAATGGCATGCGAACCCCGATGAATTGCACTCAACTGTATTCTGGTGATCCTGCCGCTGCCACCAGGTCCATCCAGGATTTGGCTCGACACTTTGTTCAATGTTTCCACGTGGTACCGTATATTACTTTGAGCACGACATCCTGCTCCATTCAAGGGCCCATCCTAAAGACAACAACTATTTTCTGTTACATGTATCAATTCTATGGTTCAATTATTGGATACGGAAGTAAGGTGCAATCATCGATGACTTGGACGTTATCGAGTTGTCGAAGACTGGCGGAAAACTGCGGCTATAGTTGCCTGCCCAATGTCTTCATTATTCATTTCCTTGTCGTCGGCATAAATCACTTTCGACCGCAAGACCTACTATGAAGCTCATTTGGATCGTTCTCGCCGGCCTCTTGGCACTCATCGCTGGAGTGGCCAATGCCGAGGCTCAAACCTGCGGATCCCGTCTTCGAAAGGACTGGGATATGATGACGGCAACCGAGAAAACCACGTACCGGAACGCTATCCGTGCGGCTATGGACTCCGGTGCGTACATCAAGTTCGTCGAGATGCACACGGAGGTGATGTCGGAACGGGAGGCACACCATCAGTGCATGTTCATGTACTGGCACCGTCTATTTCTCGTCGCTTTCGAGAACATGCTCCGAGGCCAAGGTGCTGCCTACGCCTGTGTGACTGTGCCCTACTTTAACTGGATCGTTGCTAGTGCCCGAGCCACGTCGGGTTCCTGTAACTCCATGGGTAGCTGCATGGCCATCACCCGTGAGCTTGGAGGCTGGACTACCGGCGTTCAACGCACGCTCTCCATCAACGGCGTGAACAACACGGGACGGTGCACCACTTCATCGCCTCTCGATCGCTTTTGCCAGCTCTCGTCCACCACCGGAGGTGCGTGCGCCCGGTGTGTTCCACGCAGTGACTGGTCCACCGTCCGGGTCCCGTCGAGCACGGGTTACGCTTCCGTGCGCGCGCAAATATTCAACGCCCAGAACATCGGTCAGATGTCACCAAATGTCGAGAATGGTTGCCACAACAATGTGCACGCCAACTTCGGCAGCACCATGGGCACGTTTGCATCCCCGGCCGACCCGATCTTCTGGTCGCACCACGCCATGGTTGACCTGTTGCACGTCATTTTCCACAAGTGCCGCGTCGGAACGCAACGCCTCACGTTCCAACAGAAGGCGACCAACCCGGTCGCGTGGACGTCCTGTATCCGCCGCAACTCGAGCACCCCGTTCCGACCGACCGACGTGGTTACCATGCGCACGGGTGAACGCGGCATCAATCCGATTCCAGGTTCCTCGGATCCCCGTATTTGCCAGTACTTCTCGGGCGTACCGAACCAGTTCGCCGGTTTGATGGATACTCGCGACTTGGGCTCCAGCAGCTACGGATACTACGTCAGTGGTCAGGTTGCCACCATGTACACGCAGTGCGATGCGTCTCCGAGAACGCGTAAGCTGTACGAGACGAACTCGACGAAGCCGGCGATGTGTGCCATGACGGATGACGACGACCACGAGACCGATGAATACGACTATGCTTCGGAGAACAACTTCCCCGAGACCGATTACAACGGCCAGGATGACGGCCTCCGGGAAGCAGTAGTTGTTGATGGATCAGGTAACCGGGTTGACGAGAACACGCCCACGGACGCCTACGTTACGGAAGACGCGGAGAAGAAGGTCTACGACTGGTATGATGAGGCTCTAGCCAACATGGGCGGTGATACCAAAGCGAACATGGACGATCTGGAGCGTCAAGCCTGCATGTTCGAGAACGTGTGCTTGGGTGGCACGAAGGACTACACCCCGGAGTTCAAGGCCATTTGGAAGGTGAAGGAACCCCGTTGCAAGACCATCGTGGACGCTATTCTGAATGGCACTGATACAATCCAGTACGATTCGTGGCGTGAAGACATGGAGAAGGTTTTTGGATGCCCCGAGCCGTCGGACTCGTACACGACGCCAGTGTACACAGATTCCCGGATTTCGTCGGATTCCGGTTCGTTTACCGGTATCTCGACAGTGGCCGGTTCGGTGGCTTACCCGGATCCGACGGACAACTCCAACGACAAGATCCACTTTCACGACACGAAGACACCTGGCGATGACATTCCTTAGAGTGATTACCCCTACCGATGACACTGAGGAGCCTACTGAGGAAACTGAGGAGACTACTGATGAGAGTGGAGGGCCTGAGGAGCCTCACGTCGCCTCCGTGGACGAGTTCTTCATTGATGCGCCTAGAGATGGCGTTGATGAACCTATCGGCACGTTATGCTAAGGGTGTGTGTAAGATTGCCTAGTGAAGGCTTAGATTTAGATATCTTCAGCGTCTGTCTTTGGACAGTCATGTATGTACATGTATGTAAACACGTTTCGCAAACGTCGAAATGACTTAACTTCCGTTATCTCTCATTCTTTACATCGTTCTCTTCGCTCGTCCAGAGTCCATTTAAGCGCCTCGGTTAAGTCCTTTCAGGCTGTACGGTCCTGGCGAAAGGGGTACAGTTCTGGGGCACGTTGAAGCCGGTGCCATCTCTTCATTTACCGTTCTCACTGGGGGGTTGAAGGAGGCTGTCATGAAGAGGTATGATGGAATGCTTGCTGGTCGGCGGGGTATGTGACCAAATAGGCCCCATCGGCTGTGAAGCAAGTGAAATCGGAGTGGCTCGGTCTTGCTACGGTCATAGAGCTTGTCGTTGGAGATCGTGCCTGGATAGCATACTCCGATTAGTGTGCGGAGCTGTTGACGATGGAAACTATCGAGGCTGTTTGGACAGTCAAATGGAATAAATGGATGTACTTGTTCACGCTACAACAGCAACACATATCCATTTGGATATACACACGGGTTTGTGGAGAGGCAATTGCTTCAAAGAGTGAAGCACATCGGGTCAGCCTGTTGATCGAGATGCGGATCGAGCAGGCAGTCGGATGGTTGTCGGTCACCTGAAGCAAACACCAGCAGACAACCGAACTGGCCCGGCACAGAATGTCCCTGGCAACTTGTGTAGTATAATACTGTATTCTAGGGATACACCTACCAGTGCCTCTTCCAGTCATTTTCGAGGTTGATTCGTACAAAGCTATGGTCGCGAAGACCTGGTCATCATCGGTATTGCAACTCCATCGGCACCGTAGGTATGATATTGCCAAGTCAAATAGTCTCTCTTCACTTGCTATTGGCATTCATCTGCCATATAGAGCTCAAACAGCTTCTGTCGATTGCCAAGCAGATGTCGAGTCACGTTTACCAACCTCGAGCTCTTAACTGCTACCATCAGACATTAATACTAGCTTTTGTATGTCCAAAGTTGAAGTTTGAAAAATAGTTCTTACCGGAGTCACTACCCGAACTTTACCCCTTACAGAAGACGCTAGTTACGCCCGGATCTTAGTAGAGGCATAGTCTGTCGTGCTCCAGCTTGATATTGATGACCATCAACAACTTTTCGGCCCTCTCCCTGCTCTCGCTGTCCGTCAGGTTAGACCTACAACTCATTTCCCGATTTGCAGTCAATTGGATCAGCTCCTTTCTCCTCTGAAGGCCATGAAGCTCGTGTGGGTACTGAGTGCTGCGCTGTTAGCGTTCATCTCGATGCTGTCACCAGTCAACGCGCAGTGTGGAGCTCGCGTTCGAAAGGATTGGGATTCTTTGACTACCACCGAGAAGAACACATACAAGGGTGCCATCTCTGCTGCGATGGACTCTGGTGCGTACATCAAATTCGTCGAGATGCACACGGAAATGCAGTCCGAGATGGAGGCGCATCGTCAGTGTATGTTCATCTACTGGCATCGTCTACTGCTCGTCGTTTTCGAGAATATGCTGCGTGGTCAAGGTTCCCAATTCGCTTGTGTGACTGTGCCGTATTACAACTGGGTCGGTGCCAATAACCGAATGCTGGCTGGAACTTGTTCCTCACTGGGTGACTGCTCTACCATCACGCAAGAACTTGGAGGCTACACGACCGGATCTCAACGTACAGTCAACATCAACGGCATCTCCAACTCTGGTCGCTGTGTGTCTCAGTCTCCACTTGACCATTTCTGCCAGTCTGGGACTGTTTCCGGCTCGGCGTGCGCTCGCTGTGTGCCTCGAGGTGACTGGGGCTCTGCGTCTGTTCCGTCCACTACTAGCTTCGCGTCTGTCCGTCAACAAGTTTTCAATGCACAAAACATCGGCCAAATGTCCCCGAACGTCGAACAAGGCTGCCACAACAACGTGCACTCGAATTTAGGTGGTACAATGGGCACATTCGCGTCTCCAGCTGAGCCGATCTTCTGGTCGCACCACGCGATGGTTGACGCGCTTCACACCATCTTCCACAAGTGTCGAGTGGGGACTCAACGTCTTACTTTCGCTCAGAAAGCAGCTCATCCGGTGGCCTGGACGTCGTGCGCGAAGCGTGGAGGCGGTTCATTCAATCCGACGGATGTCATCGTCATGCGTACGGGTGTAAACGGTAACAACCCGATTCAGGGCAGTCAAGATCCACTCATTGGTCGGTATTTTACTGGCGTTCCGAACCAATTCGCGGGTTTGATGGACGTGCGTGACCTTGGAGACAGCAGCTACTCGTACGAACTGAGTGGGCAGCTAGCGGACATGTACAACAACTGCGACGGAACTGCTGCACCGACTGCTGCACCTTCCTCAGCTCCTGTTCCGACCACCAGTGCACCGACGAATGCTCCTCTTCCTGTTAACAATCCTCCTGTTACTCCTACTGCTGCTCCTCAACAACCAAGTCGATTTGGCTGGCTTGATTGGCTTCGCAACCGCTGGGGGTTCGGCCGTGGTGGACGTCGTCTTGTAGCTGGACACGGATGGGGGTTGTGGCCGTTCGGAAACAACCAGGGAAACAATATCCGAGGAAGTGACTGCGATAACCAAGCTACTCTTGCTCCTTCCACACCAGCTACAACTCCATCGCCTCAGTATAACGGACAGAACAACAATGTGGACGTGATCACTGTTCAAAAGGAGTGTGCTGAAGAGAAGAAAGTGACCACTTGGTACCAGAAGACAATGGCCAAAATGGGCGGACAATGTGCGGAGAACATGGCGGATCTCGAGCGTCAAGTCTGCATGTTCGAGGACCAGTGTCTTGGAGGATCGAAAGACTATTCGGCAGCTTTTAAAGCCACTTGGGGAGTCAAGGAGCCTCGTTGTCTGACCATTGTGAACTCCATCAAGAGCGGCCAGAAGAAAATCACGTACGGCAGCTGGCGTCAGGACATGGAATCCTACTTCGGCTGTCCTAAGCCGACCAACACCGCACAGACTGGAGGCAAGAAGGGCGCGTACAGTGACGCGACTCAATCTGTAGTTCAGTCTGTTACTCAGACTGCCACCGACACGCTTTCAAGTGTTATCCAGTCCGTTTAAACCTTTCCACGAGGGAAGCTGTAGCTCTGTAACTCGTAGATCAGTGTGACGTATCTGTTGTGTGGTTTTAATTCACCATTTGCTTCGCGAATATGATATTTTCAGCTGTCTTCAACGCATCAATATGTGGACATGTGCTCCATCTGCCGCCCTCGTCATTTCTGATCCTTCTTGCTGTTCGAAGCTGCTGGGAACTGTGGATCTAATGAGCTTCTGTCCCTGTCAGCCACTGTACATTTTCCATCTTGCTGAAACGTCGAAAGGATGAGATTGATTCAGGTCTTCACTGTCGCCTTGACACTCGCCTTTGTTAATGCCCAAACATCTTGTGGTCCACGGATCCGACGCAACTGGGACACCATGTCAAGTACCGAGAAAACCACGTACAAGAACGCGATCGCTGCAGCAATGGACTCCGGCGCTTACATCAAGTTCGTGGAGATCCACACCGAGATGAATTCCGAGATGGAAGCTCACAAGCAGTGCATGTTCTTGTACTGGCATCGGCTCTTCCTCGTAGCCTTCGAGAACATGTTGCGTGGCCAAGGTTCCGAGTTCGCGTGTGTGACGATCCCGTATTTTAACTGGATGGAGACCAGCAACAAAGCGTTGACTGGAGAATGTAAGACACTTGGAGACTGTTCTCCAATCTTGAAAGAATTGGGTGGGTTCACAACTGGAACGAAGAAAACACTCGATATCAACAGCAGAAACATCACTGGAACGTGCGTATCGGAGTCCCCACTGGATCATTTCTGTCAGTCTTCAACAACTCCTAAAGCTTCGTGTGCTGGTTGTTTACCACGAGGGGATTGGGGTGCAGCCAAAGTACCAGCGAGTATCAGTTACGCGTCGGTAGTTGGTCAAGTTTTCAATGGATCGAATATCGAGAAAGTTTCGCGTGCGGTAGAACGCGGTTGTCATATGGATATCCACGCTACGCTCGGTAGTACAATGACCAAGTTCCAATCACCTGCAGACCCGATTTTCTGGTCACACCACGCCATGTTGGACGCTTTACTCACGATCTTCCACACGTGTCGCGTTGGTACTCGACGAATGACATTTGAGCAAAAGGCAGCAGATCCAGTCGCTTGGGCCTCTTGTAAGCGGCGAGTCGGGAAAAAAGCGACTGGAGCACCGTTTAAACCGACCGATGTGGTGACGATGAGAACCGGTGCGAATGGAATTAACCCAATCGAAGGGAGTAAGGATCCACTCATCGGCCAGTTCTTTAAAGACGTACCCAACCGATTCGCGGACTTGATGGACGGGAGTGATCTCGGACTCAGCAGCTACACGTACGAGATCAATGGACTGCTTGCCACCATGTACAATACGTGCGGTGGAATGAAGAAAAAAACTGTTACTCCAGCTACGACCACTCCTAAGCCAAGCACCAGCTCAACATCAGCACCAGAAGCTTCTGGTCGTAACCAAGCCGATAGGATTCGGAGTTTCTTCGACTGGTTGGTAGGTAAAGTGACTCCGAGGATGCAACGAGAAAGACGACTATCAAGTTGTCGAACAGCCACGAAGAAAGCTTCGAGTAAAGAGAATGTCCCAGTGATGATCGCTGCGGAGTTGACAAAGTCCGAGAAGCGCGTGATCAACTGGTACACGGAAGCAGTGGCTTCTAATGGAGAGTTCTCGGCCAAAAGCATAGCAGACACAGAACGTCAAGTCTGCATGTTCCAGGACCAGTGTCTGGGTGGAATTGTCGATTATTCTAAGGAGTTCAAAACTCTCTGGGGAGTTCAAGAACCGCGTTGTAGGACCATCGTGAATGCTATCAACAATGGCGAGCAGAAAATCCTCGATACTGCGTGGAAGGAGAAGATGGAAAACCATTTCGGATGTCCACAACCAACCAACGAGACTGAAAAGATGTAGACAAAGTGTCCATGTACAGTAAATGTTTCGTGTAGATGTCGCCCAGTAATAAATGTAGAACCACAGTCACCACACTTAACACTGAGATGTTCCTGTGCTTTCTCCAGTCCGTTCGAATTCCATGTGGATTAAATGACATAACTCACATGGAATCAGAAAAACCAGGCCCACATGATAACTTGGTCAGGAATTGGCTGCAGACGCTTTTGACCACGTGGTAGTGACACCTCCAACTCTGATATGAGCTCAAGGCTTCAACACCAAAACTCAACAGTCGACTCCAATGAAAATGTCTGCCACCAGCTACGGCAGAACCCACATGATAGTTAATTCACTCTTGCTCTTGCAGCCATTATGTCTCGTATCCTAGAGACACAAGGGGCGTGAACGTATTCCAGCGATCCAAGCGCCTCACTTTCCAATTTGCCTTCAACCGGATCATCCACCTCCAGTCACAATGAAACTCCCGTCAATTCTCACACTTGGTCTTCTTGCTTTCACGGCCTCAACTGAAGCTCAAACGACCTGTGGGCCTCGAGTTCGACGCAACTGGGACGTGCTCTCCGACACGGACAAGAACACGTACAAGAGCGCTCTTGCATTGGCCATGGACTCCGGAGCATACATCAAGTTCGTCGAGATCCACCAAGAGCACATGTCCAGCATCGAAGCACACGGGCAGTGCATGTTCATCTACTGGCATCGGTATTACCTCATTGCCTTTGAGAACATGTTGCGAGCTCAAGGGGATGAATACGCCTGCGTCACGCTGCCGTACTACAACTGGATGGACGCGTACAGCCGTCAACTGGATGGGAAATGCAGCTCGTACGGCGACTGTGCTGCCATCACGAGCGAGTTGGGGGGATCCAGTGGCTCGACGCAAACTGTGAAGATCAACGCGGAAACCATCCAAGGCTCCTGCGTGACTGAATGGCCGTTGAACCACTTCTGTCAATCTTCGACTCCAGGCACAGACTGCTCTGGCTGTGTGCCACGGGGAAATTGGGACTCCACAAGTGTGAGCCCACTCACGGGCTTTGCAAGCGTACAGGGTCAGATTTTCAAGGAGAAAAGCATCACAGGAGCTTCACACAGCATCGAAGTTGAGGGTCATGCAGCGGTGCACAACGATCTCAGTACGACAATGGGGTACAAGGCCTCCCCTGCAGATCCGATCTTCTGGTCGCATCACTCCATGGTGGACGCACTGCACACGATCTTCCACAAGTGCCGGGTAGGGACGCAGCGCATGACATTCGAGGAGAAGGCAGCAAACCCAGTGGCCTGGCAATCTTGTGGACGCCGAGATGGAGGGGTCTTCCACCCGACTGATGTCGTAGCTGTACGCACTGGGACGGACGCCAATCCACTCAACGCGACGCGGGACTCAGTTGTCGATCAATTTTTCCAGGACGTACCTAACCGATACGCAGATCTCATGGACATTCGAGACCTTGGAGACTTCAGCTACTCGTATGAGCTGAGCGGACATCTTGCCTCCATGTACACAAACTGTGATGGGTCATCTTCTCCAGCCACTACTGCTCCCGCTGCCACTACAAATGCTCCTTCTCCAACGACGAACTCTCCACAACCAACAACTACTGCCCCTGTTCCAACGACGAGCTCTCCGGAACCAAGAATCACTGCTCCTGCTCCGACAACCGCTGCTCCAGAAACCCCAACGAATACCCTTGAACCTTCAACAGCTTCTCCTGCTCCGACAATGACCTCTCCACCAGCTACACAGAGCCCTTCCACTCCATCTCTACCGACTTTTACTGATGGATTGACCGGTCAACAACTGCAGGATGCTCAGCGGTTCTTCCAGTGGCTTTGGAGCAACGTTTTCCCCAACAACAACACACCGAACTTCCGTAAATTGGCAGCTGAAGACACCACTACTCAGCAGGAGACCAAATCGACACCGGCCCCGTCCAAGGGTGCGCAAGACGATGGCAAGGTGGACGTCATCATCATTGACAAGTGCGGCGAATCGGAACAACGCGTCATGACCTGGTACCAGCAGACAGCAACTGCCATGGGTGGGATGTCGGTCGAAACCATTGCGGACATTGAGCGACAGAGCTGCATGTTCCACGACCAGTGCTTGGGCGGCGTGAAGGACTTCTCGGATGACTTTAAAGCTCGTTGGGGGTTCAAGGAGTCACGTTGCAAAACCATCGTCGAAGCTGTCAAGTGCGGCGCCCAACCGATCGTCTACAGCCAGTGGCGAGAAAACATGGAGGCTCACTTCGGCTGCCCAATCCCCGCTAACGCAAGCACGCCAGCACCGTCGAGTCAGCAGCAAACAAGTCAAACAGACCAGAACCAACAGCAAACGATCGTTCAGTCGATCATCCAGTCCGTGTAAATTACCGTCTTCTCTGTACACTACACAACAGAACCATTTGTGAGTCTTCTACAATTCTTTACAAATAAATGTCATTGTGTTCCTTCAACTTCTTCCTCTTGTTTGACCTACAAAAAAGAACTTTATCAAGAAAACAATCAGTATCCCAACCATTCCACAATTCAAACTATCAAATTCTCACCACTACAAAGGTCTTCATCTTCTTCTACTGGATCTTCATCATGAAATTCGGGTCGCGTCGATACTTAGCCTCGAATCTCTCCATCCATTTGTCCAGCAGATTCGTAGGAATCGTCATGTAGCTGCTATTGTTACTGGTCGAGAAGGAGCTGAGGTAGTTAAATAGGTCCTGCGCGATCTTCAATGCAAAAGCTTTGCGCTCCTCCAGACCACTGGCTTCAATGCCCAAATTCTTGACATTGTCCAGACTCTCAATAGAAACTCCCAGTTGAAGCACTGGTTGGCCTTCCACGTCCGGATGTGTGGGCCATGACGTCCGGAAAATGGCGCTGGGCTTCTCAGCGAAGACTGTTCCTAGTAGTTGCCAGTTCTGCAGAGCTGGTACTGCGAAATACAGCACAGCTAAAGACGTATAAGCATCAGTTTACCTGTTTGTTTACCACATGGCTACATTTTTTTTTATTTTTTACCTCCAAAACCTGGAGGAACAGGTGAACCTGGTAACAGGAAGAATGTGAGATCCGTCACTTGTGATGGCTCTAGAATGTCCACCACATAATGGGCAGGTCCGATCTCCCTTTTGGTAACAAAAAGCAGACGTTGGAATAACGAAACTTGCAGTATACAAATATGAGAATAGATGCATACGTACCGGAAGTCGGTGATGACGGGGCGACCGGCGATCACGAGGCCGAACTGGGCGATTCCGGGCGGGGTGACGTTCATTCTCAGCGGTAAAGTGAAGTGCGAGCGAAAGTTCTGGAACGTCATTGGTGTGGTACACTCAAATGGTACACTCTTTTACTACCATGAAGGCATTCCTTATGTGTTGTGGTGAAAAGACTAAGTGAGCACCGGTCCAATAGCTCATCATACAACAAAGGTACAGTGAATTTCCTGTTCGGACTGGAGGTGCATCGAAGATGACCGCGTCAATGCAGAGTATGAGAGTGCATCGAAGATGACCGTGTCAATGCAGAGTATGAGCTGCTGAAAAAACTGACGGAACTAGGACTAGCTCGTCCTGTTTCAAACGGTGAAGGGTTGACTACAGAGTTGTTCGTCTTTCACAAGGACAATCTTCCAATGATCCACGACGTCGTCTGCGCGTTGAGGATCGCTTTTAAGACCACATCAACGAAGTTGAAAACCCGTTCGGCAGGGATCCGCATTTTCAGCCACAGCGGACAGGTGTGCCTGGACTTCCCGAGAAGGTCGAGTTAACAGGTCCAGGATGGTGTCTAGCTAGCTCCGTGAGGCGAGTCTCCAGGATGCCTTGATAATTATTGATGTTGATTTAAAATTATTGTCCCTTGGCTTTGGCCTTGACGGGTGCAAGTCTAGCTGGCAGCCAGTCTTCAATCTCCCAAGAGATGCCCACGTCCACTGCATTAGATCGCGATCGATTGAAAATACTCTTCACACCACGCGTACAGCATGAGCATCTCCAGTGTACATTTACTAACTGCAGCTGCAGTAGTCGTAGCTCCACACGAAGAGGCCCACAATGCCTGATGCGCTGAATTCTCCTGTCTCCATGCACAGGTTCGAATCCTTTGAGTTTGCAATCGAGATCGCGAGAAATCTTCGTCAAGTTGAGCCAGGTTCAAGCTCCAGAGATCGTCGAGCAATGTCGTGTCATCTTGTCCACCGAAGAGATACACACGCGGTACACTGTTGCCTGGTGGAGAGAAAACAAAGGTGCCAGCACTCCAATATCGTGCCACAGGTCGTTGCTCGTCGATTAACCCCACTCCATCGGTAGTAACAGTGCTCCATCCGTCGATCACGTCTTCAAGGTGCTTCAAGTGGACGTCAAATTGCAGTTCAAAGCGAGAAGTTGAAGGTGTACTTGATCCTAGCGGTTCTCGTCGAGGAGGCTTCAACCCACGACCTACAGCCATCAGCTCATATGGAGTGAGCAACGTTGTTCGTCCAGCGTGGACTCTTCTTTCAGCGATGCTCGGGCTTTCTCTGTCGGTCAGAGACGCCAGTTGCGTCCATCGGGCAGTTGGAGCCACACCGAAAGCTGCACTTGGACTGTAATCCAACCGATACAAGTCATTCAACTCCAAGCCGGTACCCCCTGCGGCACCTCCGAAGACGAACATACTGCTTTCGAACACGACAACAGAGTGCTGGAACCGCGGGCTTGGCGCTGTTCCAGTGGACAACGATGATAAACTAGTCCATGTGAAGCCTGGAACACACGGGGCTACGTCAAAAACCACGTCCCATGAGTCGATAGTGCCGACTAGGCCATCAGCGGCAGTGTCTGCCACCTCAAGCGTCCAATTCCCAGCAACAGGCAACTGGTGAAAGACTGACAGTGGCTCGAAAGAAGCCTTCGATACTCCAGTAGAGGCGAAGCTTAACTTTTGAGTTCCCGCGATACACTTAGCTCTGTCGGCGGCTTCTTCTGGACTACGTAGCAGCACCGGGAAGGCTCTCGTGTTTGGGGCAGTGCCTGTCGTTCTGTGGTCCCCTTGGAAACTCCCCAACCCTTGACTATCGCTCCATGTCGTTTCTCGAGCCTGAGAATCTGCTGGGAAATGAACAGTCTGCTGTCGCCCTGGAAACGTAGCAGGTCCGGGCCCGAACAGCTGCAGTTGAAGCTTATGTGGACAGGCATGAGTTATCTGCACTTTCACAACCACTTTGGCAACACAGAGCTGCTCACCACTAGCGCTTGGACTCTTTTTCCCTAAAGCGAAGGCTTCTCCTCCATCAGGGATAGGAAGATTGGCTGGTTGGCGAGAATCAAGCGATACTGAGGCTTGCTTTGCTGTCGTGGACGATATCGAGAGTTCCCAAAGATCGTTGAGAGCTTGAGGGCCCCACGTTGAGGCATCAGAGGCATCTGCAGCGTTATTTTGCCTTCCTCCAAAAAGAATTAAACGGTTCTTAACCACTGCCATCGAATGTTTTTCACGTGGAGGTGGTAGCAGCGTTGGCTGAGGCACTGACCACCATGTCTCCGTCAGTAAATCATATCGCCAAAGCTCATTAGACACTGATCGCGGTTGCTGCAGTAAACACGGGACTTTGTGTGCTTGATTGCACTCGTAACTTTTCGCCATTCCTCCGAAGAGATACAGATAATTATCCAAAGATGTGAGTGAGTGACCGCGTCTTGCAGATGGCAATCGCTGCAGAGGAGGAGTGGTAGTTAGCCGCATACCAGCCCGTGTGATTTCTTCGTCCATAGTTCGAGTGACACACCGTTGCCAGGTATTCAGTGGTTTCGGAGGAATACGAAGCGTAACAACGTCGCTATAGGAGCCACTCCCATCTAGTAGCAAAGGTTTCACTCGGAAACGATACGCAGCCATAGGAGCAAGACTATTCACTGTGATGTTCCCGTTGTTCCCCGTGATTTTAGCGTTAGGGAGCGTAATTAAACGCACAATGCGAAAGTCCTCACTTGCTGAGCGGTTAGCCATCTCGACTAGAAAACCCTCGACAAGCTGAGAAAACCCATAACGTGGTGCCTTCCAAGTCACACTGACACTTGACGACGTTAAGGGTGTTACACTAAGCTGTTGAACACCTTCCCCAGTTGCTTGGGGTCGTAGACTGGCGTCGCTGCTCCCAGCTTTGGACGAATTAAACAAATCATTTAGAGAAACGAAGCTGCTTCCTCCACCACCGCCAGCGCCGTCCACACCTGCTCCACCGCCTCCACCACCAAAGAATCCCCCACCTCCGCCTCCACCTGCTTGCTTCCCACTTTGGCCACTCCCTCCTCGTCTCCGTTGGCCATGAGACGGCGATCTCGCTGCTTCGAACGGAGCCACAGCGACTTCCATAAGCGACGTCTGGGGATTCATTAGGCATTTGCCTTCAAGCGAGAATTGATACAAGCCGCCAATGCCTGCAAGACCGGCAGTTGTTGACGTTGCTCCCGTCCCTCCAGTTGCTAAAACAGAGTAGTCGGCGGTACTAGCAGCAAAGCCCCAATCAAGGTGTTGGTGTCTTGCTGGTAGACCCTCGCTATCTCTAGTATCCCCTGCTACGTTCGAAGAATGATATTCGTCTCGAGGCGGCTGTCCCGTGATACCCAGATCGAGAGGAATAGTTGTAGCATCAGCAGCAAGGCCAGCTTCTGCTTGATTTAAGTCACCGCCTCCTCCTCCATGCGCACAGCAGTAATCAGTCGAACCTGCACCTCCACCTCCAGCCGCTACAAGTACTGTACGTCCATTCATCAGCACTTCTGAAGCTCCACCCCCACCGCCACCTGAAAAATCACCTGTTCCACCGTTACCACCACCATTAAACCCACCCCGACCATCTTCATGACCTCCACCGCCTACTAAAATGTTGATAGAATCTCCAGGATTTACACGGAGAAGCCCCCGCGCAAAAGCACCACCTCCACCATTGCTTAAATCGCTAGAGGCATCCGTTGAAGACCTCGCGCCAGCTCCACCAGCTCCCCAAGCGTACACATCGAGCGCTATAATTCGATGAGCAAGGTTCACTCCATACTTCTGCTCTTCCTGCTCTCTTGGAACTCGGTACGATTGAGAACTGCCTGTGTAAAAGAACGATCGTTCTGACAGTCTCTCTCCTGACCATGTGACTGGGAAAATGAGAACTACCCCGTGTTCACCAGGCTGAGCTTGGACTTCACTGACGGCAGAGCCCCCACGACCTCCATTACCCGTTTGCTGAACGTAGTACCAGTCGTTTCTGTTAGCACTTGTCTGACGAGTTGCAGCAATGACCACTTGTTTTGCTCCAAGTAGTGGTTGTCGTGCTCCAAGTAGCGATTGTCGTGCTTCAAATGGTTGTTGTGCTCCAAGTAGCGATTGCCGTGCTTCAAGTGGTTGTTGTGCTCCAAGTAGCGAGTCTTTGTCTGATTTGGGTTCCTCTTCGACAGTGTAATCGGTCAGGAACTTTTGAGACTGCGAGAACGTCCCAACTTGATCCTTTTCGGCCATCGCTCTGACACGAACGACGTACGTTGTGTACCCTTTCAAAGGCACTTTTGAGATCGAAGCAGTCCGTTTGCTCGTGTCTATCAGTTCTGGCGATACCCGGGTCCATGTAGAGCTACGACCAGCGCGATACTCGACGTCATACGTCAAATCTTGTGCCGCATGGCCTCCTAAGTCCGTTGGTGTTTCCCACGTCACAGTTAGCGGGTCTCGAAGCACGCGAATACTCAAAACAGGACCTGGTGCTGTTTGGAGAGTCGTGAACGGGGCTGAAGGTAAACTAAAAGGTCCTTGACCGTTGGCATTCCTCGCAGATACACGGAAAATGCATGTGGAGCCTGGAGGACGCCTCAACGAAGCCGTACCAGTAGAAAAGATATCGCTGTTGCCGCTAAATCCTGCCGCGATGCGCTCACTGATCGTCGTCCAGCCAACATCGTTATCACATTGCTGCTGCGCATGGAAACTGACTGCAGGAAACAGCTCGGTAACAAAAACGCCGCTCTCCTGCGTACGTTCACGACGCATACGCCACGTGATCGTGAAATGGGAAGACGTTGCAGCTAGCAACTCTGGAGACGACGGGGCGCGAGGTAATCTTGTGGCTGGGATCTCCAGCGGTTCGCTGCTTGAACTCCACGAGCCCCAGCCGATACCAAGCGAAAAACGCGCTCGTACTCGAAACGCAAACGTCCTTCCTGTGTGCAGTTCAGCCACTTCGTATTTGCATTCGCTCGAGCATATGCGGCGGTGTAAGCCTGGAGAACTTGGAGTCGTGCGCAAGTATTGAGCAGCTACTTGGTCTCCATCCCCAGTCCATAGGGCACTCACCGTCTCGGTGTACAACGAGAGTAGTGGCAACGGATCTTGGCCGTCATAAGCTACGACATCAAAGAGGATGATCCACTCGAAAGCCCCTTGACCCAGTGCGTTCCGAAATACCTGAACTGTTATGATCTGCTCAAGAGACTCGATCGCTGCCTTCATCGTGGCTGCACTAGCGTCAAAAGTGATCGGAGGCGTCACCACTCCAGCAGTGGCACGTCCACCCAGAATACTGGGACTTGAGCCTTCGAACGAGAGCATTAGTCTGAAGTAGCCGTCGCTTATGGTCTCTCCATCATCTGCACGAGTGAACACGCGCTGTTTGGGCACTGGTTCCGTGGCTTTATCCTTTGGATCGAGTAAAAGACCAGTGAGTGAGTCACCCAGGGATTTCCAGTCTCCAGATCGAGACTCGGAGTACTGCAGTTCGTAAGCTTCGACGCGGGTTGTACCTCCTTCACCTTCCAAAGAGTTGTCGAAAGCCGTCCACGTCACTAACGCAGCGCCAGATCCTGGATTTCCAGGAGTAACGCGCAGTAACTCGGCCGAGATCTGACTATTAACCGAAGGTTGTGCATCAACGAGAAAAACAAATGTCGACAAGGTCCACACCAGTAACAGGAGAGCTACTCGCATTGTGAAGATGCTGTCCGATGGTAATCAACGTCAGGTGCGACTCTTGCCAAAGATCGGTGCGGTTGGTTCCAGCTTTAGTTTCAATTCAGTGTCATAGTGTCTGCTAGTTTCTCGTAGTCTTGGAGACAGTTGTAGACGTGAGCTGATAAACGAAGGTACAGTCGACTATCGACACATTTCACAGGCACTTCAATGCGGTGAACGTAATGGAGAGCGTCCTGCACGCGCTTGGCATCTGTCGAGGTGGCCTTGGGGTCCATTTCATCCACTACGACACCACCGCAAAGTTTCTGTGATGTCGGGAGCTGAACGAGACGCATGGCATGACGTTTGTGCACTGGAAACTCGCGCTCTTTCGAAAGATGGTCAGACATCCCCCACCGAGCGTACAGCAACTCAGCAGCCTCTTGTACCAGTGTGTGCATGTACTCCCGCGTCTGGTTGATGCCTTGACGACGCCAGAAGGCAAGACACTGGGGCAGAGCGAGCCACGAGCTGTAGTCCTGCAGACCTGTCCACATGAAGGCACTTTGCATCCCGTCGAAGAACCCGTGGGAGATTACGCGCGGTGCAATCGCAGGTCCGTTTTCCCTTGCAACATGCAGGAAAGCAGCGCCTCGTGTCGAGCAGAACCATTTGTGACAGTTGCCTACGTAGTAGTCAGCGCCAATGTCGTCCAGATCCAGTGACAGATTCAATAGTCCGTGCGCTCCATCCACTAGCACAGGGATGGCGTTGTCTTGGCTGTGACAATGCTGCACGATCTCCTTCACAGGCATCGCCATTGCCGTGTTGGACGTGATGTGGTCCACTACCACCAGCGACACACTCCGTCCAGAAGCTTGGACAGTAGCTAGTGCTTTCTCCAGTTTCTCCATCACCTTCTGATCATCGTACGATTCCTCTAACGACAGCGGTTCTTCATGGATATGAACAGATCTCTGTTTATCTTGAATCGCTTGCAGCATTTTCCGTACAGCACCGTATCGAGTACTAAAGAGAACAACCGTCTTGTCCTCACCCTCCTCTTCTAACACCGAAGACAGAACAGAATGCAGCCCAGCAGTTGCATTCGGCAGCAGCACTAGCTGCTCGGGCTTGGAGACGCCAATAAACTCCGATAGAGCCTTGATAGACCGTACAACCAGCGGGAAGAGCTCCCGGTCGTTGAAATTCAGCGGCTGAACGTCCGCATGTGCTCTCCAGTGATTCGCAGCCTCAATCGCCACTTTGGAGGGAGCTCCAAATGCTCCGTGGTTGAGATATATCCATTTTTCCAAGTCTAAAGCGAAGAGTGAACGGTTCTGCGAACTGCTTTTAGAATTGTTTTCGAGCTGTAAACGTTGCGACGCAACGTCGGATTGGAATACCAGTGGGGATTCAGATTCTGAGTCGTATTGGGCGAAGAGGGATGCAGTGGATGGCGTATGGAACGACCCAAAGGCCTCATAACCGTTGGAGACAGACATACTGGTTGTTGATTTTGACCGGAGATGCTGGAGCTTCTGGACGGAAGTAGAGGGAATGGAGGGGTGTCGGATGGAGATGGAGGACACGGGGAAACGATGGAGATGGTCTGTGCAGACTTGGAGACGCAGGGAGGCACGGACAGGCAAATGGATGCAACGCATAACAGCACCGGTGAGCTACCTGTACAGGATGTTATAAAGTTGTCATTTGTAAATCACTCATAAGTTCGATCCGAACTTAGTGAGAGTCAGCATAAAGGTCAGCTTAACAGGAATTTGTCGGCATTTGATTTACGTAAACTCAAATAACAATTAATTGATCGACCTCGGGAATCGTAGAGCGACTGGATGCCCTCAATACGTCTATATATAGTTGCCTCCCTCTTCAAGATTCTAGACTCTGATCTGCCTCTCGTCTTCCAATCAGGTCTCCTCGAGGTGTTCAGCATACTGTCGGCACATATCGAACAACCGATCACCTTAGAAGTCCGTTAGAACGATTTTTTTTTTAAAATCTCGACCATCGCATTCATGTTCCCAAGGTGTTACTCGCACGTTGCATATGGAGCGAACCGAATTTCTAGTTTAGTGAGGATGTTGCGAATGTCATGCTTAATGTGTGCTCAAAGGTAGTGGTCGTCTGGAAAGTCTACGATGCAACAACATAGACCACCCGCAGGTTCTGCGTCGAGAATCCATTGTTCAGAAACAACCTGTTGCTCACTTCCTATAAACCCGTACTTTGCCACATATACAAATGTTTGTTTTGAGGTCCAATGGGAGAGAAACCATTTCCATGAGTCAGTACTACTTTACTGTGGAAATTCTCTTCTGTCAGAGCTGCAAACCCGAGGAAATATGCAAGACAAAGTGCTGGGTGATTGACGGCAACCTCCACTCAACTCTCGACACTAGGTCGTCTTGCTTTGATATGTTCGGCGAGCCCCTCTCTTTCAAAGTGCCGATCGTGTACGAAGTCTACTTCGCCGTCTACCATTGGAAATAAAAAATAATCGAAAAGATGCTGAGTATTAGTTAATCAATGAATTTTAACTATTTTCGTTACCATTCAAACTCATAGCACTATGTTGACCCGTGGGCCATCCAAAATGCACGAAATTCGCAATTTAAAAGAGCTCCGATTTGGGATAAGTAGAACCACCACCTTGTCATCACTGTTAAGTACAGTCTGAGCTAAATATTCAACTACAACGATGCCTGATTGACGCATGCTTCTCTTTTGATAAGTAATGTAGTTCCATAGATGAAGGGAAATCGTAAGATGGCTGGATTTTGGTAATTAGTAGATTCCAGACGAGTTCCGAACGAAAGCATTTAGAGCAAACACAAGTTGCGCCAGGGCATACGTATCCAGTCAGCGGTGACTCATTCACTCCCAAATGACACAGCGTTTAAACTGACTGAGCATGCTCTTAAGTACTCGAGATACTCTCGTTTCTAACGGCTACTATTTTAATGTGGGTATGGTAAACAATGTGCTGGTGCTCTTGCAACACTTTGCCATCGACACGGACGACTCAAAACACGCGGAGATGTTCATACAAACACCAATATACGATCGTTGATGACTGGAGGATATTTGCGTGTGGCTTCCAGAACATTTTCAACGTGCATCAGCAGATTAGCAAAGGTAGCGTCGACTATCTCTTGGTGTCACGCAGAGTTATGAGTTGCTCAAACTATGGATTTGAGTAAGCCGTGGAGCCTCGGCGGAGAAAGTGACTTGCCATGCCTGTCATGAACACTTGGCGGGTAGAAAGTATGAAGCTGCGAACCGCGGTACTTGGGTGGAAAGGAAGACCGACGGCCGTCGTAGCGCACACTTGTGTAGGTCAGCAGCTTGCAGCATGTATTGCTGCCGCCGCTCGGGAGACTTGAAAATTGAAACTTCTTGAACTTCAGATATCTCGATGCAAGTTTTATGCAGGGATAGCTCGCTTGATGCTGCTATCGAAAGTGATGTCCGGAGCTAAGCAGGTGTTGATCGCTCTTCTGGATGCGTGCCACTTCACATTTAGTTGTACAACATCATACACCGACCTGAAATGTGCACCCGGAAGTTGGTACGGTTATGTAGCAACTTCAGCGTGCACAACTAAGCGCTCAACTGGAATACATAAATGAATGCCAGCACACCCTTGAACATCGTTGCTTTGTACATTTGACTGTAGGTTGCGCATCTAGCCATTTCCTCTCGGATTTTAGTAAATCTGACAGCGATGTTGGATATCCGTCTCGAAGCATTTTAAGGGTTTGAGAGAAATATCCTAGTGATGTTGACTACTAGCGCGTGCCTGAGCACTCGTTTTGTTTGTTAAAAAGTATAAAGCACAGGTATTAAAGAGTAGAAGTTCCGAATAGGCCAAGCAACGCCCTTCACAAGCAAAGCATGCATGTTGTCGAGAGTGGTAGTTGTCAATCTGTAGACTGCAAAAACTCTGCAAAAGTTTCTCAGCTGATAGGTTTTTCCCCACCGTTCCTGTTGGTGTGTTAAGCCCCCGGGATATGCACTGCATTTTTGGTAGCGTTCTTGGCATTGGCTGATTTTGTAACTCTCTGTTGATAGCCCACACACTACAAATTTCTAGCAGTCAAAATTGCAGTTATAACGTATGTATATACTATATTTGGTTTTAGTATGATAACTTACATGGCAAGAAACGAAGCTGCCGAGAAATAAGATAGCGCGTAATATGTAGTCCTTCACTAGAGTACTGGGCTTCGTTAAAACTGTTCAGAACGACACATTGCGAGACGGTGATTGGATACTTTGACTAGTACCAAGGTTTTGCTTTCGGAAAAAAAAAACTTCCTCTACGATAGGGTTTCGACACGTTTAGAGGTACCAATTTATCGTGTTAATCAAGATTTAAACCTTCCAGGCAGGCATAAAGTACCGATGTGCACTAAGTTCGGAAATGATTAGGTTGTGTTTTACAGCAGACAATTTTAAAGCATACCAGCCTACAAAACACCTGTTACGCGTTGCGTCCATTTGCCTGTCCGTGCCTCCCTGCGTCACTGAGTCTGCACGGGCCATCTCCGTCGTCTCCCTGTGTCCTTCGACTCCAACCAACACCCCCCCACTTCCGCTACTTCCGTCCAAAATATCTAAGCAGATTGATATTGGAGTCGAGACGGACAATCGTCATAGCTTTGGAAATTGATCTGAGGAGGTTTCCCCAACGTTACACTGATTTTGCGTTGCTTTTGAACAATGGTGAACGTGATTTTGTTGGGGTTGTGGCACGTTCACAACTCCATGGACGGTTCAAAGCTTGAACGGTTGTGAATCTACTACTACATGTACTAAAAGGGCCCCTGGTGGCAATGTACCACAAAGCTATACATTTGGCAGGCGTTCCGGACTTGCTTTCCAATCCAGATGATAATAAATGATCAGCATTCGAATATTCAATATCCCGTTCAAACGATTCACAACCAAACCTTCAGAATTCAATAGCCAAGCCAAGAAGTACTGTAGCAACCAGGAACTTCCTAATACACGTATTGTACCAACAGTGCTGGCCCATCGCAATCGTCTACGCGAACGCTCATAACCTACTCGAATTAAACAAAAAGTTAACTCTTCAGATCAAACAACTCGTCTTTATGCAATCTGTATGGCCAGCAGTTGAAGTGTCGACCCCAAGAATTATAGACGAACGCAACTCTGGCTGCGATTTCAACCTTGATAACAACGTGTCTACACCTGAGCAGATTTGTGGCAATGATTCATGAAGAACAGGTGAAGTCTGCAGTGCACCGTGCAGATGCCTCGACATGCATGCGAAAGTGCAGGATTAACACACGGATGTGTACGCCGACCAGGATTGCAGTGCAATGATTGCACTGCAACGTGGGGCGAGGATCCAATTGAATTGTTGATGAACAACAGTCGGAAGATGGCTGTGTGGACAGCTCAAATCGGTTTCGACGACCAAGAGACGGTTGTTTCGCTGGAGGCATCCGGTAACCAGACCGGTGTGATAACCACCGCCTTTTGGACAGCATGTACCGATACCGACAGGTACGCGGCTCCACTCTGGCCGATGGACCGTGATCGCCGTGCTCAATCGTGTTGTTGCTGTTGCAGCTTCGATACCCGGCAAAGCGCACGATCGCACCGTTGCTCACCCTGTGCGGATCGCAAACATTTTGGCTTGGCATGGAGCACAGCGCGTAGCCACCTCGACCAGCTTGATGACGAGACAGGAAGCCCTTTCTTTGGTTCGCTAACGAGGCCCGGCAGATTTGCGATGATGTGAGCACAGAGGGTGGCCAATAGAGCGAGGCTAAAAAAACTTCGTCACCCGTGATAACTGGCTGGGCGAAACATGCAGCAGAAGAGCGCAACGGTCGGAATTTGACAGCGGGAGACAATCAGCCTCCATCGATGTCTTTCTTGGCTGTGTGTACATGTATAGGTGCCTGTATAGGTGCCGTGCAGTTGTCTTACCAGGGATGATTATGCGGAAGTGAAGTAGCCTGCCCTACACCATAATCCCATACATTACGGGCCTGTACTTGAAGGTGCCAATTTTTTTTGGTCAACCAATCGCTGATTATTTCTTACTGGATCTATTCTAGATTGCATGCTGGGCCAATCATCACCGACTTTTCTTAGCTGTGGAGGACCTTCTATGACAGGTTTAGGCGAAAGGCAAATGGACTATGGTTTCGCCGCGCCGATGTCTACATCAGCTTCGCATTCCTGAAAAAGAGCGCTGGGCGACAGATCGTCGAGAGAAACGAGATTCATCACAGAATTCGATCTCAGTTCGCTATGACCCCTGTGTCGCTGCCATCGCTGCGCTACGAGCCCGTCGGGCCTCTGAGCGCCATGCGCGTGCCTCGTCTACCGCAATTTGCAAAGACTTTCTCGCCCGAACGCTTTGATAAGCTTCCCGCACTTTCCAAACGACTCCGCTCGGACGAAATGCCTGAAGCTCCTCAGCCCGAATGGCGCTCTTCATTAACGCCTGACCAGGCTGCAGCGCTTGCCATTGCACGACAGGAAACAGGATACGGATCTTCAGCAGGCAACAATTGCAAGAACGTGTGGGATACACCACCCCCCGGTTCCTCCACCACCACCACTGAAGACTGGAAGAAGGCGCGAAGGAAAGAACAGTGTCGTATCAACCAGGCCAACTACAGGAAACGCAAGCGCCAGTATGAGCAGAAGGTCGTGGGCGAGATTAAGGTCCTGGAGAAGGACATCGAGCAGTTGCAGACCCTCCACGCTTCTCGTGTAAACAATGGACGACCGAACCCCATCCAGTCTGTAGGTGACTTCTACTACGCCATCGGTGTGAAGGGCGAGAAGCAGAACAATGACATTCAGACTTTCCAACTGTCGGATGGCTGCTCCCTGGCGTTGCAAAATCTCATGGACCTCCAGAGAGAAGAGTTCGACTCCGTTGAATCCCTCAAGCTACACTGGCTCTGCTACCGCGAGCAATTCCGGATCTTTGAGCTCTCTATCGCCTCGTGTGAACGGTTGGAGGCAGGCGAACATGTCATCATTAAGATCACCGGCCACCTTCAGCTCGATGTCTATTACGACGAGCACGGAGAAGAAGGCTATGGTGCTGTCACGTGCCCCATCACCCAGCAATTCGAGTTTGAAATGGGCGACCAAGTAATCACCCGCATTACATCTGAGGTGGACCTTGTGGCTGGTGTCGGTGCCGCACAGGACCAGAGCGCGCCGGACTGCACCCTCAGCGTACTACGCTGTTTCTCCGAGGGGTTCTCCATGTTGAACTCGTGCCACAACATTTAGACGCTTAGGACGCAAGTAACTAGTTCCGAAATTAATATTTTACATCAGTCTCTCCTCGTGCTGTTGTTCACAATCCTCCTTGTCGGTACAGCACGAAGTTGCGCGTCAACACATTGTGATTGCTAGGGAACGATGATGGCATACGTGCACATGTATAGTACCTGTATCCAGCCAGAAGGAGGATAGACCTCTATGATTTTCATCCCAATGCCTACAAGTTCGCTCTCTACGAGCCTCCCGACTCCGAGGCGTTCATGTTTTCTCTGGTGCAAATCACAAGCAGCTCGGACGATTACGATCTCCAACATCTCGAAACTGATCTTAGCGCAAGCATGTCATCGCGTCACGATGATTGTGACAATTCACGCCGAACCCCAACGAGTCGTTGAACGAGCGGCTTGCTCTCCTCGTTATCGATCACGTTCCATGATTCACAACCCTTGTCCCACCTTATTGTTGAGCAGCTCAATGAGCGATCGCATGCCGACCATGTTGCAACGAGTAAAGTACCAAAGGGAAAAGCTTCTCTATGAGGCAAATGCGACGTGCACTGGCTGAGTGTGAGTTGAAAGCACTTGCAGTTACGTTTCGCTCACCAGAAGGGCTGCTTGTACAGTATTGTGTTGACACTACGTGTAACGACACGACCAGCTCAACATGCAAGGTACTCTTTCTAACTTGCGATAAAGTCAATGTCAAGAGCTTACAAGTACACTTTCTGGAAAGTAAAGTGACTTTCATGTTGTTTGTCATGTCGACACGAAATTGCTACTCCGATTCTACAGCTGATTCATCTTCATTGTCCTCACCTCCATCTTCAACGGATTCATACTCGATGTATTTCGTTGATAGATGACCAAACACTCTTTCAAGCATCGTAAGAACACTTGTCAGAACGATATCTAGCTGATGCGGCGGTAAATATTCATCTCCTGTAGACTTGGCAATGGTCACGATTGCAGGAGGACTGCTGGCATCTAAGCTATGCATTCGAAGAAACTGTTCCAGCTCGTTGACCATAGTTTCAATCTTTTCCTGGGAACTTTCGTGGTGGGGAAGATCCACAAATGGACCTGCAGCCCAAATCTCACGCCGCGTGCTCTTGTTGTCCCGGTAGATATCGAGAACTTCAGCGAACCTACCGAGGAGTGCGGTGGCATCCACACCGTCAGCATACAGCGATGAGAGTTTGTTTACGACTTGCTCCCATTTTAACCTGCGAGTTGCAGAGTCTTCCAGCTCGTCAAATTCTTCCAGACGCTTCATGAGCTCGCAGAATCTGTTTCTCTCTGAAGATCGCTGTTTTGCTGACATGAGTTCGAGGGCTCCTCGTTTGTACCGCACAGAGGAAAATACGTGCATAACAATTTGCACTGCGGCTTCTCCAATCAGCTTCTCCAAGTCTACACATGCCAAATGTAAGTAAGACGGTTAGTGTAGCGAGCAGATTGCTTCAGACTGAAGTTACCCTTGCGGAAGGGACCCCATGTTGAGAAGTAGTCCAGATCGATGTCGAGGAGAAACCCTTTTGAGTTTTGACGGGCAGCGGCAATTGCCTCAGTCGCTACAGTTGCAGCGTGTCCTGACGAAGTTGTTTCCGTTGCAAATAGGTCCCAGTGTCTGGTCGATGACGCTTCCATGTCTTCCACTGGACAGAACAGTCCGTCCTCCACGAAATGAGGCAGCTCACTTGTTACTCCCATGGTACCTACAACACTTGGCATTGAGTCTCCCTGTAGAGCAGTCGATCACCGCTATACTAACCGTTTGTCTTGCGTTTTCCAATTACAAGCCGCTTGAATGCCCCCGTTGGCATCTGTAGATCCATAAACGATCAGCTTTACGAATTCGAATACAGCAACATGTATGTCATAAGTCGTTCACCTGAGTCGCCCACGACGGTTTGAGCCACGTGATCTGGTTCACGTGCCCTGCAAACACCAGCGGCAAAAGAAACTCTGCAATTCCTGCGACGGAGTTGTCCAGCTCGTCGTATAGCGTTTCTGGCTCGAAGATTACGTCTGTTTGCGTTGCAAAGGAGAACGACAAGTCCGGGTGGGCATCTACATGCAGCACATGGATGTCTGAGAACGGCAGCCGACGTTGGCGGATAGCCTGCGTAGGTCCATAAGCATTAGTGCGCTTAAAAGTGAGCTGTTAGTGCTCTACGAACCAAGTGAATGTCAGGCAGGCAGTGGTGGTGGTCGTCCACGATCACTACAGACAGCGCCATGTACTTGTACACTTTAACGGTTATGTGAGGTTTACCACACCATTCTGAAAGTTTTTCGAAAAATGTCATTTGGTTTCAGTATGGTAAAAATTCTGTCCCAGAATGAATTTTCGCGCCCTCTGGCGTACTGTAATGATAGTAACAACACCATACAAAAAACAAGTTTAAAAGTACCTCGAACCCCATTTTCGTACATGGCACGCCAGTCGCTCGAGGTAGACGTCGCGATAATGCAGCACGAGGAGCAGGAGGAGCAACAAGAGCAGCACCAGCTGGACATGGTGGACGACTTCAGGGCGGACGATGAGTACGACCAAGCAGGCGGTAAACGGCGGCTCTTCCGCTTCAAGCCCGCCTTCGACGTGGTGCTGGCACGAGAAGTGATCCGCAACTTCCCGTGGGCTGCGGGCTACGGACGCACACGCTCCGCCTGGATGGCAGTGGCCAACCGAGTTCAAAATACACTTGAAAGCATGAAAGGTGTGGCTTTCACTAAGGGCAGCTCGCTGGACCACGCCATCGTCAAACGGCGTGTGGATATGTTGCTGGAGGCCTACCGCAAGAACGAGATGTCTGGCTTGCGTGGCTCCGGTACACCTGAAGAGTTCGATATGCGCAACAAATTGCTGGCTATTTTGGCTCGAGTGGTATGAAAATCTTGTTGCAACTTTGAAGCATTGGGTTAACAGAGTTATGGTGATTTTGGTGCAGGTGGATGAACAAACACTTAACAAGGGAGCTTTGCGCGAAAAGCGCGTGCAGTCAGCGTTACAAGTTGCTTTACGTAGTCTGGCAGAATTGGAAGGCACTGCAGGGCTTATAGTGCCGTCTCCGGCCATCACACCTCCTCCGGCTGCGACGCCATCCTCCGCGCCGTTAATGCCCATTGCTCCTGCTCCTGTGTCGGTTCCATCTCCGTCTGTGCCTGCTCGTGCCAGTCCCAGTCCCAGCCCCAGTCCTGTGGCTCAAAGCTTGACAGTGCAGCATCATGTGCAGCAAAATGGCAGTAACAAGCGACCACTGCGGTCGCCGACCGTGCCCATTGCAGCTCCAGTGCAAGAAGCCAAAAGACCCCGCGTGGAGAATGTAGCGGTGCCTGCTGACACGGTATCAAACATCGAAGAGCGGAAACTACGCCTCGAGGAGCGACGTGTGGCATTGGAAGAAGAGAGACTGTCTTGGGAGAAAGAGAAGGCGCAGCAAGACAGCATGGAACGCCAGGCTCTACTGGACGTACTTCGCGCTCAAGGATCTCTCGTGACAGAACTGCTCACGCACTTGCGGAGCTCTAAGGGACCCATGAGCACGCACGCTATCTAATGCTGCTGGATGCGAATCCACCACGTCCGCATTTGAATTGAGTGAGACAGGAACAGCCTTATACATACTGCTACGACTTATCCAAGTGGTCATCTCAATTTTACTTGCATCTTCAAGTCGGCAACTTCATCTCGAATCGTACTTAACACATTCACCCGCATTTTGTATGGTACAATATGACGTGTGCCACACCACTCACCGCTCACCAGTAATTTTCACTGCCCAACCGCCGCAAACCATCACTCTGCATTCCGCACTGGTGAGCGTCAAGACGCCATGGCTCCGTCTGCTGGTATGGAGGCTCCGGCGTCCGCCACGTCGCTACAGGAGCTGGAGAAGCCTGTGAGCAGTGTGCAAGACAAATGGAAGCTGCTTCCGTACTTCCTGCAGCTCCGTGGCCTCGTTAAACAGCACATCGACTCGTTTGACTACTTCACGTCAGTGGATATGCGTAATATTGTGCGTGCACAGGCCAACAACGTCGTCAGAAGTGACGCAGACCCCAAGTTCTTCCTGCAGTACACGGACATCCAGCTTGGAGCCCCCTCCATCGATGAAGAAGCCTTTGTGAGCGCCAGTGTGACGCCTCATCAGTGCAGACTTCGTGATCGTACTTATGCGGCACCAGTCTACGTGAGTGTGCGTTATCGCCGCGGCAACAAGATCGTGACTAATAACAAGGTCCTGATTGGACGCATCCCTATCATGTTGCGCAGCTCTCGCTGTGTGCTGGCAGGAAAGAGCGAAGCTGCTTTGGCCAAGCTCAAGGAGTGCCCGTATGACCCGGGTGGTTATTTTATCGTTCGTGGTGTGGAGAAGGTGGTTCTCATTCATGAGCAGCTGTCGAAGAACAGAGTCATTATTGAAGAGGACGGCAAGCACAACGTGTGCGCCAGTATCACCAGTTCCACTCACGAACGCAAATCAAGGACCAACATCTTCCTCAATAAGGGACGAGTGTACTTGAAGTCCAATTCATTTGGCAGTGATATCCCTATTATTATTGTGCTGCGAGGCATGGGAGTGGAGAGTGATCAGGAGATTATCAGCTTGGTGGGAAGTGAACCAGATATCTGTGATGCTATGTCGGCTTCTTTTGAAGAAGCATCAGACTTGAAGGTCTTTACTCAGAAGCAGGCACTTGAGTACATTGGATCCAAGATGAACGCGCTGACTAAGATTGGTACGATGGGAGGACGTCATCGTGCAGGTGCTGGACGCCCACAACAGGACCGAAATTTGGTTGATGCTGCTCGCTCAGCTCTGGCTAACCTCGTGTTGAACCACGTTCCTTGCGAGAACTTCAACTTCCGACTGAAAAGCATCTATGTGGCCCATATTGTTCGTCGTATTCTGTTCACTGACAAGGATCGCACGCGCTTGGATGACAAGGATTACTATGGTAATAAACGTCTCGAACTTGCAGGCCAGCTGCTGTCGCTGCTTTTCGAAGACCTGTTCAAGCGGTTCAACAGTGACCTAAAGCGTCAAGCCGACATGGTGCTGAGCAAGCCAAACCGGGCGTCGGTGTTTGACATCCTCAAGTGCGTTCGCACTGACACGATCACACAGGGCTTTTACCATGCTCTATCAACGGGAAACTGGACGCTGAAGCGTTTCCGTATGGATCGTGCCGGTGTCACTCACGTTCTCTCACGCCTTTCGTATATGTCCGCGTTGGGAATGATGACGCGTATTTCGTCGCAGTTCGAGAAGACGCGTAAGGTCTCTGGCCCGCGATCTCTTCAGCCATCGCAGTGGGGTATGCTGTGTCCGGCTGATACACCTGAAGGTGAAGCTTGTGGTCTTGTGAAGAATTTGGCGTTGCTGTGTCACGTGACTTCAGACGAGGAACCTGCACCAATTAAAAGACTGTGTTTCGATTTGGGTGTGACGGATGTTTCTCTAAGCTCCGGCGAGGAAATTAATCACGCATCGAATTACTTGGTTATGCTGAATGGTGTGATTATTGGTACACATGTGAACCCTCGCGCTTTCGTTACCCGTCTGCGTCGTATTCGGCGTGCTGGTCTTATTGGAGAGTTCGTGTCGGTCATGATTCACGATGTCCAACGAGTGGTGCATATCGCTTCCGATGGTGGTCGTGTCTGCCGCCCGCTGCTGCTTATTGACCCTGTCACACATCGTACACGTCTCACTCAGCGTCATCTAGATGAACTGCGTGCTGGAGTGCGGGATCTCAGCAGTCTTATTGTCGAAGGTTGCGTGGAATACGTGGATGTGAACGAGGAGAATAATTGTCTTGTGGCTCTTCACGAAAGCGAAATTGGTGATCGGACTACCCACTTGGAAATCGATCCCGTGACAATTTTGGGTGTTGTGTCTGGTCTTATTCCATACCCTCATCACAACCAGTCGCCTCGTAACACCTACCAGTGTGCTATGGGAAAACAGGCTATTGGTACGATTGCTATGAACCAATTCGAGCGTATTGACACGCTGCTTTACACAATGGTTTACCCGCAAATGCCTATGGTGAAGACTCGTGTGCTGGATCTTGTGAACTTCGATCACGTTCCTGCAGGACAGAACGCTATTGTGGCTGTTATGAGTTACTCTGGTTACGATATTGAAGATGCTATCGTTCTTAACAAGGCTTCGCTGGATCGTGGTTTCGGGCGTTGCATGGTTTTTAAGAAGTACCAGACAATGATCAAGAAGTATGCAAATGGCTCGTATGACCGTATTGTGGGGCCACCTGATTTCGATAGTTTGGCCGCCGCAGGTGGTGCTGGTATGGGTTTCCGCAATGCTAAATACTCATCGCTCGATGCCGATGGTATTAGCCGTGTTGGTGGTATCGTTCAGAATGGCGCCATTATGATCAACAAGGAGCAACCCACGCAATTCAACGACTCGGTTGACGGCCGTGACCCGCTGGATGTTACGTATTCACCTTCACCAACAACATACAAGGGACCAATTCCGGCGTATGTGGACAAGGTGTTGCTGACTTCGTCCGAGGCTAATCATTTCTTGGTAAAGGTGCTTATTCGCCAGACGCGCCGTCCTGAGATCGGTGACAAGTTCAGTAGTCGTCACGGTCAAAAGGGTGTGTGCGGTACCATTCGCAATCAGGAAGACATGCCGTTCAACGACCAGGGTATCTGTCCGGATTTGATTATGAACCCTCATGGTTTCCCCAGTCGTATGACTGTGGGTAAGATGATCGAGCTAATTGCAGGCAAGGCTGGCGTACTAACGGGCCGCCGTGCATACGGTACAGCATTTGGTGAGAAATATGGCTCAGCTGATCACGTTTTGGATTGCTCGCGAGAATTGGTGAAAAATGGCTTCAACTACGCTGGTAAGGACTACTTGACGTCGGGTATTACTGGCGAACCTATCGAGTGCTACATCTTCATGGGTCCGATTTACTACCAGAAGCTGAAACATATGGTGATGGACAAGATGCACGCTCGTGCTCGTGGTCCTCGTGCTGTTCTCACACGCCAACCGACGGAAGGTCGTTCACGCGACGGTGGGTTGCGTCTTGGTGAAATGGAACGCGATTGTCTTATCGGCTATGGTGCCAGCATGTTGCTTATGGAGCGACTCATGCTGTCCAGTGACGCTTTCAGCGCGGATGTGTGCCAGGGCTGCCGCATGCTGGGCTACGAAGGATGGTGCCAGCACTGCAAGTCTGAGGAGAAGGTGGTGAGCATCCGCATCCCGTACGCCTGCAAGCTGCTGTTCCAGGAGTTGCAAGCCATGAACATCGTGCCGAGACTGACGCTCAAGGAGTATTAAGCTTTCGATTATGATCTTGTTGCACCTCGTTTGTACCACTACACCGGTGCTGTGCTTACGTTCCGTGTTTGCTTTAGGCCACAGATTATGGTAACAAGCCGCTCAATAACACGGTTCTTCAGCCTGTACACCGTCAACTTGTTTCATCCATCTTGCACGATTACTTCAAGAAAATCTACTGACATTTTTCAAGTCGAATGCGTAAAGGTTTTTGCTCAATTCATTCTGCTAGCAGTCTGACTCGGTTGTACAGCAGATCAGCTTTGATATGGACTTACGATGACATACTGGAGTTGGAATCAGTGGAGTTATTGGTACTGTTGTTGAAGTGATCGTCGAAAATATCGCGCCAGTTGTCTACCAAGATTTCAGTGTGTCCAGACTGCATTTGATTGACTAACTCCCAGCAACGCGGGTGTTCATACGGACTGATACCGTAGTTAAATCTGAAGATTGACGAGTAGTCTTCTACCATTCCCACAGTCTCGTAGTGATACTGACATTCAATGAGCTCGGCCTGAGTGAAAGCAGTTCTCGCGGTGCCGTCGACATCCAGAGCCTCAGTCAATGTCGTTTCGAGGAGATCGATCGCTTGTTCCTGCACGTAAGTGCGTTCCTCCTGCTCGGTATCAAAAGTCTCAGCAAGTTGGCGGTAAGGCTGGAATTCTTGAAGATCTCGAGCAACGTCAAGGCCCGAGATATCTGCCCTCGAGCTAGACACTGAGCTGTCTACGGCTAGTGCATCCTCCATGCTAATGGCTGCAGTTTCGACGGTCGAAATCGAAAGAGCCTCTGGGAGTGAAGCTCCACGCTTTGGGCATGTAAAACCGTATCGCTGCATGTTCTGGATGAGGTTGTCACGGTCGTATTGGTACGAGTTCGCTCCCAGTTTATTGATGTTGACAAACTCCCAGTATTGTGATGGCAACGGCTTGAAGAATCGATTCAGCTTCGGGTGATCTTCTGCGCGAATTGCGGCCTTGGACGTGGGGTAAGAACTGTCGACCATCCACAATTGTGTCACATTTGAAGTTGCTTTAGGACTCACTTCGTCCTTGTAGACACACTGCTGGAACGCCCACCGCGAAACATCTTTGTTCGTTGGAAGCACGTTATCGCCAAGTTGACACTCGATGTAAATCTGGGCCAGTAAATCCACCGTTGCACTATCAAGCAAAGATAATGCGGTTTGAATTTCGACTGGAACTAATGGGAACTGTGAACGTACTGGATGCTGAAGAAGACTGGATCTGCCGGACTCACGTACGAGGCAAGAACGGATGACAAGGCACTGTGAATTGCATCTACACAAGAAAAACAAGGTCAACCTCAACTCAAAACCACAAGATTCGACGACGTACTGTGTGTTCCAGTTTGAATGTTTTGAGTCACGTCTCGAAATCCACCTGCGTTGCCCAGCGCTACACCCAATCCGGCGTACCCGAAACTTGCAGGGAAAGTCTTTTCGGCCCAATTGGCTCGTGGGATGCAACGTGAGCATTGACTCGACGTCGTGATGGTGGAGCTTTCACAAAACGAATTGGCAGGTGCTTTAGTCACGCAGTTACCAGCGATCGTTCTACCGTTGATAGTCACGGAACGTGCCGTCCCTTGAGACCCGCCAAGGCCACGGAGAATCGGCGAACACGCTTCAATTGAAGTTCCGTTGTTCTCACACTTTTTCTCAACGAATCGAGCGTAGTCGGCGAAATAGTCCCAGTACGGGATGGTCAGGCACGCGTACTTGGGTCCCAAACTACGCAGCATGTTCTCGTACGCAAGAACGAACCGGCGATTCCAGTACAAGAACCCACATGTGCGCAGGAATTCCGTGGATGAAGCCTTCTCCGATGCTACTTCAGTGAAAAGGATGTGGTATCCTTTTTGCATCCCAATACCGAGAGCTTCGACGTATAAATTCCGTTCAGTTTGGGTCATAACCCCCCAAGGCTTGCGGACACGTTTGGGGCACGAGGTTTGACCATCCGAGAGGTGGCAGAACACGAAATATACCACGAGAAGCAGACCGAGCACTTGACCACTGCACAAACGCATGATCCTTGCAGACGACACGCGTACTGGAATTCGAGTGCTTCGAAAAGATGATATATCCGAGTGACAGGCAGATATCGGAGACGTTGGCGTCGGGTCGAGGTGTTTTGAGCACGTTCGCTGCGGTTTCCTATCTGGTCCGAACTGGAGCTGTCGACTACCTCGAAAACTGTAGACGAGGTACAGTTGAGTTAAACGAGATCAGCAACGAGTCATGACCCAAGCCTGAAGAAACCGTCTTTGCGAAGACACGATTGTTCGGACAGGCGCGAATTTGTCTGCCGATACTCGTGACAAATGAATCCACAAGGCCGGAAAGAGTCGCGGCTAGCGAAACGTAAGGTAAGAAAGATAGGGGCCTCAACTTGATTCTATCTTGTGAGTCACTCACGAACTTGCTGGGCTGCAGCTCACGCTACTCCTACACTGGAACGATCTGTGGTTTCAGAGGTTGACTACCAGTGCAGAGTTGGTTGCCTATCAGTGGACAGTCAACTCGAACAGTGAAGATTCGAACGGGAAGTGTGTCTGCAGTATCCTTGACAATTAGCCCACAACTTTGAACGTGAGTACGACCATTTCAGGCTGAACGTATCTGCTGAAGCCAACTATGACATGCATCTACACTTCTATTTAGCGTCCGGCTTAGTCCAAGGTGTTGGTCGTCGGATAAGCTTCACAGTGGTAAAAATTAGTAGGCATTCTCGGGGAGGAAGGACAACTATTGATCGTGTAACGTCCTCCAATGTAAAGTTTCCGGAAATGCTGCCTTGGCACGCACAAGTGGCGAATTCGTGTTTAGACTATTTCGCTGCGTGGTGACTGGTTCCTATCCGAAACGAGTTCGGCTTTCCTTCTCATTTGATCCATGACGTCAAACCGAAAATGGTCAGCAACAACCACTGAGTACACTCTACAGAAAGTTACTATCTCTTACAGGCGCCTTCTGGGAGAGCTCCATACTGCCTGTTTCAGTCTTCTACCGTTTGGGGCGTGCGTCTTGAGCCAGTGAACCGACTCGTGCCCGTTGCAAGAATGACCCATGCTCTCTGGACAAAATTTTGCTTCATTTCTCAACATCATGGCTCCTCGCCAGATAAAGCCCCAACTTCTCACTCTCCTCGTCTCCATCTCGCTGGTGGTAACTTGCACCAGTGCGAATGTGTGGCCGACTAACGGGGTGTGCGGGGCGCGTGTTCGCTACTCATGGGATGCTCTCGCCGTTGATGACAAGAAACTTTATCGGGATGCCATTGCCACTGCAATGAGTACCGGTTACCACGCCTTGTTCGTAGAAGTCCATTCGGATAAAGCGTCCTTTAAAGAAGCCCACAACACGTGCGGGATGATGTTTTGGCACCGTCGATACCTGCTCGCGTACGAGGAAATGCTACGCAGTCTAGGGACGAGATTTGCGTGTATTACCATTCCGTACTGGGACTATTTCGCGGAATACGCCAAGTTTCTAGCCAACGCGTGCTCGGGGTTCGAGGATTGTTCAACGTTCCTTAAGGACATGGGGGGTAGCTCAGGACCCGCCTCGTCGCTACTGATTAACGGCTACACTGTGAATGGGAACTGCGTTGACGGGTTATCGTCGCCGTACGCGAATTTCACGTCTTTCTGCGAGAAATCGACAATGAGCGGATCCTCTTGCTCCGGTTGTATCCCCCGAGGCTCATGGTCAACGATGAACTACCCGTCGGGCTTCTGTTACTCGTCTCTAGCCAAGTATTTGAGTCTCCAGTTCGGCTTTGCGTGGTTCTCCCAGAACATTCACTATGGTGTACATCAGTCGATCCATAACATGGCTATGGGTGCTATGGCTTCTTACCCAACGTCTGCAGACCCGATCTTCTACAGCCATCACGCTACGGTAGATTTGATCCACCAACTCTACTTTAACTGTCAGATTGGTAGAAAATTGTCAGACTACGAGAAGAAGACCGGAGACTACGCGTTTGAAACGTGCGCTCAAAGCGACTACACCGCCACTCCCCCGACCTCCATGTCGACGTTCACAATGTACTGGGGCGGCACTGGACAAACGCGAATTCCCGTTGAAAGTCATCCTCGAATCGGCCGGTTCTTCGCTTACCAGCCCAAGGAGTATTGGCGCTATGTCAGTGCTTCTGACATGGGGAATATCTCGTACACTTACGCTGCTGATGATATGTTCAGTCTTCTTCAAGGTGAAGGACTGACGTGTCCGAAGAGCAACTCGAGGAGATTGTACGAAGTCAACTATGTGGACGTGCCGGTGACTGCTGACAGGAAGCGGAAGGCTGTTGGTCGTAGTTTCAATCTGTTCCAGGACATCTACGGCTACGCTAGGACGACCACCACCTCCCATGCAGACGCTATTGACCAGGGAGAAACACTCGATTGTCTCTGGTATGACCAAAACTATGGCGTGGACGACTTCACGCCCCAATTTCGCTCCAACTGGAACTTGCCCAGTACTGCACACACCTTCTGCTACAACCGTGTTCAGGACATCCGGTACGGTCGAAGGCAAGTCAGAGTACCCGACTGGAGGACCAAATACCGGTTCCACTACTTCACCATGACAGACGCACAGCTTGCCACTGCGTCGGATATTACGACTACGGATGAACAAGCTTTGATCATCGCTAACGACTCCTCCACACCAACAACGTCGTCCGTTCCTTCAGACCCTGATGCTTCAGGTGCAGGTACTATATCTCCCGATACGTCAATCCCCGATACGCCAACTCCAGACCCCGCGTCGCCCTCTTCCAGCCCTGATACTACAACGATGGGTGCTACAACGGAAACTCCTGATACAACCACAAATCCACCGACAGTTTAAAGGAAGAAACAACAGTTAGAGTGCGGTCATTTCAAAGTATATGTCTTTAAGCTCAACGCCTAACGGTTAAAAACGCATTTCCCCAGCTTCAATCGTCCTGTATTTACAAGATTCTTACAACTACTCAGCCTTCTGTTCACGATGGGCCTGGATCTTGGCTGCCCACTTGTACACGCTCTTCTTGACTTCCGCTTCATCGATAGTCGTGAGCTGGCGATTGGCGAGTAGGTGCTTGCCATTGATCCAAACGTCCGACACGTTATCCCGTCCAGCCACGTACACGATGTGGCTGATGGCGTTGTACATGGGGATCATCTCGATGCTGTCGCACTCGACAGCAATGACATCAGCGCGTTTGCCTACCTCAATGGACCCGATCTCCTTCTCCAACCCCATAGCACGCGCACCGTTGAGTGTAGCCATCTTCAGCGCCTCAGCGGCCGGCACGCTGGAGCTCTGCAGCGTCTGCACCTTGGCCAAAATGGCAGCCAACTTCATCTCACCGAACATATCCAGCGAGTTGTTGCTGGCCGCACCATCCGTACCGATGCCGACGTTCACGCCCGCCTTCAACATGGCCGTGACCGGGGCAATACCCGACGCCAGCTTGAGGTTGGACGACGGACAGTGCGCCACGTGCGCGCCGGCCGCCGCGACATCGTGAATCTCCTCGGTCGTGAGCTGCGTCATGTGCGCGCAGATGAGGTGCTCGGACAACAGTCCCATGCGCTTCAAGTTGGCCAGCGGTCGAAGCTTCTGGTCGCTCTGGTGGCAGCTCATGGACTGGCGGTTCAGCGCTTCACTGTCGCAGCACTCGCTCGCCGTCTCGTGCAGGTGGATGTGCACGCGCGCCTTGTGCTCCCTAGCGAGTGCATCGGAACGCTGAAGGTTCTTGTCCGAGACAGTGTACGGTGCATGAGGCGACACAGTCGCAGTGATGAGGTCGTGGCATCCCGGTGCGTATTTCTCGAGATTCGGCTTCGCTTTGGCGAAATAGTCGTCTGCTCCAGACCCGTACGGTCCAGGGAATTCCATGATCACCTGCCCCACAGCTCCACGGAAACCGGTTTCCTCCAAAACTTCGCACACCTGTTCAGGGAAGAAGTACATGTCGTTGCAACAGGTCGTACCGCATCGTAGCATCTCCGCTACGGCGTGTTTCGTGCCGGTTTTAATGAAATCCGGGCCAACGAACGCGCCTTCCGTAGGCCAAATGTCCTGCATCAACCAGTCGCACAGCGGTTTATCGTCCGAAAGTCCTCGAAGAAGCGTCATTGCCGAATGCGTGTGCAGATTCACAAGCCCCGGCGTGACGATGTGGTTGGATAGGTGACGCTCTTCCGTTCCGACGAATTGGGCCGAAGCCTCGTCATTCGGCAGAAGCGCAATGATACGGGAATTGTCAATGACAATGGCGTGGTCGGAAAGAATAACGCCATGAGGCACAACGGGGATCACGTGCGCTGCGTAGATGACGAGATCTACGGTGGTTTTAGCGGGGGAGTCGTCCGCGACGGGGGTCTGGTGGGGAGGCATAGCTGTTCGCAGTTGGGAAGTTAGCGGAGTTCCTCGAATGGCTGTCGGACGGAACGATCCGTCTCACAGGTTTACAAAAAATGTTATGACTGGTTGAAAATTAAATAAAGTGACTACAAACATCTAGTCAGAATCAAAACGACCTTATTACAAGCTCGCGCCCGTCTCAAGACCGAGTCGAATCAGGTACAAGACAACTTCAATGTGGGTTTATTGTCAATTCCGGCCAAATTAGCCGATTTAGCTCGATTCTCTCTACCTACGTCCGCACGAAGGGCTCCATCCTTCCAGCAAACCTTCTGCACTTCGGTTCGGTTGCGGGGGGAGCACCACTCCTTTGCATTTTCGACGCTTGAGCAGCTTCATGTGTACGGCCTACTGGATGAGCAAAAGAGACTGGTGGTGGTAACTTCGAGCAGAGCTTGCTCGTCCTGAACTTCGTCCATGGAGACACACCGTCACGCGCATGCGCAGCTCCTTCAAACCGTTCACCGGACTCGGCGCGTGGCCCTTGATGCGATCGATACATGGGTCTTCTTCGGCAGACTGCAGGTAGAGAATTTGGTCGGGCGGGCGGAACTTCGTGCTGGAATGGGGTGTTTCCATCGTAGCAGATTGCGGGTTGACAGGATGGCACCAAGGCGCCAGAGCCTCAGGACTGTAAGAAGCTCCGCCTGCAGTGTTTGGAATCGAAGCCTTCGATATTACATGCAGCTGCGATCAGCCAGCCAAGTCGATTCATGGCGTGGTGACAACTTGTCACTGACAAGTGGCGTAGGCCTCCCACACCCGGAGCCCCTACAGCGGTAAGCATCATTGAGTCAAGGACCAAGTTGAAGTGGTCGCATTGAGTGCGCAAGCTGCAGCACGGCAACATTCTCAATAGTATAAGTTGGACTCTGGTTCAACCAGTGGTTGCGTGTACAGTAGGTGTGGTCTCCAGTACAAAGGAAAGCAAATTGAATTGGTTGGTTATCTCAAAACTCTAAGGACTGCTTGGCCTTGCTTCTAGGCCACGTCTACGAATTCGTACAGCTTCTAGAATACGCATTCTAGAACTCCAAGCACAAACTCGTGCTTTGCCCTGGATTTGCAACATGCATGGCGGCGGACACGAGATCGGCCAGGGCTGGCCACACTGCCTCCCCAGAGTCTGCCGCGTGTGAATATGTAACCGCACGGCGCGATGGTGCGTAGAGGGTGTCAGGCTTCGTCTAGTTGAGCATGGAACTCTTCATCGGCTTGGAGCTCTGCGTAGTTAGCAACCAGGTTAGGAACGTCACGCTGCATTGCTTGAAGTGGCTCCCATGAGTCTTCGATGTTCTGTAGGCCTCGCCAGGATACTAGAAGTTCCCACTGGTTCGTCGTAGTATTGTAGCGGTGGTCACGGAAACACTCGACGCCAAGCACGATGCCTTGCTTCGCAACGTGTTCCAGAACTTCTTCATCAACATCCATGCTCGCGTCGTCGTAGTACTTGAGTCTAGAGCCGTGCACTTCAAAGGAATCCCCAGTAAGGAGGTGCTCAATAGTGAAAGAATACTCGTTGGCTGTAGTCACGCAATAAGGACCCACCCAGCGCACCATCAACTTATTACCACGCAATCGCTCGTCGACTCGGGACCAAAGTACATAGTCTCCGACGCTGAAGTTCTCGAGTTTCCCTTCTTTGGCCATTTTCTGGTAGAGTCTAGTCTTCTCTTTTCGATCCACAACCTCTTGATGCATCGATCGTAGACTATCACGCAACGTCTCGAGCTCCTCGTCAACGGTCTCCATGTTAATCTTCATCAACTTGTCCTTGGTCTGCATCGTACGAGGTAACAACACCGTATCTAGTTGCGTTGGCACTTGGAGGCCTGTAAAAAGCTCCAGTGGTGCCTTCCCACCGAGTGAATTCACGGGCGTCTGGTTTAAGTTCGCCTGTACAAGAGGCATCAAATGCTCCCAGCTTTTTGTATCAAGTTGATATTCCAATAGATGCGCCCTGACTACTTGGAGTATGTCTCGGTTGAGGCGCTCAACTGTGCCGTTTACCCACGGAGTATACACTGGCACGAACGTGTGCAATGCCTTCAATCGCTCTCGCAGGTTTTCCATCAACTCATTCTTGAAGTGAGTTCCATTGTCGGATACCCACATCTCTGGCAGTCCAAAACGTTTTGCCCAATCCAGTATAGCTGCCACTGTCACTGAGCTTGTAGGAGAATCGCTTGGCACTAACTCGCAGTAATGAGTTAATTCATCCTTCAGAACTAGTAAATAGCGCGTGCTTCCGTACGAATCTCCCATGAACAGGAAGTCGAAATGCAGTACCTCGTTGCGCCCTGCTGGGTCACGCTGCTCACTCCATGGCCTTTGAATGAGTTGGCTGCCCTTGATATGCTTACACAATAAGCAATCTGCTACGAAGTCCTTCACCAGTTTTCTCATCGACTTTATCCAGTACTGCGCCTGCAGCTGGCGCAACATCACGTCGGCCCCTCGGTGTGCATTCAAACCGCAGTGAGCAACGACAAGAATTCGCGTGACCAGGTCCTTTGCTTGAGTGGGAATCCACACCTTCCCCTCCACGAGAAGTAGCATGGTCTCTGATACTGTCGACTCAGTAGCACTAGAAGGCGCAAAGCGGTGATAGCGTCGCTGGGCTTCTTCAACGTGTGCCAACGAAGGCCACACAAAAGTTTCATCATGGAGCGGTCGAAGACGCGAGACTTCACGAGACCCTCGAGTGCGAACACCTTTGACCGTAACGTGAGGTGTTCTAGCGGGAACAAGCCAGCGAGACACTAAGTCTGCCCACACATTGTCTGATCCCTTGACATGTTCAATTTCGTAGCGATAGTCCGACAGCATCAAGGCCCAACGTTGAAGCTTCCCGCGTACATGCTTGCGGATTTCAGTGTGTGGGCAGAAGATCTGGATCAAATTTGCGTGATCGCAGAACAGCTTAAATCCTGCTGCCCGATGCAGCAAATACTCTAAGTCCTTGGCCGCCTTGATAATGGGGTATCCCTCCTTCTCTGCAATCGACCAGTGAAGCTGAGCTCCCTTAAACATACCGCCTTTGCAGATGAGAAGCTCATGGGGTTGGTCCGTCAAGCTCATAGAATCGTCCCAGCTTTCCACTTGAGAGACGATTAGCGACCAACCTCGGTCCGAAGCATCCGTCGTCACACACACGGTAGCCGTCTCACTCGGTAACGCTAGTCTCGTTGACCTGGCCACACAGTCAAGGAACTCTCGGTATTGAGTCTGCTCTTCCGACGTCCACGTGAGCGTGAGTCCTTCTGCGTAGCGCTTCTTCCGACTGTGTCCATCAAAAGCCTCCTCCAGTTTCACTTGAAGCGGAGCTGCGAACCGGGCGAACTGCACAATGGATTCACGTAGCCAATTGGCTGCACAGAGTAGCTTCTGTAAATCTGCCGCTGTGGCTGGGAGCGGTAGTGAACACAACGCAGCCACTCGCTCTGGATCGTGGCGGACGCCCTCGCCATCAATTAGTCGTCCACACCATGAAATCTCACGTGCAAATAGGCAGCTCTTGTTTGCATTGAGCTTCAATCCGAACTCTCGGAGGCGAGCAAAGAACTTCCTAAGCACTGCAATGAATTCTTCCGCTGTCTTGGCGAACACAACAATGTCGTCCACCCAGATCAGCACGTTGTCATACAGCATGTCACGAAAGACCTCCTGCATTTGGTTTTGGAAGTGGATCGGCGAGTCTGTCGCCCCCTGTGGCACCCGTGTGGGTGTGTACACAGTATCATTCGTGATGAAGCTGAAAAATTCACGGCAGTCGGGATGCAGCAATAGCTGCCAGAATCCCTTAAAGAGATCAAATGTTGCGAAGAAACAAGCACCTTTGACCTTCGCTATCACCACGAGGAGGTTCGGCATTGCCCCAGCGATGGGGACAGTGCGCTTGTTAACCGGACGATAATCGGTAGCGCAGCGAAAGTCTTCGATGGGACCCTTCTTGCGAACCGGGATGGCAGCACATGCCCACCGGCTCTGATTGTTGCGTACCACGAGCTCAAACTCTTCCAGTTGACGGCCATATTCCCGAAGAAACTTGGTTTTTGCCTCGGAGTATTGTCGAGGCTTCGTTCGATATGGCGCAGAACCATCGACCAGGACAACACGCAGTGGTTCAATTTTTGCCGGCGGGTCCGCACCTAACTTCGTCCTCCATAGATCTAACTCGTCCGTCGCTGCCTCCCGTAGCGCTTTCACCAATTCTTGCGGAAATCCCGCCTTCACCGCATCGTCTATCATTACATCGAGGCGTTCCATTATCTCCGTTGAAGTTGTCTGGCCTACAATATCATCCTCTGGAATGTCATCTGCATCATCATCTGTGCCGACTTTGGTAGCAAGTTGTTCTAGTAGCTGATCCACATTGATCCCTAGCGACTTTAACGTCCGATCACCAAGCAAAAACTCGTCCGCATTGCCCTCAATTACCAAACATTGCACTCTGCGCAAATTTACCGGTCCAGCTGCCGTTAATAGCTGGACGTCTACTTCACATTGTTCGTTGCAGTGCACAACTCGTCCATCAGCCACTTCAACTTCCATGGGTACTGCTAGCCTCTTCACCACGAGGGCAGCATCCAGTTTAGCGATCTCCTGCACTAGGCGCCGTGTAATTACGTCGTAGTCTGCACCAGTATCTGCCCGGAAAGGAACTTCCAGCTTACCATTCAAAATGGCAGCACGATCACCGGGCTGTACCATTGATCTTACTGTCTTTGCACGTAAGCGCTGGTTCATCATATCATTCATGCGTTTTAGAGCTGCTGTCTTATCGTCTTCGCTAGCAGTGGGGCAATCTTTCACCCAGTGTGCTCCCTTGCACACGAGACAACCATCGCGCGGCGGAGCGCGTGGTTTCGCATCTTCAGGCTTTTTCTGGTTACCCTTGCTGCCTGCCTGCTTCTGATTCTGCGAGCCTTTGCTCTTGAACGAGGATACCAGTCTCTTGCTGCTGCTGCTGCTTGTCCTCGGGTTGATAGAAGTCTTATCCACTTGCTTGATTTCTTTGGAAAGTCTATGGTAATGCTGTTGCTCACGGGCACGTTCCACTAACGCCTCGTAGAGCGCGATGTCGTCCTTCTTCAAGACTGGTTTGGCAATGGTTAGACGCTCAATCTCCAGCTTCAGCATGTCAGGCGCGATGTTCTTTAGTAGGTACTTGCATCGTAGCTTCATGCGTTCGTCATAATTTGGTTCATTTTCACGACCACTGCCCAGAATTCCACCTAGACCGTGATCCTCCACGATCTTATCAAAAAGCACGAAATAATCTACCACACGAGCTTCGGTGTCCTCAATCCTGAGGTTCATCTTCAGTTTGTCCTTGAAGAGCTGATCCATGTCTGGGATGTGGCTGTTCTGCAGCGCTGAGCAACGCCGTGTTATCGCCAGGCCGAGGTCTTCATCGGTCACGTCAGCCACTTGCTTCTTCAGCACGAAGCGAGCAAGGTGGTCCAAGATGCGTGGTTCGATCGAGTTGCGGATCGAGGTGACAATGTGATCATATTGCTCACCAGTCACAGTGCAGCGGTTGCGAATCTTGGCTTCATACTGGCGGCGGTGCCTCACCCAGGCTATTAGCGACGCCTGGTCCCAGGCACTCAGGCTCGGAGGCTGAACTACCTCAAATACCGGTTGCGGAACGGTCATTTCAACGTCACCGTCCGCGTCGGTAGCCATGTTGCTTGTATTTGGCTTCACGCCTTGCAGGTCGACTTGAAAATACAGCGGTCGGCCCGCTTCTTCCTCTTGCCGCGGCTTCTGGTTCCTCCAGAAAGTATACTTTGTGGTCTCCAGTACAAAGGAAAGCAAATTGAATTGGTTGGTTATCTCAAAACTCTAAGGACTGCTTGGCCTTGCTTCTAGGCCACGTCTACGAATTCGTACAGCTTCTAGAATACGCATTCTAGAACTCCAAGCACAAACTCGTGCTTTGCCCTGGATTTGCAACATGCATGGCGGCGGACACGAGATCGGCCAGGGCTGGCCACAGTAGGTCTTCGGCAAAAGAGCTCGCTTGGTCGACGACACGGGCATGGAGCAACGCGTGCAGACGTCGATCTTGATGAGGGAGTAGCTGGTGGTGTGAAATACAGCGCCGCTACAACTTGCACTTCTTGCACAGAGAATACCTTTCCTATTTAATACTTCGTTGTCTGTGTGTTTAGCAGGCTTGGGCGACGGTCGTACAAACGATCAAGACCTTAAGCGGAGAGTTTTTAGTTCCCTTAAACGCCTAGCAGTAATCCGACGACGTTACCGACCTCGTCCATAGGAGCTGAATGGCCCAACACAGTAGCGACATGGCCGGAAATTCGCTGCGCCTTGCTGTCTTTATCGGTGTTGTCCACTGCTCGTTCTTGACGAAGCGAACGGACAGATTGAGAAATGCTCTTGAACACTTGAGTAGAACAGTCTTCGGCTTGAATTACAAGAATCGGCATGAGCAGGAGAAAGAGAAGACTGAACATCGTTTAAACTGGAAGAAAACTTGAAAGTGAGAGCTTATTAAACGGGAGAACAGTAACGGTGAAAGGCACAGATCGACCACTTGATGGACTACATCTACCACTTGAGGAAGGCCAAAACCGTATCTAGCGCGTCCATCGGCACGGAATGTCCGACGATACCTGCGATAGTATCGGCTGTGTGGCCAATTCCGTGATGGTCTTCGTCTTTGCTCACAGCTCGTTCTTCCAGTGCAGCTTCGGTGCATTTAGAGGCAACAGTGATGACTTGAGTGAGGTTGAGGGAGTGTTGTCCAAGCACCACGTCACAGTTCGGGATTAAACCAGATGATACTGTCGTGTTCAGCAGCGTTTGGCAGGCAGAACTGGCGCAAAACCCTTGAATTTGGCTGAGTGACGGGGAGGAGAAGGACAAAAGCGAGTAGTTACTGTCACTCTGGCACGTCGAGAAGTTCGGATCGGATGAAATTGGCTCCAACGAACTGTAAATCAACTGGACGGTGCAGTTTTCCCCGTTTACGACGAAAGCTGACATTAGGAGAAGAAACACAGTTAGCGTCTGCATCGTACAGTTGATTCAAGTAGAACAGAGAGGATTGAACTGTGAACACGTTGATAAATGGCCAAGGGTATGGCGTTTTCCATGGTCTTAATGGCGAAAACCTAAGGGTACTCGAACCACCTGGGATGATACGTGAATTGAATCGGTCAAATGCAGATAGAAATTCTATCCATAGAATTCCTTCACCACTCGTCGATTTACCCCACAACAGACAAGCAATGAAGCCTTCACATGTGGTTATCAGTTTCCTGACCGCAGTATTCTCCAGCGAAGCCAAGTTTACTGTCCTCATGTACACGGACAGCAGCTTCGATAACTACGTGGGTCAAGTTCAATTCGAAGCCAACGATCAATGTTATCCGCTTTGTATCGACACAAAAGCTGTAGCTGCTTTCGTCTGGGATGGAGAACCACAAGGAATGGAACTGGTAGTTTTCGAAGATGTCGAGTGTCAAGGAGAAGCTACTGCTGGGGGGAAGAAGACAGACGCGGAGTTCTCTACTGTCGCCTCTGCACACAAAATCCGGTCGTTAATGGTATCTACTGGGCCTCAGACACCAGCAAATGATATCGTTCACTCGTGCGAGAGCGACATGATGTACAAACCGTTCAACAACTCGGCTGTCGTCATGTAAAATGTAGTTTCAATTGAGTCTTTGAGTCTTCTACTCATCTTCATCGTCACTGACAATTCCCATGAGGATTTCAGTGAATTTATCCTCAGCGAAGCTTGGAACTTGCCATTTGAACGTCATAGAATGCTCCGAGTTGTTACAGAGACCATCTTCCTCGAAATCTGCGAGTTCCGGGGGTAGGAAGAAGTCCATTTTGAAACTTTGAGATGTACCAGAGCCATCCTCATCGTTGTTGCTTTTCCTGCTGGAAGATACGTCAGTGCTTGAAGACTGATGTGGCTCGTATCTGTACTGCATCATCCTCCGGAGCTTGGCCGCATGCTCCTCCACTCGTTTACTGGCTTTCGCTCGTGCTTCTGCTGCCACTTGAGTGCGAGCTTTCTCCTCCTCCATCATGTTGCTCCATTCCTCCTCCCGCAGTCGAATCTGCAAATCTCGTTCAGCTTCTCGTTGTCTTTTCAGTCGCTCTTTTTCATCCGCTAACTCGAGTTCTCGTCGCTGTTGACGTGTGTGGGAAGTTTCATCTAGAATAGCTTCCAGTTCCATCTCCAGTGATGCTTTCTGTGCTGTTAACCGAGAAACCTTGGACATTTGAACTGCATTTCGCTGCTGAATCTTCCCCAGTTTCAATCGAACACGCTCTCGCTGCTTGTACTTCTGGATGTAGCTCTGCTTCACGTTCATTTCCAGCAGCATCTACATCAAGTCAGAAATTAGATCAAGCACAAAGTATTAGCTTCTAAATCCAAGTAACTCACCTTCTCACGTAGCTGAGCTTCCAGTTGGATCATGAATTCGCTCGACTCGTTTTGATGCTCCAGTATATCGTTCATTTCTGCCGTCCAAACAGATTCCGTATCACAGTTTGATATAGTCGATCGCGCAGTGGCCATAGAGGAAGAAGACCTGAAGGATCTTGCACGCACTAATTCGATCCTCCTCATCTGCTCCTGCAAGTGAAACGCAGCCTCTTGCCGCTCCAGTTCTTGCTCTTTCTCTTGTTGCGATTTCTCCAGTTGAAGTCTCTTGGCTCGCTCTTGAGCTAGTGCCAAAGCTGCTGCGACCTTCTCGGCATTTGCCCTTTCTACTTCCTTCGGATCCAGTCTCTCTTCTTCTTGGTTGTTAGAACGCTTCTTCCTTCTTGAACGCTTGCGATGCTTCTGACGCGGCGGACGTGGCTTCCGTAGCTTTTCCAGGGTGTCGGAGCTGTTGCGGGAGGTTAATTCTTCGTCTTTGATGCTGGAATTCCTACTGCTGGCCGGAGGAGACAACGATTCCCACGAATCCAAGTGGCCACTAAGCCGATGGTCCCAAATATGTTCAGACTTCAGCATTGGTCTTGAAAGAGGCACCGGAAGAGAAGATCTGACCTCAGCTGTCTTGTTTTGACCCTGAAGCAGTTCGTTGATACCATCTTCCCAGCTCTGCGTCTGCTTCAGATCTACAGTAGATTTAAGTGACTGACGTCGACGGTGGGCAGACCTGCTTCGTGGTGGCTGTGGAACAGGAGAAGCTGATGGTGGAGCATTAATGTTAAACGGGACCTTGTGAACTGCAGGTGGGGGCTTTAACAACGATGGTTTAGCACGGACTGGAACGTGGACAGCGTGACTGTAAGTCTCCTGGATCTGAGCCTCTTGCTCCGCGAAGAAGCGGCCGATCTTCTCGATAAGGTCTGCCATAATTCTCTTCTGGTCTTGGATGCAACCGCCGTTTTGACAAAAACCATAGATAGAGCACTGGTACAGTTAATGAAGCCCTGTAACACGCTGCTCCATAGCTCGAACTTCCTCCAGGATCTTCTTCTGTGCCATTAGAGTTTCTTGTGCCACTCGTAACATCAAATCCAGCTTAGATCGAGACACAACAACGTCGTCATTGCCACTTTCAGCGCCAGACATCACAGTCCCGTATGTCTCCGCTGTAGAGAGATCTCCAGCTGAAATCCCTCCATCAGTCCCTGTATCTCCCATAATGGAAGACGAATCCGACAGCATCGGCACGGACGAGTCCGTCATGACTCTAGAGTGTTCACTGCCCGAACTTGAGCCCAAGGGGTCGTAATCCAGCCCTCTTCTTGGTTGAGCTTGTCGAACATGTTCCAGTTCATCAATTAGCGCTCGGATCTCCATTTGCTCCTTCTGGCGTCGTCTAGTTCCTCCTCTACTCAACGAATTTCAAATGTTACTTAGTCTTCTTACTCAGAAAGTTTTTTACTAGAAAAATAACTTACATTGGGTTCCCACGACCAGCTCGACGGTTCTGCTTTGTCACTTCACTGCGTCGATTACGTACGAGCTTAAGGAAAGCTGTGTAGTTGAGTCTAGGCTCGTTTAAGTTCCCTCCTTGGTAGTAAAACTCATCGTAACCTTGTTCCAGCAATTGCTCGGTCGTTAACCTGTCTGGGATCCGATTAAACTGCTTGGCACATTGCACATATTTCCGGAGTAGAATCAGCTGGATGCCTTTGCCAATACAATGGCGTCGACCTCCTCTAGAGCGGTGAGAATGGATCTGATTCGGAGACTGAGAGGTGTCGTAACTGGGAGCTTCGTCCTCAGCTAATACAGCAGCGTCGTCGCTGCCGTCTTGCAGAGAGGTAGTAGGGACATGTAAAGGTAAGAGGGTGTGGTCTTCAGTAGCTTCATCGTCCCCTTCATGGCCAGGAGGAGGCAATACATCGACACTAAGCATGTCCATCTTTGTGGGAATTCTGTAAGCCTTGACTGGCTCCAAATGCTAGAATCAGATCTGAGGAATTCTGAGCCTGTATTGAAGTAAGTTAGTTGCTCTTCAGTAGTCTTAGAATGGTCCTTATCATGGCGTTTAGCGATGGACGTTGCTTGGTAGACACTTCACACGACGTAGAAGTGATGATCTTCAATACTAACGAGCTGAAATTGACGCCTTTGAAGGAAATTTGACACTCCGGAAGGTTGAGAGCTGCTAAGGGCGACATTAGCGACTTGCAGGCGGAACTGGCACAGATGGCAGCGGCATTAGCATCCATTTGACACGTCGAGTAGTTGACTTCACTCGTTAAAGGTTGTAGAGCTTCAATCAGCTGCGTCTTGTTACAAGACGACAAACTGTAGACGACATTCATCAACATGAAGAGTAGAATCAGAATCTTAAGGCTCGGCATTAGAAGCTCGTAGTTGCTGCCCAAAGGGGAAATGAGACGAAGATCAACACTTGCTAGGCAACTACAAACATTGCTGGTAGCATTAGGAGGTCTTACACTGGCAGTATCAAAGGGTAAGCAAACCTTTGGGTCTTATATCTTTCATCCCGCACAACGGGGAGCAGCCTCTTTGCGAGAGCGACGTGCCTGCTGCAGGCTCGCAAGAAGACCAGCTGGAAGACCAGGATGATGCCGTATCATTTGCCATGCTTTCTGTTAGTTTTGAATACCAGAGGGAGAGTCAATGTCGCCCAACCGCAGACCTGGATATTGTCAAACGACTCGGTTTAACCGAGCTAATCAGCCAAATTTGGCCGGAATTGACAATATACTTAGCCATCACGTAAAAACCCGGCGGTTTTCAGCAGACTCTGAGGACGGACTGGAGCTGCGTGTCGTCACCCTCACAACCTCTTCCGAGCCATGGAGACGACTGTCGTCGCCCCTGCCACTGCGTTACCCGTACAGGAAGCGCCTGTGGCTCCTGCTTCGTCCGCTACGTCACCTGCCTCGTCCTCGTCCGCTTCGAGTTCGGGAGGAGAAGAACCCACCGAAAAACTACCACCCCCTGCCCCGATATTGAAGCCATTGGACCCTGCGAGTGATGAGGACGCAGGAGACGCTCCTACTGCTACAGGGAACAGCCACAGCTTAGCTGGGGCTTTTGGACTCATGAAAGATCGCGCAGCTACAGCAAAGAAGACACTTGGGCCGCAACTACTGCATATGAAGGACCAAACGAGCAAAAAGTACGTACGGAAAAGGACTTTTAGAGAGATGTTTTCTAAGATGGATACACTTTTTATATGTGTAGGTTGGAGAAGTATCAACCTACGATTGTCAAGGCGAAAACGTCGGCTACTGTCGGGTTAACAACCGCTGCGAGTAAGATGAAAGAAGGGTCCACACAGGGTTGGAGTATGTTGAAGACTAAACTGGCGGCTGCTGGACCTGTGGCTGAACGACTTCATACGATGGGGCTTAACGTTATGACGGACATTTACCTGGGAGATACGTCGGTGGACATGTTGGAGTACGTGGAGGACCCTCGAAGTGCCAGCTGTCTGTTCCTCAACAAGTACAAAGGTGGACAACTTGGTGCTGAGTCTCCGTCGAAAGCCAAAGCACTTCTGAGGATGAGTACGAAGACGATACTATGTCTTGTAATTGTCTTCCCACTGCTAACGTTGATCTTGTTATCATGTTACAGCTCGAGCGATCAGTAATTCCAGTACCCAGTCAGTTGAAAACGAGTCTCCAAGATCTATTAGTCCAGCCGATCAGTGCTTTTCGATTCCTTACGTATTGGGAAATATCCTGCTCTTCTGTGGAGATTTACCTGTCCTAGCGCGAGTTTCTGGTGTGAACAAAGCGTGTCGGGAGTTCATTACGTCAGAGCGAAGACTCGAGAAGTTCTGTGTTCGTTATGGACATCTCCCTCCTTCTTGTCGGTTCGCGTATTGGGAGAAGACGACGAACGTCCGACGGACTCGAGACGCAGCGGAATTGGACTACGACACGTACTTGCAGATGGCTTTATCCAAAGGTGACGCCACAGAATCGATCATGACGGACGTGCGTCGTACTTACGGCCGTGTAGCACCTCACAAACGTGCAGCTAACCACAAGGACGAAGTGTCGGAGGAGGATTTAACCACTCAGTTGAGTGAGATTCTACACGCGTTGGCTGGTCGATTCCCAGCCGTTGGATACTGCCAAGGGATGGATTATATCGCAGCTCACGTACTGAACAAAGTCAAGAAAAGTGGTTCTGCTCCCAGTACAAAAGCCGAAGCAGAGAGCACCTTCTGGCTGCTGGTTACACTGTTCGAGAACTACGGACTGCACGATATGTTCGCCCCTGGACTGCACACACTCCACGTGCACTGCTTCCAGACGCAGAGGCTGTTGGAACTGACTGAACCTGCTTTGGCTGAGCACTTTGCAAGTGAGAGAGTTCCCATTGAGATGTTCGCTGTGGGCTGGTTCCAAACGTTGTATTTGTACCTGAACGTGCTTCCACGAGACTCGTTGAACCGCATCTGGGACGTGTTTCTCTTTGAAAAGAACTGGAAGATGATGCTTCGAGTGGCTCTGGCTCTGCTTCAGCTCTCGCACAAGTACGTCATGGACAAACCCATCGACGAGATCATGCAGTTCTTCAACACGTTCGCAGATAAAGCTGACGATATCCTGGCGGAAGCTCCTCTAACCGAACGCGCTCTACGACTCAAAGTGACCAACACAGTCCTGTCCAAGTTACAGAAGCAGCATATCAAGCACAAACGAGCGTCTCCAACGAAGACTCAAACGTTCAACTAAAGGGGATAACGATGTAGTGAGCTAATGAATTTCGAATGTATAGCTACAGTTTGATGTACTGTTCTTAATCACTGGACTGGCCAAGCAGGAACTCCTCCAACAACACCGGAATAGTCAACTGCGCCTCACACTCCCGTTTCCCGACCTTCTCCGCTCGTCTTTTACCCATAGCCACCATGTCAGTCGTGAATTGAGCGAGAATCTTCTTCCTCTTCTCCGTTCCAGCCGTAAATTTCACGAATCCTCGAGGTTGAGCCAAGTTGAAGCGGACGTACACTAGGAAGTCCAGACAGTACTGGCACGTGCACGGTGGTAAGACACTTACTGCTTTTAGAATTCCCTCACGTAATTCCTCGAACTCCGAGAAGCTTCGTGCAATCTTCAATACTGGAGAACTTTGCTTTAACGATAACCGTGACGTGGGGCTACTTAACTGCACTTCCAGGACGTAAAGCAGTGTTGAATCTTGATTGATTCGAGTCTCAACGATGTCGATACTGTTCACTTTACCCAGTAAATCGACGGCGGTATTCGCTCTCCAACGTCGATGTGCCTCGTGGTTCAGACACTGCTGGTGTTCAGGCTTTGCTGGTTGTAGGACGGGAGTTGCTGCCACAACTTCACCGCTTTGGTTGACCAGCGTAGGTGTTAACGGCTCGAGAGTGCCGACGTCTGTAGGTGTCGACTCCATCACGTCAGTTCGGCTTTGAGAGCTTGAAGAAGGTGGAAGTACCGCGTGCGGTGCTCACCATCACCATTTCACAACTCTCCTTGCACTTCCGATATGGGTGGTATCGGCTGATACAGGGTGAAGGAAGCAGTAGCCTCATGAGGCACAGAGTAATGAAAGACAACGTGAAAGCAGTCATGGGCCATGGCTCATGGTATTCGTTTGTCATGATGACCATGTGGAGGATACAGTACCTCCTACAGGTAATCATCATGGTTGACTTCCGATACACTTGCTCTTCCTCCACTCACCTTCTTACTTATCTCTGCAATATCTCAAAACCAATTCAAATACGCGAGTGTCCTGTTTTTTATACACATAGTTACACATAGAGCTACACACATGGATATTACAAACATGAAGGTTACACACAAAGCTTCACACATAATATGCACATATTATGTGCTCTCCAAATCTTACGTACCTTTACCGGATGGCCGTCACCCTCGAAGCTCTCGTCGGACGAGTCGTCCTCGTCACAGCAGCCCACACCATGCCGACACCACCTGATTGGGCAAAATTGGGGGTCCAATCCCCGGATCGGCCCATCCAGATATGATTGTCGGTGAACATTGCCAATGCGTTACTCTCTGTAACTGGCTGTAATTGCTGAAGCACAAGCATTTTTCTCGTAGTTACATGCACTTCAACTGCAATTACGAATATTAATGGACAGCATGCATTGACGTTGTTAACTAGCCTGTTGTCCTCCTCACTTTTGCTTTTGCGTTCACTCGAGCCGGCGTTCTGCTAGCTACCGCACTGCGGGAACGTGTCGGTGCAAAGCTTAAGTTGGGTGCCTGGGTGCGCGTCTCTCTCCACTTCCGGCGATCTGCTAGAAACACCGGACAGAGATGCAATCCATTGAAAAGAGAGAACGGAGGACAAGGGGCGGTCCAGTTTGTCAGAACCAGAGCGGAACGAGCGAGAAATATTCCCTCTGTGGGCTGTATTCAGTCAACAACGCTGTTCAAAGCCGCGACTTCTTATCAGTCGAAGGGCTAGCTCCCATCGTGCACCGTCTAAACGCGGCTGCAGAGGAGCAGGGATCTGATTCCCATGGAGACGTCAAGTACGGCGGCTACTCGACTGCTGCGCTGCATGAAGCACTTCGCGCCAAGGGCTTCCAGCTTAGGTATTTGAATAAAACAAGTACTTTTAACTGTAGCGCTAAGAAGTGGTTTAAGAAGCTAGCTCTATCTAAGGTTAAGCACTTAATCATTATTGGTAGAGCCTCTGGCCAGGCAGAGGGCACCTGGCACTGCATTGCTCGTGCTAAAGTGGGCGAAAAGTTCTACTTCATCGACTCAGATGAGTTTGACTACAAGCCAAGCACTGAAGCTGGCTTACGCCACTTCTTTGCAGAGGTGTCAGGTATTTACGCGGTCGAAGCGATTAAATCCTCAGAATAAACTCTTCTTTTACCCTACGTTTTAGCTATTATCAACCCTTCGCATTCTTATATATCATAACTTTGTGGAGGTTTCTGTTAACGTGCACATCAAGTTAACATCTAGTAAAGGCTCAGTCTTAAGTATTATGCTATAACAATAATAAAGGCTCTGCGTAAAAGAAAATATATTAGACGCTCATAGACGTATCGGTTCACAGAAATAGTTGTTGTGCTATGCTAATTTGTGCTAACACGCGCGAATAACTCTTGGGTTTCGGAGAAAGCGTAATACTTAAGACTGAGTCTTGAGCACTTAGGCAAAGGAGGTGCATACTGTAGTACAAATCACATATAAGAAGTACCTTTGAGAATTCGAACGTCTAGTGTCATCACTGGGTTGGATACAAGAAGGTGCGTAGACTTAGGCCTGGAAGCTCCTAGGTTGAAGTAGAAATGCTGTCCGGGGTCGTACATTCTTCAACTCGACAATTCATTCCCAGTTTTACCAGCAACCCCGTAGATCATACCAAATACGACCGACTGAGCCGAGGATCTCCTCTGCAAGACGCGGGCGCGTCAATGCCACCACAGTCATCCAAGAGAAAGAAATCTACCGGTACTATACTGGAGAAGAACTTCAAGAAGGGCAAGAGTTACTCCAGCGTTGTCTGTCGCCTCCAGACAATATGCCACGACTCGCGCCTCTGTGAGGAAATCCAGCGAACCGCTCTTGAGATGAAGCAGATCCAGTTGGAAGCTTGGCACTTGGTTAATTTGCATACTCTGCGATGCCTCGAAAGCGGACTCGCGCTCCCAGACTTTGCCGACAAGACCTTCTTCGATCATTGTTGCTCAGGCGTGGCGTCTACCTCCAAAACCAATCTCATCGCCCAAAAGAACCCGGATCTATGGAAGTCCATCGTTGTGTACCGGTCGCAACGGGAGCGAGCTGGCCTCGCAGAAGTTGAGCACAAGGTCGGATACGGCGAGCTGAAAAGTGAAATGCGCGAGCAAATGGTCGTAAACGCTGGTGTGATGATTCGCGAGCCCTTCCGGAAGCGCCTACGACTGTACGTACAACTAAGATTCGGAGAGATCGACAATACCATGACCAAAAAGCAGAAAGCGGAGAAGAAGAATCTCGTTAACGCCATCATCCGTGCGTGCTACAACACCGAGGAAACGGAACTTGTGGAAGCGCTGGAGATGCGAGACGTTCTGACTCCGAACGGTTCCGAGTGGCGGGAACAGTGGATTCCGTGGCCGAACCACATCAAGGAGAACGGAATGGGTTTTTATGTTCGACTGCTTTGGGAGTTCCTGGACGTTGTAGAGCGCAGGATGGAAACGGATCCTAACGAAAAGGGCGTGCGGGTGTTTACGTTGTTCCCAGTGTCCTCGACATTCTCGAGCGCCCACATCACGCTCAACGGGTCAACGCTTGCAGGGTTTTATTCACGTATCCCGGACCACCATTTCGGTCTCCCCCATATTCCGGTCACAGCGGCTTCGTTCAGAGCCAGCAGGTGGGAGGTCATGAGGCATGCATTCGGAATCACCCGCTTTGAAACCATGATGGAAGGAAGTCCGCTGACGAAGGGTGAGTTCGCTCAACTGTCCGTTGAAGAAAAATACGCCCACGCGAGTCGCCTTTTCGCAAACCAGGTGACTACCGACGGCTACTCTGCCTCCGTTTTGCTGTTCGGACCAAAGCGAGTTTCGCCCGATAAGTCTGATGACCCCGTGGTTCCTGTGGGGTATGTCCCCAACGTCGTGATCGGGCTGGATCCGGGGATGCGAGCTTTAGTCACTGCGGTGCGAGAAGACGTTGGGACTAGAGTTCGCCCACAGAGACGTAAGAAGCGGCAATGCGGCCGTCACGGAGACAAGAAGCGCAAGCGAAAGAAGGCAAACCGGCCGCGTTGGATTAGAAGGGCGAAAATACCGCGCCAACGCAACGCCCGCGATATCGTGCAAGTTACGACACGCGAGTACAGGCATTTGGCTGGGTTCAACCGGTTCCGTGCGTGGAACGATGGTCTGAGAAAACGTCACCCTCAGTACCAAGCGACCATCGCGAACATGCCGTCGTTTAAAACGGCTTGCTTCGCGACATACGTGTCGAGACTGGAGTACTTCTGGCAGAATGTGGCCTTCCTACTCCAGTTCTACTCAGACCGGCCATTCCTCAAGTGGAAGTTTTTTCGAAAGAGGATGTCACGCGTTGCTGTAGACGCGATTGCCAAGCGCATCGTTCCAGCCGCAGGCAAGGATGTATGTGTGGCGTACGGGGACTGGAGTAAGCGCAGTGGCATCAAGGGCCACGCATCGAGTCCGGTGAAGGGTTTGAAAGAGGCGTTACGCAAGCGCGCAACGGTGGTCTCCATGGACGAGTTCAGGACGAGCAAGCTCTGCTCGCAGTGCCACCAGTCTCTTTCACCCGTCCGATATGCCGTGGACACGAAGCTACCCAAACGTCGGAAATGCAAGGGCGTGGTGCTTGTCCGCAACCGAGCCGAAGTGCAGTTCGAGGAGAGGGTTTGCCACGGTGTGCTGCGCTGTGACGAGGGCAGCTGCTCCGCTTTGTACTGGGATCGCGACGTGAACGCGGCTATCAACATGGTGGAACTGCTCAAGAGTGAGATACTAGGACTCGGGCGGATGGAGTCCTTCGTGCGGGCGTAGGTAGAGAGAATCGTGGAGATGAGAAAGTCTCCACCCAGGTATCTAGACCTGGATATTGTCAAACGACTCGGTTTAACCGAGCTAATCCGCCAAATTTGGCCGGAATTGACAATAGAGTATGGCTTTAACGCGTGTCGTTGGGCAGTGAAGGGCACGTGTGGTATCCAGTGGGGATCGCAGTAAACAGGACGACAAGTCATAAGCAGATTCTGAACGCGGTGATCTCTGAACTTGGCTACAGCGCGACTCAGCTCTCATCTCAATGCTACTCGACCACTGTAAAGGTGTGTCGGAGTTGAATCAAATGCACTCACACACAACTTGTTTGGTTAAAGGAAACTTTCGGACTGAAGGCAGGTCCGCCGAGTGCGGAATTGCTGCCTTTCTACCATCACCCTGCTAGCTAAGTTTCACAAGATGTCTTCAACTTCTCAGATCGTCTTAAACGACGGTGTGGTTTCCAACAAGGTGCTATCGGCTTCGGTAGCTGTCGTGCGCAATGTGACTTCATTGGAATGAAACCTATAGATTGCCTAGAAATGAAACACAACTAAACACTAACGCCATATACGAAGTGATCGCGTAAATTGGTACCATCATGAGGATTCGGATCATGTGCTTGCGAATACCGGCCGACGGGTTGTACAGGAGGTGCGTCCATATAAGCCACCCTGATAAGACAATAGCCAGCAGCGTGAAGGCGCCCGAGATGGCGTACGCCAACGTCTGCAGCTGCATAACGAAGGGAGACTCCGACCCTGAGCTAATCTGGGGGACTTTGGTCAACAAGGGTAGAGAGATTCACTGCAATTTTCTATAATAAAGTTTAACAGTTGTGATAGTTGGGGCAAGTGCCCCTAGCACACACAGCGCGCCCAATACAGCGAAATAAGGGGCGAAACTTGGCATACAATTAGAAGGCATCTTCATGAACATACCTGCCTCGCCTCACAGCGGAGACGCGCTTGCAGCGAGTGCACCACCGCGATATAAGCACTAGGAAACGGGAGATCTGCGCCACTTACCCACCCTACTGCAATAGGCGCAGAAGCGGAAGTGGTCGTTCACCACGTCAGAAATACTCTTGACCATGGCGCGGAAATCCGAGTACCTGCGTTCGACCTGGTAGTCGGGCATCTGGCCATTGTTCTCGCGCCGCAGACGACACCGGCGCTCGTCCAGAGTCTCTATAGTCGGCAGACCCTTCTCTTGGACGGTAGGCGAAGGCTTATTTCAGCACGTGGTGGTGTCAGTCAGTTGAAGCTGAAACAGTTAAATGGCATACAGATTAAGAGAATTATTGACGGGAGGTGTTATTTTTCTGAAACCCATTTTGATCGAACACCTGGCCCATTATCAGAAGCACCTGGAGTAAAGAAGGGTTTGCCTAAGGTCTCGCCTCAGGGCAACAAAAAGAAGCTCACGTGGCATCAAACCCCTAAGAAAGACCGGAACCATCCCGAGTACCAGGTGGAGCACCGCTACTCTTCCTTCAGGCAGCTACGCCAGCGCATCTTGGACGTGGTGAGTGCAGCCTCTACTGGGGACAATGAGCACCCGCAATGTTGTGTCTACTGTAGCCGCGTGCTGTGGCTGGTTGAGGATGGAGAGTTACCCTCGCGCTACCCGAACAAAGGCGCCGTGGCGGGTACACGGGATGGCGACAGCTACTCGTGCACTCAAGGAAGCATGGCTTGGAAAAGTTCACTAACGAGCTGCTAACTGCAGCGAGAAATGTGTCGTACCGCTACACTGCTATTCGATGCGAGCGCTACGCGACGGTGTCTGGTCTTCTGAACAACATTCTATAAAATTACTGGAGTAATAAAAAGCATCTCTACAAACCACACCCATGCTTCTCTTTCTTTTTTATTCTTCAATAAGACACCTTATTCTTCTCCACTAAATTCATCCTTCAATCTGCCGGGCGATGCCTACCACCACGGCGAAGCAGCGACGTCGGGAGGAGGTGATAAACTGGTCGACTCGCTCTTTCGAGGTCGAAGGCGCCAAACTCTCGCATAACATCTTCCGTGATTTCGAGAAATGCTTTAGTGAGCTTTAGTACTTCGAGGGCTACCCATTCGTCCCTTGGAAAGACCTGCAAAAGAAACTCTCCGCACCGTGTAGAATGGTGTGTATTATTGAGGAGTTTTTCCAGAGTGAAGTCCTCCTCGTCGAAAAGGCTCGAAAAGGCTAATAACAAGGGGTTTCAGGGTCGAAGATCTCACACGCAACACCAAGCCATTCCTACGACTGGAGCGCGTTCGCAAGAGCGAACGAATGTACAACGTGTTTAAGAAGCTTGAGAACGACAGACTGGACGCTTTCTTCGAGGCTATAAAGAACAATTCCCCCGTCATGGAGTACGCCGTTCATAGTGCGCCGTTCATAGTGCGCCGTTCGTGACTGGAGTGCTCTGTACGACACCTGATGCTCGGTGGGGACCAATTCAAGGCATCTACGTCTTGCATTGCGGGTCGACCTTCTCGTTCAACGGCCAAGCCTACGACGGGCCCAACTTCATATTGAAAGTAGGGAAGGCAATCGATATCCGGGAGCGAGTTGCGCAACACAAATCCGAGACCTCAGAGTACGGCTGCAAAGGCACGGTGACCTTTCTGTTCGGCTTGGAAGTACAAGGCGTCGATCTCAGCGGCGCGGAGTCTCTACTGAAGTCGAGGCTCACTTACTTCGGCTTTGCGCAGTACGTCGTTACCGAAACTCAAAAGCGAACCACCGAGACGTTCGCTTTCAACGTCAAAAGTCTGCCGTTGATACACGACATCGTGTGTGCGATACGCTATGTCTACCGCCTACCCGCGGAAAGGAAGAGCAAAGACCACAAAAACAGCATCGCCAACCCTTTGCTGTCGCAGGGTCTAGCCCGATACCACGACGTGCCAGAGCCTCCAGAGATGCCAGAGCTTCCAGAGATGCCAGAGCCTCCAGAGATGCCAGAGCCTCCAGAACGTTGGACTCCAGAGACAGCCCCCGCTGCTCGTGGTCTTCAGTATGAGCTCCAAGGTCCAGACTGTTGTCGATCGCTCTCCATTGCTATTAACAATAACGTGAGATAAGCCGAACTCCGTCAGCAGGACCTTGAGCAGAGACTCCGCAGGGACTCGATCGCACGTGCCTATCTCCACTCCATACAGGAATACCACATCGCCACGGCTGGCTATATTTGAGGTAGTCCGTTGGTGCTGGTGAAGACGACGGAGGATGTCATTAGAAGGCCCAACCTTCAGAATGAACTCGGAGCCATCAGACGTTGATCCACAGTGTAGAACGTAGACCCCTCCTACTCCATGACGATCTGGAGGTTCATAGATAACCCCATTCACATGCGGCCTGCGATGCACCACATAGTCTCGGGCTGGGTTGTTCGTGCGGGGGGGGGGGGGGGGGGGGGGGGGGGGGGGGGGGGGGGGCATTCTCCCAGTCGTTGCGAAGGCTACTGGCGGCTCGGTGCATGTGACCTTCCTGCAGAACGTCCTCGAGATTCAGGAAGGTGCGTTGACCCTCACCAAAGATGTGTGTGTTAGGCTTATAGGTCATATCATCGTTGGCGACAACGATGATATGATCCCGGAAGTGACCTTGAAAATGATCCCAACCACGTGGTTTGCCAACCTTCGCTTGTAAATCTCTCCATGGGACGAATGGAAGACCTTTGTAGTAAACCAGATGGGGGAAACCTTTCTCGAAAAGCCGGAGTCGTTGGTGCGAGATCGGCATCCCGGTCGCGTCCAGAGGCACCTCGCGGAAATGCCCTGCCCACTCCAGCACCTTCTCCTTACGCTGCTGCTTTAACGTGGAAGTGGGTATCGCTTGGCAGATTGAAGTGAGAGGAAGGCATCGAAGCGAAGTGCGAGGCAGCCAGCGGAGCCGGGATGGTGGGTGGATGGCGTACATGGGTTGTATGGCAGGTAGTGCTCTACAGTATAGCCTTTAGAAGGTTAACCTCTCTAATTCACACAAGATCAAATGATGGGCCTCTGCCGTGTGCCGCGATAAGGACCGTGGCCAGAAATTCGAGGGAAACCTCCTTTGTTGATGGTCAACAAGGGTAGAGAGATTCACTGCAATTGTCGATGATAACATTTGACAGTTGTGATAGTTGGGGCAAGTGCCCCAACTACACAGCGCGCCCAATACAGCGAAATGAGCGGCGACACTTGGCATACAATTAGAAGGCATCTTCATGAACATACCTGCCTCACGTTCCTAGCGGATGAGCGCATGTAGCGGACGCACCACCGCGATATAAGCGTAAGGAAACGGGAGATCTGCGACACTTGGGGAGGGTGTCCCCAACGGTCGCTGATTGGCTGAAAATCACAGCGATTACGAACCTGCTGACTTTAAATTAAGCAGGTGCTAAAACAAGCCAAGCTTGATTCAATTAAATCGAGCAGATTACCGTATTTTTCACCGGTAATTTTATCCGTCATTTATTTCAGATTTTATCTTAGATTCGATCAAAAATATGAGCGAGGATTCGTTGGACGCCTACATGGCGTCATTGCATCTACCAGAAGACCAGTCGCAATCCATGGCTCAAGCAAGGTCCGAGCATAATGCTAGTCGATCTAGTGTACAATCCGAGCGCAGTGTCGTCGTGAAGAACCGCCGGTATCGTCGACTGCAGCAGCTACTGGACGACAGTGAAGAGGGACAGTATTTCTCGGACAGTATGATGCAGCAGCGCAGCCCCGCGCTGTTCCACTTCTACTTAGGACAGTATCTAGGCCTCGACAAGAGTGCCAATTCATTAGAAGATAATGGTGAACAGACATTATCCTCTTTCCTTATGGATACGTGTCAGCGCAAAGAGATGGAGATTCGACGGACGGCGGAGCAAGATACGTGGAGTAAATTTACAGCTGTAGACGAGAAGCAGGAACGGGATCGATTAGATAAGTTGTATGAAGAGGATAGTACCCAAGAGGAGGAGGAAGAAGAAGAAAGTGAAGAAGAGGACATGGCGGAATTTTCCATTCAGGAACGACGTCAACTGCTCATTGAGATCATGAGCTCAAGGTTCCTGGACGGGAAAGACAATGAGTACGTGAACTACGCAGAGGTCGATGCAGATGAGAGATTGGACGACTTAGATGCGATTCAGCGTGATGCAGAAGACAGATATTTCGAAGGAGGATAATATCTACTGAAGAGGACCGGAAGGATGTACTGTATACTCTATTCTGAAGAGCATCCAGCCGGAATTCGGCGTATTGTAAGCTTACCGCTGAGTAGCAAGACGCTGGCGTAAGTGTGGATCACGGGACTGATGTCCTTGGCAGCACTTGTTGATCCATACGCAGCCATGTTGCACTACACTAAAGGATTAACGCTTACATTAAAATTCGTGCGACCTTCGGTCAACCTCATGTTCAATCAATATCCGACACGTCATTCGGAATCACGAAGCGACAATACACCTGTGTTCGGCGTTCCGCCCCCGTGTCGACGCTGTATCTCCCCTTCTAGCGCTCTCCGCCTCGCCAGTAACTGCTCATTATCTTCACCTGCATCTACTCTATCCGTCAAGTCCCATATACACAGAAAACAGGTCGCTATGAACTGCGTCAAGGGCGAAATCCACAACGTCCTGTCCATGATGCGTGTAAATGCGCGCTGGGCGTCCATGGACCGCTTCACGCAGGAGATCCCAGCATCTACGCAGTCCCCAATGATGCGTTCTTTCAAGCAGCTGCACTACGAGTTGCAATCCGTCACAGATCTCGCTGATGTGGATACAGTCACGTATCTTCTTCCCTTCATTATGGTCATCGAGTCAGAACGCACGAGCGGCTTCATTACAGGGGCGGCGATCTCTGCCATCAATAAGTTCCTGCTCTACGGGCTCATAACCTGTGAGTCTCTTCGAGCAGATGTAGCCATCAACCGCATCGCCGTGTGTGTTTCTCGCTGCAGATTCGAGGAAACTCACAGAGCAGATGACGAAGCGGTACTGATGAAACTACTGGAGCTGGTGGAGTACTGTGTCCGCTGTGATGCAGGACACTTGATATCGGGGGAAAATCTATGGAAAATGCTGCAATTGTGCTACAGTATCCGCTGCCAACCGAGATCCTCGATGCATTTGTGCAGGTCAGCAGATAACACGTTGTCACACTTGGTGTTGACGGTATTCGACCGGATCGACGAGCTGGATACACAGAGGAAGACAAGTCAGCCGCTGTTACCATTATCACCGCAGACACAACACATTCAGGGTGGAGCAGAGGTGAAAGAGGAGGAAGAAGCAGTGCCAGAGTACGATACGAGTCTGGATATTGGAGAACAGCTACCTGCCGTTCACGTGGAGCCTACTACAGACGCAGCTAAAGCAGCAGATAGACCGTACGGGATTCCTCTGCTGGAAAGGATCCTACACTTTATCTCCGGATTGATTTCACCGACGGCAAATGAGGAGGCCACGTGTGTACTGGGTCTGAGATTGATTAATGTCGTGCTGGAGACGGCAGGGACTGGACTGGGAAATCATCCGTGCTTGGTGTCGGTGCTACAGGGAGATTTATCCAAGTTCTTGCTGCAAAACTCCGAGACGGAAGAGCTGGGTATATTGTCCCTCACTCTGCGTGTTGTGTTTAACTTGTTCAACTCGATCAAGGACCACTTAAAGGTGCAGCTGGAAGTCTTCTTCACGAGCGTCCACATGCGCATCATCGACTCTCCGTCTTGCTCCAATGAACAGAAGGAATTGGCTCTGGAGTCCCTCCTTGAGTTCTGTCGTGAACCTGCGCTGATGCTAGACCTGTACATCAACTACGACTGCGATGTGCACTGTACCAACCTATTTGAGGTACTGTGTAAGTCACTGGCGAAGAACTGTCAGTCGATGTCCAGTCCTAACGGCAGTCTCAACGCTCTTACATTGCTGTGTCTTGAAGGGCTTTTAGCTGTGATTGAATCTATCGCACGACGCTGTCCATTGAACACCCCGGCGAAGACGTCAGGCTCCAGAACCTTCGGAAGCAACGCAGGTGTATTGAGCTTGAAAGGGTCGGATCTCGCACGGTTTACTGCTGGCGGTTCTCCTGGCACGGAGAGTTCGTCCGCGGAGTTTCCGATGGAGGATATTTCGCCAATGTCCTCAGTGCGAGACCTCATGCACCTCGTGATGTCCGGCAGTGAGAGTGATTCCGATTCAGAACAGAGTGAGGCCGACAATCCTGCAGACCAATTGGCCTGGCTGCACACTGCGCGTGAACGAACTGCTGAAGTTTTGCAGCAGCGGAAACGGATCAAGAAGCGCTATGCATTGGCTGCGGAGAAGTTCAACCACGATCAGAAGAACTGGATGGCGTTTTCGCAACAGATTGGGCTTTTACCGGAGAAATTGACCCCCGAATCCGTCGCTTCCTTCTTGCTGCACACTCCTGGGTTGAACAAGACACTGATCGGCGACTATATCGGCGACGGACCGGTTGAGAAGTACCCGTTTAATGCTGCAGTGCGAGATGCTTATGTAGCCATGTTCGACTTCCGCTCGGCTCCATCGTTGGACGAGGCACTGCGGATGTTCTTGGCGAAATTCCGTCTGCCTGGTGAGGCACAGAAGATCGACCGGATGATGGAGGCGTTTTCCAAGCAGCTTTACGTACAAGCTGGGTCGTCAGGCCCTCTGGCAGACGCAGACGCGGCTTACGTGCTGTCGTTCAGCATCATCATGTTGAACACGGACCTGCATTCAGACCACATCGCGAAGAAAATGACTGTGGAAGAATTCATCCGGAACAACCGCGGCATCAATGCGGGCCAGGACCTGCCAACTGAATATCTGACGGATCTGTACTACAACATCCTGGAGAAGGAGATCCAGATGCAACACGACGTGTCCGACTTCATGGAATCTCCTTCTTCGACGGTCGACAGGTACTCAATGCAGTGGGATGGCGTTTTGAAGCGCTCGGAGAATGTGGTCGGCGCTAGTTTCACTTCAAACACAAGCATCCTGAAGCTACGGGCGGGTCTGTACGAGAAGGATATGTTCAATTTGATCTCGGAGAGCACTATCAAGAGCATTCTGCTGGCGTTTGAAAAGACCTGCGACCTGAACAACATGGAGCGGTCGTTAGAGGGGCTGAGCAACTGTGCCAAGATCATGCTGTACTATGATATGAGCGACGAGTTCAACAAGATCATGGGGTCTCTAGCCTCGTATTTCCTCACGTTTGCTCACGGAATCTTGAGTGGAGAGAAGGTATACGTCCCGCCGAGTACCAGCAATGTGTTGAAGCGCTCTAGTTCTTCATCCCCTTTGTCTCCATCCGAGAAAGGATCATCGGAAATCGTCGGAGAACGAATTGTTCGGCGACAAGACGATGGATCGGAGATTGAAGTCTTGGCAGCTCCGCAGCACGTTGAAGGGTCAATTGACGAAGATTTAGTGCAAGGAGCGAAGACTCGTCGTGCTCTGTTGTCTCTCAAGTTGCTGTTCCAGTTCGTTCAGAACACGAACGAGTATTTCCGCAAGGGTTGGTCGAATGTCGTGGAGTGTATGCTGATGTTCAACGAGTTGGATGCCGTTCCCACGTCTCTGGTGGAGATTGATGACTTTGTGGACTCTCGTGGTGTGCCGTTACCTCCGATGCAGGGAGGTTTGTCGCCTCACGCTCCATCCCCGCCTAAGTTATCGCCTGGAAGAGGTCAAACTGGAACTGGCCTGTCTGGAAAGACGCGAGAGCGTTCTCGACGCCAAGCAGAGCGTCAAGCTGCTATTCGTAGTAGAATGAAGAGCATGACGCAAGCCAGTCAAGGTACAGCGTACGGAAGCCACGGCCAGAGTGGTAACAGTGGCTCGCTTTGGGGATCATTGTCGTACTACCTCTGGGCCGAAGAAGAGAAAATTGATGAGAGTTTCTCGCTCGTTAACCAGATGCTGCGTGACGAAGTGATGAAACTTGGTGGTGGGATCTTGGAGAAGGAGAATTGGCTGCGTTTGACGCGTAAACTACACGAACAATCGCTTATGAGCCTTCTGGAGACGCTGGTCTCGTGTCGAGACCCTTTTAAGTGCATCATGCAGCCGTCCGACTCTGGTGTTGACGCTATGATGCAGGAGAACGCCATCTTAGTGCTGGAACTCAGTGTGGACATCATTCTGGTCAATTCACACCGCATCCTGCAGCTGAACATGTGGGATTCGTTCCATTTATATGCGAAGCGTATCTTGTCTACACCATTGAGTGAACTCCACATGCAAGGGCTGGTAGAACGTGTGGTAGTGCACATTCTACGTGTGAGTATCCGCCTCTTCCACGATGAAAAAGTGCGCCCGAAGTTGATGGCTACACTGGAATTGCTACTTACGATGGATAAGGACATGTACAAGGCTCTGAGCGACCGACTGGCCTCAGGCATCACGATGCTGCTGAAGGCCAATCTTGTGTACATGCATGATTTCCACGATTGGGAAGTGCTGTTAGGTATCCTGCAGAACGTGGTCGAGTACATCAACAGCAGATCTGCGTGCTGGGACAGCGTCAACGTGCTGGCTGAAGGAGGTCACTTGAACGACGACAACATCACACCGTGGATGTCTCTGTGCTGTGGTTTCGTACGACACCGAACGTCGTACGCAGTTGACGCTCTAAAGCTCCTGCAAGGACTGGCCAATAGTGACAATACGTACAAGATGAACGGCAGCTCGTGGTTGCACGTTATGCGCGTGATGCTTAAGTACTTGAACGATGATCGGCCGCCAGTGGCCAAGACCGCATGGGATTGTCTGCGCAACTCCCTGCTGCTCCCTGGAATGCCCATCGCCAAGGACACGTGGAAACAGTGCTTCGACGACATCATCTTCGCCTTTGATGACCAAGTGAACGACGTCAGCGTACGGACGACGCGCGACGCTCCTCTCTACAGCGTCACGCTGCTCTCCAAGACGTTCCTGCACAACCTGAACGTGCTGATGGAGCTGTCCGACTTCCCGGAACTGTGGCTTAAGGTGCTGCGTCGTCTGGCCAACAAGCTCGTGGCGTCCAGTTCACCCGCTTTGCGGTCTCAACAGACCAGCGTCGTGTTCGAAACTACGTTGCAGTCGCTGTACAACCTGTTGCTGGTGTTGAAAGCTGAAGACGTGCTGGAAAGGGTGACCAATGAAGCCACCAACGAGACTCTGTTCGACGAGACTTGTGCAGTTATCGACGCTGTGTGTCCGCATCTGAAGGAGCAGCTTGGACTGATGCCAGATGACGTCGCTATTGAGATGCCTGCTGAGCAGCCCACGACTGGGACCGAAGCTGAGACGCAGCAGACAGAGACTCACGAAGACGATACTGAAGCTGTTGAAGCTGCTGAAGAGACTGAAGCTGTTAAAGAAGAAGCTGAGGACATTGCAGCTGATGAGGAGACGCTGGAGAGGCTGATCCCTGAAGGTGAAGGTCAAGTTGAAGTTGCACATGTAGACGAACCGATGACACATGATGGATCTGTTGACAAGACCACGTCAGAAACTGTTGAAGTCGATTCGTCCAACTCTAGTGGTCCTCCTACGTCCACAACGACACTTGAGACTGTAATTATTGGTGATGGCACGTTTGGGATCAAGGTGGACGAGGTGATCGTCGACGAGATTATTGAGGCAGTGTAATGTTGCATTATGCTTGAAAAACACTAATCCTCATCATCATTCGTTCGTCGAACAAACCAGGGCAAGGGTGAAGACGTGGAGAAGGAGGAAGAGATGTAGTAGTAGATGTCAAAAGACGAAGTGAGTTAGATTATATGCTTAAGAAAGTTGGCTAGCTGCTTACCAGTCATCGTGAACTGGCGTTCACTATAAGTATAATGAAACAGCAAAATAGGGGAATCGCTAAGAAGGGCCCTCGCAAGAGATTAGAGTATCCAGCCGCAGTAAATGGGTACTCGCGCAATTTGCCCAAACTTGCCTATTTATATTCTACCCGTTACCTTTGCTTCAAAGATAGATAGCGATCAGGCAGGCGAACGAAGGCTACGATACAGCCCAGTAAACCGCTATGACCGAGCGATCGCCGTCAAGCAGACTTCGGTCGACTGTGTGCCAAGACTCAAATACCGCTGTATCACTCCCACCACCAGTGCGTAATGACTGTAGTCACGTTCGCGATACGGACGAACACGACTGGAGTTTTTTGGACGCGATAGAAGCCGATATGGATGAAGAAATTAAAGCGCACATTAACCTGCCAAGACTACAACGTATCTGTCGATGAAAGTGCTCAAATGGATTACGAGTTCGGATTTCCTGACTATCTCTCAAACGAAGATTCTTCAGTAGACGACGATTTCACACAGAGCGCTGACTTTAAGGACAATATACCCGACAGTTTTTATTCACCACTTCTCGATTTAGTATGCAATTTTCACCTCGACGAAGAAGAGAAACATACTCCTGAACTATTCGGATTGGATGACCGTCGGCGTATCTGCAGGTGCCCCGCGGTAGCGATAGCAGGACCGGTCACTGCGGCTGTCTTGAATGCTGAGAGCGCAATCTGACAGCGGGAATTCAGTGTCGACGACACTCTGAAAATGCACGTCTCGATCAGCCTGTGTTTAAGCTAGCCACTTTCATCTTAGAGCCTTTCCTTGGCGGCCCCTCAACCACCGTGCCGTTATAAGACGATCGTGACTTCCATCCAGCTCTTCGGTAACGAAGTGTACTCCTCTAGGTGATAAGTCCGACCGCGACAGACTCGTGACCCAGGTGAAGAATCCTCTGTGAGCGCGCATGTCGGCGATGCTCTCCTCCCTTCACTGTTTATTCCGATTTGGGTATGCACAGTGCCTATTTGCATAGCTAGCAGCTGAATACTCCAATGTCCAGTCTCTTGCGAGGGTCCTCCCAATGAGGGTCCTCCATAGCGATTCCCCAATATAGTGACTTTAGCAGGATCTATAAGAGACAGTTATCATATGTCAAAGGTAGGTAATCAGTATGTTGAGAGGTTACTTCAACATCCTCCCTGCCTCATAACATACTATATCATACATCCAGGTACATCAACTATCAAAGGTAAGAATTTTAAAAATAAGAATTCCTCAGTCTTGAAACGCCGCCGGAGGAAGTCCAGCGGCTGCTGTCGATACTTTGCCCGTTCGGGAAGTTAGACACCGCAAGGACACGCCCTGATAGGACTTCGAGCAACACTATGCGTACTAAGCCGGTAGGTAGGGCCTCACGCAGGCGCGGAAAGAGAAATGCAACTGCAGCCGAGCTTCGAGCTCGTAAGAGGACACGTGCTGCTGCACGTCCACCCAGCACGCAAGCCGTACCAAGGACTGTCTCTATTGTCGCCGCTGCTGTCCCGGAGGCTAGCAAGGCACCTGAGGAACTGTTGGAGGCCACCATACTCGTCACAGAGGTCGTTCAAGGTGTAGCCATGTCTGAAGATGACTTGAACGAGCCCCGAGACGGCACCGAGCAGCATGCAACCGACAGTACGATGAACCAGGAATGGTTTGCTCAATTTGTACCGTGGTCAACGCCATCAAACACTCTCAGTATCCCAATTGCAAGTTCGGTAGACCCGGGGACACCTAGATCGATGTTGCGAGTACCATGGGCGACGGATCGAGTACCGTGGGTGACGAATCGAGTACCGTGTGTGACGCAACTAACCAAGTGAGTACCGTGGATGATGGAAAGAGTACCATTACGGACGGAAAGAGTGTCATGGCCGGTCGGACTGTCCAAGCGAGTACCGCGGATGACCAAAAAAGTACCATCGCAGACGGAAAGAGTACCGTGGATGACGGAAAGAGTACCATTACGGACGGAAAGAGTGTCATGGCCGGTCGGACTGTCCAAGCGAGTACCGCGGATGACCAAAAAAGTACCATCGCAGACGGAAAGAGTACCGTGGATGACGGAAAGAGTACCATCGTAGACGAAAAGAACTCTACTGTGCCCGACCAGCCGGGTAATACAATTTCTTAGAAACGGGGACGGGAGACAATTTCTGGGGAGTACTACACGGGTGGAGATATTACTATCGGTAATAAATTCGTCACCACCGTGGAGACTTGGCAAGTCGCCTACATTAACGATCGCCGCGAGACGCCTATGGGGGTAGAGTACCAGGTGCTTTGGGTGCACCCCGACCGAGCTTGCAAGAGACTGTACATGCGCTCATGGGAACCGCGGTCCAAGTTAAAGGAAGACGATATCGAGGCAGAGATGGCTCTTGTTGATCGCTGGAAGGCTTCGTCAGTGCCGCTTTTCGAGACATTCTGGAAGGAAGAGGACAAAGGCTACGGGCTGATTGGAGCCGACGAAGACAATCTGTGCTTTTTCCAAGCGTTGACGCGTGCAGCAAAGCTGTTGGGCCACCCGGACCTCGTCACGGAGCAGGACATCGAGCAGTTCATTGACGACAGGTTCGTGCTCTACAATCAAGATTTTCGAGCGGGAGCCACGTGGATTGACGTGCGAGACTTCATGATTCGCCTACGAGAGGCAGGTCGAGACATTAACTATAACGCCTTCGTCAAGAACAACTACATGACGCCAGGTCGCCGTGGTGCTCGTGTGATGAGGGAGATGGAGTCTACATCGTAGCTGCCTACAACCACAGCCACATTGATCATGCTGCAGTGCTTTTTGTCCAAGGGAGAAAACGTCTCGTCTACGACAAGAAGTACGAACAAGGTAAGCCGATCACGTCGGCAAGGGGGTGGATCAACTTCTATGCATTTATTCGTCCGTTCATTATCTTTAAGTAGATGGTAGGAGTCGGTGGGATTTTCGCGGGTTTGCCTAACCGATAATGGACCTTCCCAGCAAATTAGTCTCTTATGCATGGATTGTTGTATATAAACTAAATGTGCCTAGTTAATTTGGTACTTTGCCAGGGAAACCTCAACAAGGGGAAACCTTGAGCGAACAAAAATATAAAACCCAGTGGAAAAAAGGACGCAGAAGATAGGCACGCTTCATGCAGTTGTATTATCGGTGTATTTCTGTACTGAGTGGCCGGATCCAGCTTTCAGGGGTTTTACCCTGAGCTTGGCCCTTAGTTCTCTGAGCTGGTGCTTGTCTAAAGCTTTAGCGAAGATGTCAGCTATCATCTCTTTCGTATTGCAGTAGATGACGTTGAATTCATGCCGTTCTACCTTTTCTTGCACGAAACAATATCGTACGTGTATATGCTTTGATCGTCCGTGAAGTTCGAGATTGTTGCAGATTTTGATGCAGGTTTGGTTGCCCTCATATATAGTGCCAGCCTCCGTTGTAGCAAAGCCAAATTCTTTGAGGAGTAGTTTGAGGAAAATCATCTTTTGCATGCAGTGACACAGGGCGATATATTCTGCCTCTGTTGCAGAGAGAACCACAGTGTGGTGCTTGCGGGAGAGCCATGAGATTGGACCGCTTGCGACCATAGTCACATATCCACCGACGGAGCGTCTCGTGTTGGGGGAGTTAGCATAGTCAGAGTCACTATAGGCAAGTAGCTGATCGGCTAGGTTCTCCGAGGTGACGCTGGACAAGCCTCCCAGAAGGATACCGTATTCTTTCGTTCCTGACAAATACTTAAGTCCATGAATGACTGGTTTCCAGTGTTCCATGCCTGGATTGGCTAGGAACTGACTGACCTCGCGCTTGTAGAAAGCCATGTCGGGTCGTGTCCCAACCATTAGGTACATGACGCTGCCTACGGCTTGGCGATACGGAATTGATTTCATCGCATCTTTCTCTTGCTCACTGCTAGACTGGCTGCTAATGGAGAGTTTGGCGTTCCGTTCTGCTGGTGTTGCTATAGGGTACGGAATGTAGTCGCTGAAGCGGTCAATAACCTTCGTAGCGTACTTGTGTTGGTGGATGAATATCATTCGGTTCTTACGGTCACGTTGAATGGACCAGCCGAGTAAGTACTTCACCTCCCCTAAATCGGACATGGAGAATGCTTTTTAGGGCTGATTTCAGCTCACTGACGAGTGCTGGTGTAGGCGCAATGATCAATAAGTCGTCGACGTATACTGCAATGTAACAAGTGATGTTGTCAACTGTGCGTCGAAAAACACATCGATCTTTAATGAGTTTCAGAAACCCAAGGCTCTCTAGGAAGGCAGATAAGGTTTGGTACCAGACACGGGGTGCTTGCTTTAACCCGTATAAGCTCTTAAGAAGTTTGCACACTAGATGCTACTTGCCCGGGATTTTGAAACCTTCCGGTTGAGCCATGTAGATCTCTTCTTCCAAATAGCCATTAAGGAATGCTGTTTTGACATCCATTTGGTCGAGAAGAGCTGCAATAGTGAGCAGTAGTCTGAGTACCTCCATCCTGATAACAGGAGAGAAAATCTCATTGTAGTCGATGCCAGATTTCTGTAGGAACCCTCTGATCACCAGACGCGCTTTAAAGCGGTCAACTTCGCCAGTGCTGGTATACTCGGCTACTCAAAATCTTCCTCCCTTTTGGAGGGGTTACCAACACCCAAGTGTTGTTGTCCATGAGGGACGTGTATTCCGATTTAGCTGCTGAATGTCACTGGTTAGCGTGGGAAGACTTCATTGTTTCCCGATACGTAGTGGGCTCTGACACATACCGAATAGCTAGTAATGTGTACAGTAAATGCTGGCGTTGCTCCTGTTCGTGGATGTCTTCTTCAGATTTGAGGGTTACGTCACAGGCTGCCTCAGTGTTGAGTCGCGCGTCAGTGGCTTCCGCAGTGAGGCGGGGTCGCCTAGGAGCTGAAGTGTGCGGAGGACCAGAGTCCGTCTCCGTTCTAAATGAGTAATGAATGGCTGTTCGATCAATAGCCTCCCTCAAAGAGGGCAGTACCCGTTTGTTGGCTGTACCTAGTACGGTTCCCATTCCAGGACCTGAAGTGGGTAATGGTGTCGTCACTGGTTATGATACAGGTTCGGTTTCAGGCTCTTGTGCTGGCATAAAAGCAGGTGCACGTGATGCAGGTGCAGATGTAGGTTCGGCAGTAGATTGCTGCCTTTTGATGGGTTGGTTGGGCTCTGATGTAGACGTCAGGCCTGTGAGAGGGGGAAATTCGTCCTCTTTAGAAACAATATCACGACTATACACAATGGCATGTGTGTTAATGCATATCAGACGATATCCTTTCTTGTGGTCAGGTACACCGAGATACATGCACAAACAGCCTCTAGCGTCGATATTGTCTCGGTATTGCTCCGTGATGTGGACATGTCCACTACATCCAAAGACTTTGATGTATTGTATCGATGGGATTCGGTTGTACCAAAGCTCGTACGGGGTTCGACCGTCTGCCTTAGCGCTAGGCGTCATGTTGATGAGAGTTGTCACGTGACAGACACACTCGGCCCACAGTTGCTTGGGAAGTTTGCCGTCTAGTAGAAGGGCTCGGACACGCTCCATGATAGTACGCATGCGGCATTCTGCAACTCCATTCTGCTGAGGAGTGTACGCGTTGGTGAATTGTGCAGGAATACCATACTTTTAAAGATGATTCGACCCAGATTCTCGTACTCTTTCGCATTATCTGCTTGGAGCCGTTGAATATCAACGTTTCCTTGAGTTTCATCGTCTTCAACACTGAATGTGTACTCAATGACAGAGATATCTTGTCTAAAGATGTTCAGGGCTTTCTTCCTGAAGTCTTCGTAGCAGTTATACAACTCGCTATGGTTCTTAATTGCAAAAGTGAACATGAATCGAGAGAAGTCATCGATGAAGATCAAGAAGTAACGACAACCAGTAAGGCTGGGCACAGGTAGTGGACTACAGATATCAGAATGAACTTTTGACAATGGTGATGTGGCACGTTTAACAACTCTATTAGAGTTAATTGGGGAGCGTGTAACTTCGCTAACGTGTATACAACACAGAAGAAATATGTCTTTGAATCTAGAGGTACAGATTCATCGAGTCCATTTATGCTTGGCTCCTAGATAGGTCATTCAAGACACGAACGTTAGGATGTCCAAGGCGTTTACGTAAGAGCAGAAAGGAACGTTGCTTACCTGAGGCAATACGAGCCGCTGGTGGTGTCGCCGGCTTGGCTTGGAACTGACACAGATCCGTGTTGTTAGCCATGAGCGCCTTGATCTTGAAGCGCTGGTCGGTATGCATAGCGCACTGCTTGCGGTCAAAGCTGAAGCAAAAACCATGCTTCAGGGCTGCTGGGACTGACAGCAGGCTGAATTGCAGCTGCGGAGCATACAGGGCACCATGAAGGATAAGCTTCTGCATGTTGCCCTTGGAGTTAGAGACTTCCAGTTCAACCCGTCCAATGCCTTCAATAGGGATTTGGTTGCTGCCGCCAACAGTGATTGAGCCACCACTAGTGGCGATGTCGGTGAACCACTGGGATTCATGGGCCACATGACGCGTGCAGCCAGAGTCGATCGTCCAGGTGAGGTCAGGTTCAACCTTTGCTTGAGCGGTAAGGCTGAACTGGGGATTGACTGAGGTAGCGACAGCAATGAGACCGGTATCACGACTTCCTTGGCGAGACATCTTACGGTTGTTCCCAGAATCACTGTCGTTGTCATCATCGCCGTCATTGTCTGACTCGAGAGGGCGGTCCTTGTAGCGCTCTTGGCCACGTTGTTTGCCACCATTCCCGTGTTTCTTGTTGTTGCCACCGTTGTTGCCCTTGAAGTCTCGATTGTTGTTTCTCTTGTAGTTGCGCCCGTTGCTCCCGTTGTTTGAGTTCCGATACGGGTGATCGCGTATTGAGTTTCCCTTGAAAGCAAAGTTTGCAGGGAGTACCGTTCCAGCCTTCACTCGTCCAACACGCAGGTCTTTCTGCAGACCGCGGCACTGACGAATGTTGTGGCGTGGACGATCACAGTACAAGCAGATATTGGCATTATCGTGGGCCTGAGCATGCGATGCAGAAGGTCCAGTTGCCACAAGAGCTCGCTCATCCTTGATTGCAGGAGTCTCAGGGGTACCCTTGGCCAAGGTATAGCGCTCCTGAGCTTGGAGGTCACGAATCTTGCCTTCAATATTCTGCTTGAGATCTTCATACTGAATATACTTCCGCTGTCCCTTCCAAATGCGGAGATCATCCTTCCACGACTTGGACATCGAATAAAACAGATAGATAGACTTCTGTCGCTCGGTCATCACCGACTGGGTGGCTTCTGATGCAGCTTTCATCGCGTTTTCAAGTTTGAGAAAGAATTCGGTCAAGTCGGAGCCTTCCTCATACTTGATCTCCATCAAGTAGTGTTGGATGAAGTACGGGTCGCCGTTAAAGGCTGCCCCCTCGTACTTCTGGCAGATGTAGTAGAAAATCTCGTAGGAAGTCATAAGATTCTTGACCAGCCGTACGTGCATGTTGTCCATCGTCATCATCAAGAAGGCCTTGGTCTTGGCTTCTTGGCGACGGCGCTCACGCTGGCTAAGAGTGAGGCTTCTCTTTCTTGGTGCGCTTGTGTGCTCAGCGAGCTTCACGCGAGTTGAACGGTCGGACGACTGGAAGGTCCTTGTGCTTGATCGACCCATCTGAGCTGGCTCCGGAATCATCGTCAGAGTCTGATGGCGGCTTGAGCTCATCGTCGCTCTCCTCGTAGTCCACAGCGTCAGAGTCGACTTCAGCGTTTTTGGTGGCCTTGGCTGGATGGTCATCCTCGTCGGACGTGTTGCTTGCGCTCTCTTCACTCTCTTCTTCTGACACACCATCGTAGTCGAGCTGTTTCACGTAGCCGAGCAGGTGCTTACCATCGAGTGCTGCGCACACGCGAGTCTTCCACACGTCGAAATTCTCGGCGCCGATGAGTCGTGGGAAGTCGTCGCTTGAGGCTTGTCTTGGGCTCATAACCTCTGGCGGGATTAACCGGATGAAGACGTGGAGAAGGAGGAAGAGATGTAGTAGTAGATGTCAAAAGACGAAGTGAGTTAGATTATATGCTTAAGAAAGTTGGCTAGCTGCTTACCAGTCATCGTGAACTGGCGTTCACTATAAGTATAATGAAACAGCAAAATAGTGGCTTTAGCAGGATCTATGAGAGCCAGTTATCATATGTCAACGGTAGGTAATCAGTATGTTGAAAGGTTACTTCAACACCCCAGAGTGTCGCTAGGTGACCTCATAATGTGTGGACACACTAGTTAAGAGTCAACTCCCGCACGCGCGGAAGTGATAACGTGGCAGCTGTTTTCTTACACTGGCCGTGTGTGTCGTACATGGCAGGTAGCGCCTTGCAAATTCGTCACAAACTGTACCTATTGGTTCTCCATGCTCGTACGAAGCTTCATCCGCGCAAGTAGTCTGTGTAGAGCGCTACGGCTTTTCCTCCCGTGCGGGAGTTGTCTTTATCGATGACATACTGTATATAATATCACAGGATCCTGTATACAGTGGTATCAGATTATACAGGTCCGGAAACTTTTTGTAATCATATCCAGATTGTGTAAATGATGTGCACCACACTGTATTTCCTAAGATTTTTCGTCATTTTTCGATTTGCGTCTAGGAATCCCCTCGAGACGTCGACTTCGCGGACTCGTCCTGCAGCACAGAGAGCACCATGGCCAGTGAGACTTTAAGCGTTGATAAGAGTGAGGATGTAGTTGTTGTGACGTCCAACTCCGAACTCGTAACTCCTTCTGTCAAGGCCACAGTGTCTTCTCAAAAGAAGACCAAAAAGTCCAAGACTAAAGTCAAGGCGGCAGTGGCTGTAGTTGCTGCAACGCAAGAGATCAGTGAGGCGGAACATTTGAGTAACTTAACTGTGGACCATCCGTACTTAAGTGTCCTGTACAAGCGTATCCGCTCGCACCGTAAGAAGCTCGAGAAGATTAAAGGACTGGAGACAGCACAGCAACAAGAGGGTAAGAAGCTCAATGCTCAGCAAATCGAGCTCATGGGCAATAAAGCTTCGCTGGAGAAGCTTGTGGTGGAGCTGGAGATGCTGAGGGAGCAGTTTATTGGAGTTTTTGCTGAGGAGATGGAGCAGAAGAAGAAAAAGGAGTCTGAGGAGGAGATTGTAGCTGTTGAGGAGGTAGCGGAGAAGAAAGAGGAGGTGGAAGAGGTTCAGGAGCAGGAAGAAACAGTGGGTGAGCTTCAAGGGGAGACTGAGAACATCCAGGAGGAGATTGAGCAGAAGACGGAGGAATTTGCCAATGTCTTCGAACTACTGAAGACTCTGCATTTGGTGAATTTGCACCAGGCTCTGGGTAAAGAGGTACCCATGGTGCTGGACTTCTTCTCCAAGGTGCTACTGGGCAACACACGCCCACCTGCTGAGCTGTCGTACGTGGAGAATCTGTTGGAGTCGCTGGAAGAAGCCAAGAAGTACCTGACTGACAGTGACAAGGTGTTTGCGTGCGATACTACGTACAGTGAATTGAGGGCGTTTGTGGACCAGTTGGCAAGCATCTCGTCGGGTAAAAATGAAGAACCGGGAGTTGCAGAGGAGGAATCTGCTGAACAGGTTGCCGATGAAGTAGAGGACGAAGCATCGAGTGTCCCTGTGGTGCCTGCTGAGATCAACACGATGCCTCAAATTAGCTTCTTCACTGACTCACAGTTAGAGTCGGAAAACGGTGATGAAGCTCTCAAGGTAGAGAAGGATGAGGTAACGGAGTCGCAGGTGGAAGAAACGGTGATTCAGGAGCCTGAAGTGAATGCTATCGAGCAAAACGAAGTCCAGACTGAGCAAGTTGAAGTTCCGGTTGAGGCTCCACCTGCTCCAGAATCTGTTCCTGCTCCACCGCTGTCCTTCGCGGCGGTTGCTGCAGGAGCTACCACCGTCACTGAGCGCACGCCTTCTCCTTCAGCATCGTCGGGCTCATCTGGCAATGATAAGAAGGAACCAACCAGTCCTCGAAAGAACTCACGTCGCCGTGGCCAAGGGCGCTGGAGAGAGAAGGGTAGTAATAGTAGCAGTGGCAACAAGTCTGGCAACGGATCCCCCACTAACGGCGGAAAGCCACGTCGTCCACGTGCGCCTCGCACGAATGACGATAACAGCGGTACTCAAGGAGGAAAGCGCAGTGGGTCGAAGGAAGGCGGACGCCCACGTGTCGACCGTGGCTTGCGAAAGCCGGGCAACTCGACGCAGCAGCACGCGACTCCCATGATTGCTCCACACGCATAAGAAAGAGCTTAAGTACCCGATCAGACTGATGTGGGGTGTCTGGACGAGAATTGGCAAGTACATGTGTTAATGGCCGCTAGCTGGAGCTTTTCCTTTTCCGAGGCAGAAGGAAACCAAGTAGTAAAGTAGTGTTGAAGCACCATATCATGTCAAAACTTGCACCACGTCACAGATGTAGCCATCCTTCTCTAAACAGGATATAACGTTCTTCTACAGAGAGATTCCTTCAAAAACCGTTACTCCATCTACCGTCGTAATGAGCAAAGGCTTCGTTGCTGTGGCCCTAGGGCTGATGCTGCTCAAGCTCTACACTTGGGGAACCATCATCCGTCCTCACTCTGTCCCTATCCTCAACGTCCTCTACTTTATCTTCGCTATGCTCATGTTCTGGAGCTATGCACGTGCGATGCTTTCTCGTCCCATGAACAGGAAGCCCATCAATGACACAGAGCAAGTAAGTCGCTATTGCGAACGCTGCGACGCAGACAAGGCCGAACATGTTCATCACTGCTCAGTATGTCAGAGATGTGTGTATCGAATGGACCATCATTGCCCCTGGACGGGCAACTGTGTGGCTTGGAGCAACAAAAAATTCTTCCTGTTGTTTCTGGTCTACACGTCACTAAGCTGCTTGGTATTCAATATTATGGTGTCTCCGATGGTTGGGGACTCGAGATTCCGTCGCTATGAGGTTTTGCTTAAGTTCGGTTGGGTCATGACGCTCGCTGTTGGACTGCTATTGGCCGGATACTTCCTCTTCCACCTGTGGCTGCTAGGACAAGGCAAGACAACACTCGAGTTCTTGGCAGCCAAGAGAGGAGAGCTAGCAGACTGCAGTTTTATCCATAATGTGACGGTTTACTTTGGTCGTGATGTGTGGAGATGGTGGCTGCCTACGACACCGATGCTGGATGCTGCTATGGGAGGAAGAAGGGAATATGATGATGGAGAAGAAACACTTCAGCTAGTGGTGGAATGAATAGATCAAAAAAGAATATGAACTTGCCTTTCCATTGCTGCTCTGCTCTGTAGATCATACTCACTTCTCCTTCTTCTTGTCTTTCCGTTTCTTCTTCTCTTTCTTGCGCTTCTTACGCTCTTGTTGCAGATCGTCGAACATTTTCTTGTAGGATGGCAGCTTTGATTCGTAGAGTTGTTCGATCTCGATGGCCATTTGGTGCACCGGTTCGCCGACTCGATTGAACGTCTTGGCGTTTGCTGCCATGAGCTTAATATCCGAAGAAAACTGGTCGATTTTGGTGTATTCTGCATGCTCAACCTTCTCCTTCATGCGGGTGAGATCCATCGGGCTCTTGACGTAGTCGAAATAGTTGGGTACACCCAGTCGCTTGCAGTTGTCCTTGGTAAACTTCTGCAGGAACGGGTTACCAGGTTTACCACTAACGACCCACCCAGACCACGTAAGTCCGCGCAGCTCGGCAACAAGAGGAGCCAGGAGTTTCTGCAGCACCGTAGCGTCTTCTCTCTCTCGTTTCTTCTTTTTCTTTTCCTTCTTTTCCTTGCGGTCCTTATCATCCTTAGTTTTTCCCTTCTGCTTCTCTGCATGAGCTACTCGTTCGGATCCAGTAGGAGGTGGAGCATGGATAAGCCCCGGAGTCTTCCGACTGTTGAGCGGGTGCAGCACGGGGCCACTTTTACTGCCCGCTGGCAGCTGTAGAGCACTTTTGACGACGCTCTCGGGCAACGGCTCAATGGGACGGTCAAAAGGGACACCTTCCAGTAGACCCATAAGATCCCCCTTGACTTCCCCAGGCGTGAGAGAGTCACGAGCCTCTCCGACGCCTCGTAAAAGGTGATGGTAGGTGCTGGGCAACGTAGTTTCGGCCATTTTATTCAGCTGGGGCTCCAGTTTGTAGTGGGTCATTAAGTTCCGGTAGTCCACTTCATCTGGCTCAACTTTGGTGTAGTAAGTGCAGTGTTAGATTTATCGTAAAAAACTTCATTTTTTTAAAGAATAGCTTACTGTTCTGAGCGCCACGGATGAGGTAGAATTTCTCCGGATCTAGCGCAGCTGGAAGAGTGAGGAGGGCATGGTTGGATAGAGGAGAGTTTTTGTTACTAGATTAGTTACGTTCAAGACGATGGAGGTTGGGGAGATGCCTCCACACAGCGACAAAGAAGGCAGATACGTACCATTTGCCATCTTAGTAGCGCAACGCTAAATCGGAATGGTGTGGTGTGGTGAACATCATCTGGTGGTAGTAGCAATAATTGCAGAATTCATCTCTATGGGCAATTTCTCAATAATTTCGTTCAAAATATTTATTTATTTTACTATACTATTTAATAGTATACTACACTTGTAGTATACCGAATTGGTATTACCGATAGTAGTCATTGTGGTTGAAGTGTTGCGTTAGTTCCCCTCAATTCTAAATGGGTGGTATCGACCAGTCATCTTAGCCTCGGAGGTTCTGTAGTTTTTTGGCGTCATGTTCTTGAAAAGTGAGTGGAGTGCCTTGTTCCACTACGTCTAGTACTTGGCCGACGAGGCTTGGTGCTACCAAGACTCGATGTCCTTATTATTGATGTCGGAATATTTCTCGAATAGTATAGTTTACTATAGTTTTAATACTTTGAAATCTAAATCTAATACTAATACAACTTAGGATTCTTCAAAAATCTAAAATGAAGAGCTCTGCAGACTGTCGCGTGCTTGTTGTTGGAGGCGGGGTGATCGGCCTGACGTCAGCCTTGGCTCTATTGCGGAACGGCTTCCGCCATGTCCATGTCGTGGCAATGGACTTTGACGCCACTACCTCGCATGTGGCTGGCGGTCTATGGATGCCCTTCTCGCTTCCAGACGACCAAGATCCGGCTAGACCTCGGTGTGTTCATTACTATTTTTCATATTAGTGTGTTGTACTAATGCCAGTTTACTATTTATGACCACAGCAAATGGTGTGAGGTTAGTTACGAATGGCTGAAGCAGATAATGAAGAACCATGGTAAAGAAGCGGGGATCCATGTTGTGCATGGTGCTGAAGTGTCGAGTGAAGGTCCACCTCTAGTGGTAAGGATAAATAGTACTTGGTGCTACTTGAGTTCTTTCTTACTAATGACATGAAAGGTGCACCCGTATTGGGCACATTGTGTGGAGAATTTCCGATTGCTGAGTCGGGAGGAGGCAGCCAAAGTATCGCCAGATGCTCAACATGGTTTCTCATTCGGAACTATCATCTACAACACCGGGTAAGTGTTTGCCATGCTTTCTTTTCCAGTTTTGAGCTAATATTACTGTTCAATTTGCAAGAGATTTCATGAAGTGGCTTAAGAAGGAGGTCGGCAGGTTGGGCGGGGTCTTTGAGCAACGACGCGTGACCGATCTTGGTGATGAAGAATGCGACCTACTGGTCAATTGTTCAGGTGCGCACTATAATAGTAGTACTCGTTACTATGTCAGGCGATTGAGTACTAAGCTCCTTGCAATCTTGACAATCAGGCCTGGCAGCGAAGGAACTAGCACGTGACGACGCTGTTTTTCCTATTCGTGGTCAAATCATCAAGGTAACCAGTCCTGACTAGATAGATTGGTGAGTTTTAAGCTAATTGGATTCGTTTTGTCCATAGGTCCACAACCCGAAGCTGGATAAGTATCTTGCCGTGATTCATCGTGACGGACACCACACGTACATAATTCCGCGTCCGCATGGAGACGTAGTGCTTGGTGGAACGGTTCAACCTCACCAATGGAGCACGGATAACAACGACTCGGACGTTGAGGGTGTTTGGGAACGCTGCTGTAAACTGTGGCCGGAGGTGCGCAACAGCCAGGTGATTGGTCCTGTAGCAGGTCTCCGTCCTGGACGAACTGGTGGGGTGCGTCTTGAAATGGATCCACAGCCAACACAACGCGGTGCGATGGTTATTCATAACTACGCTCATGGTGGATCGGGTCATACTCTGCACTGGGGGTGTGCGATGGATGTAGTTACTATGGCCTTGCAGCATTTCCCGACTGACCAGCCCAGCAAACTATAACCGGTGAAAGCTTGCGAGCTCTACAGGTGACAACTATCATTCTCGAACCTATGGAAAATGTGTATTGGGCATTTTGAAGTTTTCTCTTGACGTCTACACGCCCTAGCCTGAATTAATCAACCCGTATGGGTCGCATACGGGCAGGAACTTTCGGCGGGTCTGGCAATCTGTAGTCCTTCGGTGTAATCTTGCGGAAAAAAACTCTCAGTAGCTTGTTCCACATCGAGTTGTAATTGGGTGACGAAAGCTGTTTCTTGAGCTTTGACGCCGCGTCAACCGTGCCAATAGCTCGTTCTTCCTGGCCGATATTCGATGCTGAATCGTCCTCGAACGAAGCCATATCGTCCTGACTCGACAGCTCTGTGTCCTTTAGAGATTCCTCGTCGTTTAGATGCAGGATCAGGTACTTATCGTTGCCATTCTTGACGTATACAGCTTCGAGAGCTTCACTGGAGCCTGGACTTGTGATGAGAAACTTCTTCTTGATCACAGAATCGTCCGAGATTGTCTTGGCGTCGCCACTTACAGCCAGAGCTGCCAACGCGGCCAACAAGAAGAAAACTACGCGCATGTTGTCTTCAGATAGTCGAATTCGAAAGTGGTAAGCCAAAACGCAAATGGTTGGCGAAGATACTCGTTTGAGATGAGCTGGATAATACGCAATGTGAGTGAAACCCAGCTGTGTATGGACAAGTTGCAGACTACAACTACAGAACATGGCAAGTATTTGCACCTGTTTGAGGAGCAGTAAGCAGATCCCTTATAGCAACCCCACGATACAGGCAAAATAGCGTTAATGGTACACTTTGAGTAGAATACTAGAGATACATGTCGAAACTGCGAACAAATCGCATGAACGAGTTCGTATCACCGATTGCGTGACGCTAGGTTCGTCCGTAAAACAATACTGTACACATGGATGCTATACATGTGTTTCCATAGATTAAATCGCATGAACAAGTTCGTAAATCATCGATTGCGTGGCGCTAGGCTCATCCGTAATACTTCGAAGTACAATGCTGTTCACATGGATGATATATTTCCCTAGACTGTGAGATTATCGTTTGCTTTGTTGGCGCGGCGCTGTATTCTGCTGAAGATTACGTGAAAATAACTTACTTTTCCAAACTTGAAAACTCATTTATTTGCTATGTAGATTTTCCGGGCCAATCTTGTGCATCTGAACAAACTTCTTTACAAAAAATGTCATCTCAGTTTAATTGTGAAGTTCTGGCTCCTATTTCCATTTTCCTGTTTGCCACAGTATGCAACAACCCTCAGTAGAACTTCTTGGGTTGACCTCTTGCAACTGTTTTCGTCGATTGCTGTTTGCTCTTCGCCATTTGGGATATTCAGATCAGTGAAATTATGCTTTCAAAGTGTGTTAAATGTATTCAGGATACGAAATGTCCGCCACGTGATTGTTGACAGTCGCCAGACCGTTCAGCTTTGTGCAAGGCTACAATGAACGGGTTATCGTTGTTGCTTTCGTAGTACCGTGATCAACGAACTGGGAAACGACTGGTGGCAACGTATGTAGTTCATATTTGTCGCCTTTATCTCGGCCTTATCATCTTTGACCATCCGCACCTACCAGTATGCTTCGTTCGTTCCGATCGGGAGATATCACAAACTATCGTCCGTGTTGTCTGTAGCAAAACGACAAGTGATTTTGAAGCAATCAACAAATTGCGAGCCTAAATGCGCAGCATGTTGTGAATTTCAACGTCTGCGGCGGGATAATCACACCCTGAACCACTTAGTTGTGGGTTTGCTGTTTGGTTCTCTTCGAACTATTTCACCAATAGTTTCATTTACTGTGAATCTCGTTTAAACTTCTCTTAGACTTTTCTTGGCCGTCTTCCCGACAATACTACTCTGCAAGTTTTTTTATTCCCGTTATGGATACAATGAGAAGTATAGCGCCGCGGAATTAGAACGAGCATGAAAGGCTAAACAAACTTTACATACATGAATATGTTTTTCTTCTCGGTCTGTCAGAACATCGGTGAATGTTTCAGTTAAAAAGCCTCAGCCTTAAACACACACTCTCCTATTTTCACGATCGTAATATACTTTAAGTAATACAGAACAATTTGTCAACTTAAAATCAATTGTTCCCCGTCCACTCAAAGATGGGAAAGGCTTCGTTATCTTTTAGTTTAAAAGCTACGTTGTGGTATCGAGCTCCATCGCGCCACCTATGAATTAACCCGTATGGGTCGCATACGGGCAGGAACTTTCGGCGGGTCTGGCAATCTGTAGTCCTTCGGTGTAATCTTGCGGAAAAAAACTCTCAGTAGCTTGTTCCACATCGAGTTGTAATTGGGTGACGAAAGCTGTTTCTTGAGCTTTGACGCCGCGTCAACCGTGCCAATAGCTCGTTCTTCCTGGCCGATATTCGATGCTGAATCGTCCTCGAACGAAGCCATATCGTCCTGACTCGACAGCTCTGTGTCCTTTAGAGATTCCTCGTCGTTTAGATGCAGGATCAGGTACTTATCGTTGCCATTCTTGGCGTATACAGCTTCGAGAGCTTCACTGGAGCCTGGACTTGTGATGAGAAACTTCTTCTTGATCACAGAATCGTCCGAGATTGTCTTGGCGTCGCCACTTACAGCCAGAGCTGCCAACGCGGCCAACAAGAAGAAAACTACGCGCATGTTGTCTTCAGATAGTCGAATTCGAAAGTGGTAAGCCAAAACGCAAATGGTTGGCGAAGATACTCGTTTGAGATGAGCTGGATAATACGCAATGTGAGTGAAACCCAGCTGTGTATGGACAAGTTGCAGACTACAACTACAGAACATGGCAAGTATTTGCACCTGTTTGAGGAGCAGTAAGCAGATCCCTTATAGCAACCCCACGATACAGGCAAAATAGCGTTAATGGTACACTTTGAGTAGAATACTAGAGATACATGTCGAAACTGCGAACAAATCGCATGAACGAGTTCGTATCACCGATTGCGTGACGCTAGGTTCGTCCGTAAAACAATACTGTACACATGGATGCTATACATGTGTTTCCATAGATTAAATCGCATGAACAAGTTCGTAAATCATCGATTGCGTGGCGCTAGGCTCATCCGTAATACTTCGAAGTACAATGCTGTTCACATGGATGATATATTTCCCTAGACTGTGAGATTATCGTTTGCTTTGTTGGCGCGGCGCTGTATTCTGCTGAAGATTACGTGAAAATAACTTACTTTTCCAAACTTGAAAACTCATTTATTTGCTATGTAGATTTTCCGGGCCAATCTTGTGCATCTGAACAAACTTCTTTACAAAAAATGTCATCTCAGTTTAATTGTGAAGTTCTGGCTCCTATTTCCATTTTCCTGTTTGCCACAGTATGCAACAACCCTCAGTAGAACTTCTTGGGTTGACCTCTTGCAACTGTTTTCGTCGATTGCTGTTTGCTCTTCGCCATTTGGGATATTCAGATCAGTGAAATTATGCTTTCAAAGTGTGTTAAATGTATTCAGGATACGAAATGTCCGCCACGTGATTGTTGACAGTCGCCAGACCGTTCAGCTTTGTGCAAGGCTACAATGAACGGGTTATCGTTGTTGCTTTCGTAGTACCGTGATCAACGAACTGGGAAACGACTGGTGGCAACGTATGTAGTTCATATTTGTCGCCTTTATCTCGGCCTTATCATCTTTGACCATCCGCACCTACCAGTATGCTTCGTTCGTTCCGATCGGGAGATATCACAAACTATCGTCCGTGTTGTCTGTAGCAAAACGACAAGTGATTTTGAAGCAATCAACAAATTGCGAGCCTAAATGCGCAGCATGTTGTGAATTTCAACGTCTGCGGCGGGATAATCACACCCTGAACCACTTAGTTGTGGGTTTGCTGTTTGGTTCTCTTCGAACTATTTCACCAATAGTTTCATTTACTGTGAATCTCGTTTAAACTTCTCTTAGACTTTTCTTGGCCGTCTTCCCGACAATACTACTCTGCAAGTTTTTTTATTCCCGTTATGGATACAATGAGAAGTATAGCGCCGCGGAATTAGAACGAGCATGAAAGGCTAAACAAACTTTACATACATGAATATGTTTTTCTTCTCGGTCTGTCAGAACATCGGTGAATGTTTCAGTTAAAAAGCCTCAGCCTTAAACACACACTCTCCTATTTTCACGATCGTAATATACTTTAAGTAATACAGAACAATTTGTCAACTTAAAATCAATTGTTCCCCGTCCACTCAAAGATGGGAAAGGCTTCGTTATCTTTTAGTTTAAAAGCTACGTTGTGGTATCGAGCTCCATCGCGCCACCTATGAATTAACCCGTATGGGTCGCATACGGGCAGGAACTTTCGGCGGGTCTGGCAATCTGTAGTCCTTCGGTGTAATCTTGCGGAAAAAAACTCTCAGTAGCTTGTTCCACATCGAGTTGTAATTGGGTGACGAAAGCTGTTTCTTGAGCTTTGACGCCGCGTCAACCGTGCCAATAGCTCGTTCTTCCTGGCCGATATTCGATGCTGAATCGTCCTCGAACGAAGCCATATCGTCCTGACTCGACAGCTCTGTGTCCTTTAGAGATTCCTCGTCGTTTAGATGCAGGATCAGGTACTTATCGTTGCCATTCTTGGCGTATACAGCTTCGAGAGCTTCACTGGAGCCTGGACTTGTGATGAGAAACTTCTTCTTGATCACAGAATCGTCCGAGATTGTCTTGGCGTCGCCACTTACAGCCAGAGCTGCCAACGCGGCCAACAAGAAGAAAACTACGCGCATGTTGTCTTCAGATAGTCGAATTCGAAAGTGGTAAGCCAAAACGCAAATGGTTGGCGAAGATACTCGTTTGAGATGAGCTGGATAATACGCAATGTGAGTGAAACCCAGCTGTGTATGGACAAGTTGCAGACTACAACTACAGAACATGGCAAGTATTTGCACCTGTTTGAGGAGCAGTAAGCAGATCCCTTATAGCAACCCCACGATACAGGCAAAATAGCGTTAATGGTACACTTTGAGTAGAATACTAGAGATACATGTCGAAACTGCGAACAAATCGCATGAACGAGTTCGTATCACCGATTGCGTGACGCTAGGTTCGTCCGTAAAACAATACTGTACACATGGATGCTATACATGTGTTTCCATAGATTAAATCGCATGAACAAGTTCGTAAATCATCGATTGCGTGGCGCTAGGCTCATCCGTAATACTTCGAAGTACAATGCTGTTCACATGGATGATATATTTCCCTAGACTGTGAGATTATCGTTTGCTTTGTTGGCGCGGCGCTGTATTCTGCTGAAGATTACGTGAAAATAACTTACTTTTCCAAACTTGAAAACTCATTTATTTGCTATGTAGATTTTCCGGGCCAATCTTGTGCATCTGAACAAACTTCTTTACAAAAAATGTCATCTCAGTTTAATTGTGAAGTTCTGGCTCCTATTTCCATTTTCCTGTTTGCCACAGTATGCAACAACCCTCAGTAGAACTTCTTGGGTTGACCTCTTGCAACTGTTTTCGTCGATTGCTGTTTGCTCTTCGCCATTTGGGATATTCAGATCAGTGAAATTATGCTTTCAAAGTGTGTTAAATGTATTCAGGATACGAAATGTCCGCCACGTGATTGTTGACAGTCGCCAGACCGTTCAGCTTTGTGCAAGGCTACAATGAACGGGTTATCGTTGTTGCTTTCGTAGTACCGTGATCAACGAACTGGGAAACGACTGGTGGCAACGTATGTAGTTCATATTTGTCGCCTTTATCTCGGCCTTATCATCTTTGACCATCCGCACCTACCAGTATGCTTCGTTCGTTCCGATCGGGAGATATCACAAACTATCGTCCGTGTTGTCTGTAGCAAAACGACAAGTGATTTTGAAGCAATCAACAAATTGCGAGCCTAAATGCGCAGCATGTTGTGAATTTCAACGTCTGCGGCGGGATAATCACACCCTGAACCACTTAGTTGTGGGTTTGCTGTTTGGTTCTCTTCGAACTATTTCACCAATAGTTTCATTTACTGTGAATCTCGTTTAAACTTCTCTTAGACTTTTCTTGGCCGTCTTCCCGACAATACTACTCTGCAAGTTTTTTTATTCCCGTTATGGATACAATGAGAAGTATAGCGCCGCGGAATTAGAACGAGCATGAAAGGCTAAACAAACTTTACATACATGAATATGTTTTTCTTCTCGGTCTGTCAGAACATCGGTGAATGTTTCAGTTAAAAAGCCTCAGCCTTAAACACACACTCTCCTATTTTCACGATCGTAATATACTTTAAGTAATACAGAACAATTTGTCAACTTAAAATCAATTGTTCCCCGTCCACTCAAAGATGGGAAAGGCTTCGTTATCTTTTAGTTTAAAAGCTACGTTGTGGTATCGAGCTCCATCGCGCCACCTATGAATTAACCCGTATGGGTCGCATACGGGCAGGAACTTTCGGCGGGTCTGGCAATCTGTAGTCCTTCGGTGTAATCTTGCGGAAAAAAACTCTCAGTAGCTTGTTCCACATCGAGTTGTAATTGGGTGACGAAAGCTGTTTCTTGAGCTTTGACGCCGCGTCAACCGTGCCAATAGCTCGTTCTTCCTGGCCGATATTCGATGCTGAATCGTCCTCGAACGAAGCCATATCGTCCTGACTCGACAGCTCTGTGTCCTTTAGAGATTCCTCGTCGTTTAGATGCAGGATCAGGTACTTATCGTTGCCATTCTTGGCGTATACAGCTTCGAGAGCTTCACTGGAGCCTGGACTTGTGATGAGAAACTTCTTCTTGATCACAGAATCGTCCGAGATTGTCTTGGCGTCGCCACTTACAGCCAGAGCTGCCAACGCGGCCAACAAGAAGAAAACTACGCGCATGTTGTCTTCAGATAGTCGAATTCGAAAGTGGTAAGCCAAAACGCAAATGGTTGGCGAAGATACTCGTTTGAGATGAGCTGGATAATACGCAATGTGAGTGAAACCCAGCTGTGTATGGACAAGTTGCAGACTACAACTACAGAACATGGCAAGTATTTGCACCTGTTTGAGGAGCAGTAAGCAGATCCCTTATAGCAACCCCACGATACAGGCAAAATAGCGTTAATGGTACACTTTGAGTAGAATACTAGAGATACATGTCGAAACTGCGAACAAATCGCATGAACGAGTTCGTATCACCGATTGCGTGACGCTAGGTTCGTCCGTAAAACAATACTGTACACATGGATGCTATACATGTGTTTCCATAGATTAAATCGCATGAACAAGTTCGTAAATCATCGATTGCGTGGCGCTAGGCTCATCCGTAATACTTCGAAGTACAATGCTGTTCACATGGATGATATATTTCCCTAGACTGTGAGATTATCGTTTGCTTTGTTGGCGCGGCGCTGTATTCTGCTGAAGATTACGTGAAAATAACTTACTTTTCCAAACTTGAAAACTCATTTATTTGCTATGTAGATTTTCCGGGCCAATCTTGTGCATCTGAACAAACTTCTTTACAAAAAATGTCATCTCAGTTTAATTGTGAAGTTCTGGCTCCTATTTCCATTTTCCTGTTTGCCACAGTATGCAACAACCCTCAGTAGAACTTCTTGGGTTGACCTCTTGCAACTGTTTTCGTCGATTGCTGTTTGCTCTTCGCCATTTGGGATATTCAGATCAGTGAAATTATGCTTTCAAAGTGTGTTAAATGTATTCAGGATACGAAATGTCCGCCACGTGATTGTTGACAGTCGCCAGACCGTTCAGCTTTGTGCAAGGCTACAATGAACGGGTTATCGTTGTTGCTTTCGTAGTACCGTGATCAACGAACTGGGAAACGACTGGTGGCAACGTATGTAGTTCATATTTGTCGCCTTTATCTCGGCCTTATCATCTTTGACCATCCGCACCTACCAGTATGCTTCGTTCGTTCCGATCGGGAGATATCACAAACTATCGTCCGTGTTGTCTGTAGCAAAACGACAAGTGATTTTGAAGCAATCAACAAATTGCGAGCCTAAATGCGCAGCATGTTGTGAATTTCAACGTCTGCGGCGGGATAATCACACCCTGAACCACTTAGTTGTGGGTTTGCTGTTTGGTTCTCTTCGAACTATTTCACCAATAGTTTCATTTACTGTGAATCTCGTTTAAACTTCTCTTAGACTTTTCTTGGCCGTCTTCCCGACAATACTACTCTGCAAGTTTTTTTATTCCCGTTATGGATACAATGAGAAGTATAGCGCCGCGGAATTAGAACGAGCATGAAAGGCTAAACAAACTTTACATACATGAATATGTTTTTCTTCTCGGTCTGTCAGAACATCGGTGAATGTTTCAGTTAAAAAGCCTCAGCCTTAAACACACACTCTCCTATTTTCACGATCGTAATATACTTTAAGTAATACAGAACAATTTGTCAACTTAAAATCAATTGTTCCCCGTCCACTCAAAGATGGGAAAGGCTTCGTTATCTTTTAGTTTAAAAGCTACGTTGTGGTATCGAGCTCCATCGCGCCACCTATGAATTAACCCGTATGGGTCGCATACGGGCAGGAACTTTCGGCGGGTCTGGCAATCTGTAGTCCTTCGGTGTAATCTTGCGGAAAAAAACTCTCAGTAGCTTGTTCCACATCGAGTTGTAATTGGGTGACGAAAGCTGTTTCTTGAGCTTTGACGCCGCGTCAACCGTGCCAATAGCTCGTTCTTCCTGGCCGATATTCGATGCTGAATCGTCCTCGAACGAAGCCATATCGTCCTGACTCGACAGCTCTGTGTCCTTTAGAGATTCCTCGTCGTTTAGATGCAGGATCAGGTACTTATCGTTGCCATTCTTGGCGTATACAGCTTCGAGAGCTTCACTGGAGCCTGGACTTGTGATGAGAAACTTCTTCTTGATCACAGAATCGTCCGAGATTGTCTTGGCGTCGCCACTTACAGCCAGAGCTGCCAACGCGGCCAACAAGAAGAAAACTACGCGCATGTTGTCTTCAGATAGTCGAATTCGAAAGTGGTAAGCCAAAACGCAAATGGTTGGCGAAGATACTCGTTTGAGATGAGCTGGATAATACGCAATGTGAGTGAAACCCAGCTGTGTATGGACAAGTTGCAGACTACAACTACAGAACATGGCAAGTATTTGCACCTGTTTGAGGAGCAGTAAGCAGATCCCTTATAGCAACCCCACGATACAGGCAAAATAGCGTTAATGGTACACTTTGAGTAGAATACTAGAGATACATGTCGAAACTGCGAACAAATCGCATGAACGAGTTCGTATCACCGATTGCGTGACGCTAGGTTCGTCCGTAAAACAATACTGTACACATGGATGCTATACATGTGTTTCCATAGATTAAATCGCATGAACAAGTTCGTAAATCATCGATTGCGTGGCGCTAGGCTCATCCGTAATACTTCGAAGTACAATGCTGTTCACATGGATGATATATTTCCCTAGACTGTGAGATTATCGTTTGCTTTGTTGGCGCGGCGCTGTATTCTGCTGAAGATTACGTGAAAATAACTTACTTTTCCAAACTTGAAAACTCATTTATTTGCTATGTAGATTTTCCGGGCCAATCTTGTGCATCTGAACAAACTTCTTTACAAAAAATGTCATCTCAGTTTAATTGTGAAGTTCTGGCTCCTATTTCCATTTTCCTGTTTGCCACAGTATGCAACAACCCTCAGTAGAACTTCTTGGGTTGACCTCTTGCAACTGTTTTCGTCGATTGCTGTTTGCTCTTCGCCATTTGGGATATTCAGATCAGTGAAATTATGCTTTCAAAGTGTGTTAAATGTATTCAGGATACGAAATGTCCGCCACGTGATTGTTGACAGTCGCCAGACCGTTCAGCTTTGTGCAAGGCTACAATGAACGGGTTATCGTTGTTGCTTTCGTAGTACCGTGATCAACGAACTGGGAAACGACTGGTGGCAACGTATGTAGTTCATATTTGTCGCCTTTATCTCGGCCTTATCATCTTTGACCATCCGCACCTACCAGTATGCTTCGTTCGTTCCGATCGGGAGATATCACAAACTATCGTCCGTGTTGTCTGTAGCAAAACGACAAGTGATTTTGAAGCAATCAACAAATTGCGAGCCTAAATGCGCAGCATGTTGTGAATTTCAACGTCTGCGGCGGGATAATCACACCCTGAACCACTTAGTTGTGGGTTTGCTGTTTGGTTCTCTTCGAACTATTTCACCAATAGTTTCATTTACTGTGAATCTCGTTTAAACTTCTCTTAGACTTTTCTTGGCCGTCTTCCCGACAATACTACTCTGCAAGTTTTTTTATTCCCGTTATGGATACAATGAGAAGTATAGCGCCGCGGAATTAGAACGAGCATGAAAGGCTAAACAAACTTTACATACATGAATATGTTTTTCTTCTCGGTCTGTCAGAACATCGGTGAATGTTTCAGTTAAAAAGCCTCAGCCTTAAACACACACTCTCCTATTTTCACGATCGTAATATACTTTAAGTAATACAGAACAATTTGTCAACTTAAAATCAATTGTTCCCCGTCCACTCAAAGATGGGAAAGGCTTCGTTATCTTTTAGTTTAAAAGCTACGTTGTGGTATCGAGCTCCATCGCGCCACCTATGAATTAACCCGTATGGGTCGCATACGGGCAGGAACTTTCGGCGGGTCTGGCAATCTGTAGTCCTTCGGTGTAATCTTGCGGAAAAAAACTCTCAGTAGCTTGTTCCACATCGAGTTGTAATTGGGTGACGAAAGCTGTTTCTTGAGCTTTGACGCCGCGTCAACCGTGCCAATAGCTCGTTCTTCCTGGCCGATATTCGATGCTGAATCGTCCTCGAACGAAGCCATATCGTCCTGACTCGACAGCTCTGTGTCCTTTAGAGATTCCTCGTCGTTTAGATGCAGGATCAGGTACTTATCGTTGCCATTCTTGGCGTATACAGCTTCGAGAGCTTCACTGGAGCCTGGACTTGTGATGAGAAACTTCTTCTTGATCACAGAATCGTCCGAGATTGTCTTGGCGTCGCCACTTACAGCCAGAGCTGCCAACGCGGCCAACAAGAAGAAAACTACGCGCATGTTGTCTTCAGATAGTCGAATTCGAAAGTGGTAAGCCAAAACGCAAATGGTTGGCGAAGATACTCGTTTGAGATGAGCTGGATAATACGCAATGTGAGTGAAACCCAGCTGTGTATGGACAAGTTGCAGACTACAACTACAGAACATGGCAAGTATTTGCACCTGTTTGAGGAGCAGTAAGCAGATCCCTTATAGCAACCCCACGATACAGGCAAAATAGCGTTAATGGTACACTTTGAGTAGAATACTAGAGATACATGTCGAAACTGCGAACAAATCGCATGAACGAGTTCGTATCACCGATTGCGTGACGCTAGGTTCGTCCGTAAAACAATACTGTACACATGGATGCTATACATGTGTTTCCATAGATTAAATCGCATGAACAAGTTCGTAAATCATCGATTGCGTGGCGCTAGGCTCATCCGTAATACTTCGAAGTACAATGCTGTTCACATGGATGATATATTTCCCTAGACTGTGAGATTATCGTTTGCTTTGTTGGCGCGGCGCTGTATTCTGCTGAAGATTACGTGAAAATAACTTACTTTTCCAAACTTGAAAACTCATTTATTTGCTATGTAGATTTTCCGGGCCAATCTTGTGCATCTGAACAAACTTCTTTACAAAAAATGTCATCTCAGTTTAATTGTGAAGTTCTGGCTCCTATTTCCATTTTCCTGTTTGCCACAGTATGCAACAACCCTCAGTAGAACTTCTTGGGTTGACCTCTTGCAACTGTTTTCGTCGATTGCTGTTTGCTCTTCGCCATTTGGGATATTCAGATCAGTGAAATTATGCTTTCAAAGTGTGTTAAATGTATTCAGGATACGAAATGTCCGCCACGTGATTGTTGACAGTCGCCAGACCGTTCAGCTTTGTGCAAGGCTACAATGAACGGGTTATCGTTGTTGCTTTCGTAGTACCGTGATCAACGAACTGGGAAACGACTGGTGGCAACGTATGTAGTTCATATTTGTCGCCTTTATCTCGGCCTTATCATCTTTGACCATCCGCACCTACCAGTATGCTTCGTTCGTTCCGATCGGGAGATATCACAAACTATCGTCCGTGTTGTCTGTAGCAAAACGACAAGTGATTTTGAAGCAATCAACAAATTGCGAGCCTAAATGCGCAGCATGTTGTGAATTTCAACGTCTGCGGCGGGATAATCACACCCTGAACCACTTAGTTGTGGGTTTGCTGTTTGGTTCTCTTCGAACTATTTCACCAATAGTTTCATTTACTGTGAATCTCGTTTAAACTTCTCTTAGACTTTTCTTGGCCGTCTTCCCGACAATACTACTCTGCAAGTTTTTTTATTCCCGTTATGGATACAATGAGAAGTATAGCGCCGCGGAATTAGAACGAGCATGAAAGGCTAAACAAACTTTACATACATGAATATGTTTTTCTTCTCGGTCTGTCAGAACATCGGTGAATGTTTCAGTTAAAAAGCCTCAGCCTTAAACACACACTCTCCTATTTTCACGATCGTAATATACTTTAAGTAATACAGAACAATTTGTCAACTTAAAATCAATTGTTCCCCGTCCACTCAAAGATGGGAAAGGCTTCGTTATCTTTTAGTTTAAAAGCTACGTTGTGGTATCGAGCTCCATCGCGCCACCTATGAATTAACCCGTATGGGTCGCATACGGGCAGGAACTTTCGGCGGGTCTGGCAATCTGTAGTCCTTCGGTGTAATCTTGCGGAAAAAAACTCTCAGTAGCTTGTTCCACATCGAGTTGTAATTGGGTGACGAAAGCTGTTTCTTGAGCTTTGACGCCGCGTCAACCGTGCCAATAGCTCGTTCTTCCTGGCCGATATTCGATGCTGAATCGTCCTCGAACGAAGCCATATCGTCCTGACTCGACAGCTCTGTGTCCTTTAGAGATTCCTCGTCGTTTAGATGCAGGATCAGGTACTTATCGTTGCCATTCTTGACGTATACAGCTTCGAGAGCTTCACTGGAGCCTGGACTTGTGATGAGAAACTTCTTCTTGATCACAGAATCGTCCGAGATTGTCTTGGCGTCGCCACTTACAGCCAGAGCTGCCAACGCGGCCAACAAGAAGAAAACTACGCGCATGTTGTCTTCAGATAGTCGAATTCGAAAGTGGTAAGCCAAAACGCAAATGGTTGGCGAAGATACTCGTTTGAGATGAGCTGGATAATACGCAATGTGAGTGAAACCCAGCTGTGTATGGACAAGTTGCAGACTACAACTACAGAACATGGCAAGTATTTGCACCTGTTTGAGGAGCAGTAAGCAGATCCCTTATAGCAACCCCACGATACAGGCAAAATAGCGTTAATGGTACACTTTGAGTAGAATACTAGAGATACATGTCGAAACTGCGAACAAATCGCATGAACGAGTTCGTATCACCGATTGCGTGACGCTAGGTTCGTCCGTAAAACAATACTGTACACATGGATGCTATACATGTGTTTCCATAGATTAAATCGCATGAACAAGTTCGTAAATCATCGATTGCGTGGCGCTAGGCTCATCCGTAATACTTCGAAGTACAATGCTGTTCACATGGATGATATATTTCCCTAGACTGTGAGATTATCGTTTGCTTTGTTGGCGCGGCGCTGTATTCTGCTGAAGATTACGTGAAAATAACTTACTTTTCCAAACTTGAAAACTCATTTATTTGCTATGTAGATTTTCCGGGCCAATCTTGTGCATCTGAACAAACTTCTTTACAAAAAATGTCATCTCAGTTTAATTGTGAAGTTCTGGCTCCTATTTCCATTTTCCTGTTTGCCACAGTATGCAACAACCCTCAGTAGAACTTCTTGGGTTGACCTCTTGCAACTGTTTTCGTCGATTGCTGTTTGCTCTTCGCCATTTGGGATATTCAGATCAGTGAAATTATGCTTTCAAAGTGTGTTAAATGTATTCAGGATACGAAATGTCCGCCACGTGATTGTTGACAGTCGCCAGACCGTTCAGCTTTGTGCAAGGCTACAATGAACGGGTTATCGTTGTTGCTTTCGTAGTACCGTGATCAACGAACTGGGAAACGACTGGTGGCAACGTATGTAGTTCATATTTGTCGCCTTTATCTCGGCCTTATCATCTTTGACCATCCGCACCTACCAGTATGCTTCGTTCGTTCCGATCGGGAGATATCACAAACTATCGTCCGTGTTGTCTGTAGCAAAACGACAAGTGATTTTGAAGCAATCAACAAATTGCGAGCCTAAATGCGCAGCATGTTGTGAATTTCAACGTCTGCGGCGGGATAATCACACCCTGAACCACTTAGTTGTGGGTTTGCTGTTTGGTTCTCTTCGAACTATTTCACCAATAGTTTCATTTACTGTGAATCTCGTTTAAACTTCTCTTAGACTTTTCTTGGCCGTCTTCCCGACAATACTACTCTGCAAGTTTTTTTATTCCCGTTATGGATACAATGAGAAGTATAGCGCCGCGGAATTAGAACGAGCATGAAAGGCTAAACAAACTTTACATACATGAATATGTTTTTCTTCTCGGTCTGTCAGAACATCGGTGAATGTTTCAGTTAAAAAGCCTCAGCCTTAAACACACACTCTCCTATTTTCACGATCGTAATATACTTTAAGTAATACAGAACAATTTGTCAACTTAAAATCAATTGTTCCCCGTCCACTCAAAGATGGGAAAGGCTTCGTTATCTTTTAGTTTAAAAGCTACGTTGTGGTATCGAGCTCCATCGCGCCACCTATGAATTAACCCGTATGGGTCGCATACGGGCAGGAACTTTCGGCGGGTCTGGCAATCTGTAGTCCTTCGGTGTAATCTTGCGGAAAAAAACTCTCAGTAGCTTGTTCCACATCGAGTTGTAATTGGGTGACGAAAGCTGTTTCTTGAGCTTTGACGCCGCGTCAACCGTGCCAATAGCTCGTTCTTCCTGGCCGATATTCGATGCTGAATCGTCCTCGAACGAAGCCATATCGTCCTGACTCGACAGCTCTGTGTCCTTTAGAGATTCCTCGTCGTTTAGATGCAGGATCAGGTACTTATCGTTGCCATTCTTGGCGTATACAGCTTCGAGAGCTTCACTGGAGCCTGGACTTGTGATGAGAAACTTCTTCTTGATCACAGAATCGTCCGAGATTGTCTTGGCGTCGCCACTTACAGCCAGAGCTGCCAACGCGGCCAACAAGAAGAAAACTACGCGCATGTTGTCTTCAGATAGTCGAATTCGAAAGTGGTAAGCCAAAACGCAAATGGTTGGCGAAGATACTCGTTTGAGATGAGCTGGATAATACGCAATGTGAGTGAAACCCAGCTGTGTATGGACAAGTTGCAGACTACAACTACAGAACATGGCAAGTATTTGCACCTGTTTGAGGAGCAGTAAGCAGATCCCTTATAGCAACCCCACGATACAGGCAAAATAGCGTTAATGGTACACTTTGAGTAGAATACTAGAGATACATGTCGAAACTGCGAACAAATCGCATGAACGAGTTCGTATCACCGATTGCGTGACGCTAGGTTCGTCCGTAAAACAATACTGTACACATGGATGCTATACATGTGTTTCCATAGATTAAATCGCATGAACAAGTTCGTAAATCATCGATTGCGTGGCGCTAGGCTCATCCGTAATACTTCGAAGTACAATGCTGTTCACATGGATGATATATTTCCCTAGACTGTGAGATTATCGTTTGCTTTGTTGGCGCGGCGCTGTATTCTGCTGAAGATTACGTGAAAATAACTTACTTTTCCAAACTTGAAAACTCATTTATTTGCTATGTAGATTTTCCGGGCCAATCTTGTGCATCTGAACAAACTTCTTTACAAAAAATGTCATCTCAGTTTAATTGTGAAGTTCTGGCTCCTATTTCCATTTTCCTGTTTGCCACAGTATGCAACAACCCTCAGTAGAACTTCTTGGGTTGACCTCTTGCAACTGTTTTCGTCGATTGCTGTTTGCTCTTCGCCATTTGGGATATTCAGATCAGTGAAATTATGCTTTCAAAGTGTGTTAAATGTATTCAGGATACGAAATGTCCGCCACGTGATTGTTGACAGTCGCCAGACCGTTCAGCTTTGTGCAAGGCTACAATGAACGGGTTATCGTTGTTGCTTTCGTAGTACCGTGATCAACGAACTGGGAAACGACTGGTGGCAACGTATGTAGTTCATATTTGTCGCCTTTATCTCGGCCTTATCATCTTTGACCATCCGCACCTACCAGTATGCTTCGTTCGTTCCGATCGGGAGATATCACAAACTATCGTCCGTGTTGTCTGTAGCAAAACGACAAGTGATTTTGAAGCAATCAACAAATTGCGAGCCTAAATGCGCAGCATGTTGTGAATTTCAACGTCTGCGGCGGGATAATCACACCCTGAACCACTTAGTTGTGGGTTTGCTGTTTGGTTCTCTTCGAACTATTTCACCAATAGTTTCATTTACTGTGAATCTCGTTTAAACTTCTCTTAGACTTTTCTTGGCCGTCTTCCCGACAATACTACTCTGCAAGTTTTTTTATTCCCGTTATGGATACAATGAGAAGTATAGCGCCGCGGAATTAGAACGAGCATGAAAGGCTAAACAAACTTTACATACATGAATATGTTTTTCTTCTCGGTCTGTCAGAACATCGGTGAATGTTTCAGTTAAAAAGCCTCAGCCTTAAACACACACTCTCCTATTTTCACGATCGTAATATACTTTAAGTAATACAGAACAATTTGTCAACTTAAAATCAATTGTTCCCCGTCCACTCAAAGATGGGAAAGGCTTCGTTATCTTTTAGTTTAAAAGCTACGTTGTGGTATCGAGCTCCATCGCGCCACCTATGAATTAACCCGTATGGGTCGCATACGGGCAGGAACTTTCGGCGGGTCTGGCAATCTGTAGTCCTTCGGTGTAATCTTGCGGAAAAAAACTCTCAGTAGCTTGTTCCACATCGAGTTGTAATTGGGTGACGAAAGCTGTTTCTTGAGCTTTGACGCCGCGTCAACCGTGCCAATAGCTCGTTCTTCCTGGCCGATATTCGATGCTGAATCGTCCTCGAACGAAGCCATATCGTCCTGACTCGACAGCTCTGTGTCCTTTAGAGATTCCTCGTCGTTTAGATGCAGGATCAGGTACTTATCGTTGCCATTCTTGACGTATACAGCTTCGAGAGCTTCACTGGAGCCTGGACTTGTGATGAGAAACTTCTTCTTGATCACAGAATCGTCCGAGATTGTCTTGGCGTCGCCACTTACAGCCAGAGCTGCCAACGCGGCCAACAAGAAGAAAACTACGCGCATGTTGTCTTCAGATAGTCGAATTCGAAAGTGGTAAGCCAAAACGCAAATGGTTGGCGAAGATACTCGTTTGAGATGAGCTGGATAAACATTGTGGCACATTTGAAGTCGACGTGCTGGAAACCCAGATGTACTAGGAGCTGTAGACAGATCCTTCGTCGAAAACCATTTTTTTCTCTTAAGCTACAACGCTGCAAATCGCATGACCGATCATCGTTTAGTAGTTTTGTTGGCGTGACGCTAGCCATGCAGTGAACATTGCATGGAAATAAAATGAAATCGATTTTATCTCTTTATTCGTTCTCCATGGCAAATTCGAGCTCCTCGTACGCTGCACGTTGCAACTCCTGCGTCACTCGAAGTTTCTCGATCAGCTCTGCTTCCTCCTTCTCCATACGATGAATCTTCTTCTCCGACTGCAGCCGCTTCTCGTGTTCATGGGCCAATTTCTCTCTCGCTTTCTTCACCAGTTCCTTCTCATAGTTCTTCTGCGACATCTGCCGCTGTCGAACTGCGCGTTTCTCCTTGTCTCGAATCTCCTGTGAACGTTCAGCCAACCACGACTGGTCCATCTCTCGTTGGCGTCGGATCTGAGCCAAGTGGACCTTCTTCTCTGCTCGAGTGTCCTGCACAAGTTGGACCCTTTTGGACGCGTTGTCCGCCATCAATTGGTTGCGTCGTTCTCGGGCTGAAGACTGCTTCATATTGTTATACTCGCACTGAGCTCTGATTTCTCGTTGAAGCTGTTCCGCAGCTTCTTGTTTAGCTCGTAGCCTGCTCTCGTTCCTCTTCTTAATAGCTTCAATCTCACTTGCTCGACGCTTCGCTTCTTCGATTCGTTTCTGAGCTCGAATATCTTCAGCTCGTAGATGTGCAAGACGGTTTGCAAGTAATTGCGCATCCAATTCCGCTTGTTTCCGCTGCTTTTTAGCATCTAACATGGCATTTTCGAGCTCTGAATACACTTCGTCTTGCTGTTGAACTCTTGGGGAGAACGAGGAGTGAACAACAGGAGAATCGTCGATTTCGTCCGCATGCTCTTCAAACCACTCGAGAAACGTGAGCTTGGCGATTTCCCCCGTGGCGTTTGGGTCCATATCATCTAGAGCACGGTCTAAGACTTTCGGGGAAGCGTTGAACCCCATGTCCAGTAGTAAACTACCTAAATGTTCGGTACCAAAACTACTATTACCAGTGTCGTACTGAGCGTAGAGTGCATCGAAGTGAGGGGTTTCACTATCATTCACGAGTTCTGCAGTCCGGATGCCGTTTTGATCGTCGTTCATTGTTTTCAACTACAGAGCAAGAGGGAGAATGAATGAAGTTGTGCTGGGAACTATAATAAAAATAGTCAGAAAGTAGAACTACGTCTATTTGCGAGGGTAGTTCGTTCTACTCTTCGCGCCAAATAGCGTCCGACATTTTGGCCACATCCACCATCTCAGCTGCATCATGAACGCGCAGAATGTCAGTTCCTTGTTGGATAGCAGCGCAACATGTAGCAGCGGTGCCCCAAGCACGGTCTTTCGGTTCTGGACGTCCACAGATTTCACCAATGAAGCCTTTGCGAGACGATCCCACCTGAATAGAGGAGATTAGTACGATCTCTCTATATGGTATTTATGAAAGAAATAGCACAATAGCTTACCAGTAGTGGCAATCCATGGCAGGTCTCTTTGACAGTGGAGAGCTTTCGCAACAACTGCAGGTTAAGAACACGAGCCTTGGCGAATCCAATGCCTGGATCCAGGATGATGTTCCAGCGGAAGATGCCAGAAGCCTCGGCAGCTTCTACACGTTCGTTAAGTACGTCGCTAACTTCAGTAGTAACATCTTCGTATTCCTACAACAGAAATGGGATTGTTAGATAGGAATACTACAAAGTACTACAAGAAGTACTAACCTTGAGTTGAGTCATTGTCTTGGGTGTACCTCGCATGTGCATCAACACAATCTGTAGAACAGTATCCACTGACGTTAGAATTAAGAGGAGAATTAGATTTGGATGTGTTCTACTTACCGGAACACGTAGTTTCGCGACAGTTTTCAGCATTTCCGAGTCTTTCAAACCTGCAGAAATGTCGTTGACGATGTTTGCTCCTGCTTCTACCGCTTGACGCGCAACCTCTGCCTTGGTAGTATCAATTGAGATGGCAACTTTGCTCTTCTCACGAATACTACGGATCACAGGTAGAACGCGCTTCAGTTCTTCTTCTTCCGTCACTGACTCCGCTCCAGGACGACTTGACTCGCCCCCAATGTCGATAATATCCACACCAGCTTTCTCCATCTCCAATGCTTTGTGCACTGCAGCATTCACCGTCTCCAACTCCGCCCCATCACTAAAACTGTCAGGAGTGACGTTCACAATGCCCATGATGAACGTTTTACTGCCTAATGCCCAGGGTTCGCTCTTGTGGACTGGAAGCATTGGCACAGGAGGCACATACCGCTGCTCACCAGCTTTCAATGTGTCGTACAGCATCTGTATGGTCTTGTTAAGCACTGGATGCATCAAATCTACAGCAAAATCAATAAGATTCTACCATTTTCTAATTGGAAAGGGTAGAACACTCTACCTGGAGCCAAATCGCACAGTGGAGCGAGTACAAAGTCTCTCTCGGCAATCCGTTCGTGGGGGACGATCAAAGGTCCTTCTTCCGTATCCGTTTTAAGGGTTAAATCGTCGTAGAGCAGGATATCCACGTCAATAAGTCTCGGTCCCCATCTGTAAAGTCGGTATAACAATTAATCAGTAGGCCGTTCTACCGTTCTACCATTCGACAAAGTTCGCACCTGAGTGACGGAGTACGTCCAACCTCCCTTTCGATTGTTTTGAAAGCCCCCAGTAGTTCCTTTGGTTTGAGATCCGTATGGAGTCTGGCCACGAGGTTGAGGAAGGCAGGTTGGTCCTCCACGTACTGAGGTGCCGTAGTGTAGAGTCGGGAGGTCGCTTCTACCGGCCCTACCATTTGGCTCAGCATCGCCAGCGCATTCTCCAGATTCGTGAGCTTGTCACCTTGAGATAAAGATTAAAGGTAGAATGGTTAGTGGTAGATCCAGCAGGTAGATCATATCATACATAACGCACCTAGGTTCGTTCCTAGCGCAGCATACACACGCGCAGATGGAGCCATTTTGATGCTGTACCAATGGCTACAAGCCTAGCAATTGGAATCAGATCTGATCGTTTTTCCTATTGGTTAAAATAACGCGTAACTCTGACGAGGCCTTCGTCAGCGCTAGTCGAGCCTATGGACACCTTCGACTGACGAAAAAGTGTCCTTCTTGCTTCTGTCCATGTCCACCGCTGGATTGCGGTACGCTTCCGGTGGCCTGGCAATCACTGGAACGCAGTCACTTCAACAATGACGCTGAACGAGTCACCACTTCCAAGGCCTATGATCTCCCCCACCGGAACATGAAAATGCAGCGTCACCAGCAAATATGCAGGCCAACGGTACTGGAGACCAAAGCGAAAGCTGATGACGGGACTCCGCTCATGACCTGGTAATCTGCTTAACAAGCACGAAAAGGTATCGTACCTTTACAATGATGAAATGCCTGTAGCTAGAGGACGCTTCTCCTTCAGCACGAACCTCTCGAAACCTTTAGCTTCGCTGCACGACTCACTTTCGGATCTTCCGTCAATTGCGCACTTCACCAATGTGTTCCCACGCCAACACTCCCAAGTTCAAGGACTTCGTCCTGCACCCGCTCGACCCTCTTACAGCCTCGGAGGTGCAGAGTATGAAGCAGATTGTGGGTGAGGCTGGCTACGAAGGCCCCAACTTCCGCTACTCGTACGTGATGTTGCGTGAACCGGACCACAAGACGCTGGGCGTCTGGCAAGTTGGTGACGAAATCCCTCGAGAGATCGGAGTGCTGGTACTGAACAAGACCAGCAATGTGGCACGTGAGATGATCGTTGATATCCCAGCCCACAAGGTGATCCACAACCGACAGCTGAACCCTGCCACGGATGGCTGGGGTCCCATCTTGGACGAAGACTATGTGGCTGCCGAGACCATCACCAAGGCCGATCCAGGATACGTCGCAGCTTTGGCAAAAAGAGGAATCACCGACTTAAGTGTCGTGCGTGGCGTGCCGCTGTCTGCGGGTGTGTTCGGCTATGAGGAAGAAGTTGGCTGTCGGATGATCCGCGTGTTGAGCTTCTTGGCGACGGAGAACACGCACTCAATGTTCGCCCACCCCATTGATGGTGTCGTTGCTCATGTCGATCTCACCAGTGAACGTGTCATTCGCCTTGTTGATACTGGTTACGACCATATTCCGATGGAATCGGGCGACTATCTTGACCCAAAGCTTTCCGGGCCACTTCGTACGGATATGAAGCCGCTACGTATCACGCAACCTGAAGGTGCAAGCTTCACAGTCAAGAATCACGTGCTCAACTGGCAGAACTGGGAAGTCCGTATCGGCTTCAACGGACGAGAAGGACTCACGCTGCATGACGTCTCGTTCAACGACCAGGGAACTAAACGCCCGATTCTAAACCGTGCAGCCGTCTCCGAGATGGTAGTACCTTATGGAGAACCACAGCCCACACACGAGTGGCAGAATTACTTCGACGCTGGTGAGTACCAGTTTGGCCGTCTCGCTAATTGCTTAGTGTTGGGGTGCGACTGCCTCGGAAAGATTCAGTACCTCGATGCTACCATTGCTGACGACTTTGGCAACCCCGTTCTACTGAAAAATGCCATCTGCATCCACGAGGAGGATTTCGGTACGCTTTGGAAGCACACGGACGTGTTCGCAAATGCTGGTACTGTCCGTCGTCAGCGGCGCCTTGTCATCTCGTTCTTCGTGACAGTCGGGAACTACGACTACGGATTCTACTGGTACTTCTACCTGGACGGCAAGATCGAGCTCGAGTGCAAGGCTACGGGTATCGTCTTTTCGTCTGGACGTCCGGAGGGTGAGTACGATTTCGCCACCAAGATGGCTCCTCGGCTCGGAGCTCCCTGTCACCAGCACTTGTTCTCGGCTCGTTTGGATGTAGCAATCGATGGTAACAAGTGTCACGTCGATGAACTGGAGGTGCAGCGTCTCCCTATCAGCCCTGAAAACCCCGTCGGCAACGCCTTTAAACGGGTGGCTACACGTTTGGAACGTGAGAGCGACGCTCAACGTGAAGCCGACAACAAGTTGGGGCGTGCGTGGCTTATCGCGTCCAGTGAAAAGCAGAACCGCCTCGGGAACCCGACGGCCTACGTGTTGTTCCCTGAAGGTGCCCCCTTGTTGCTCGCAGCAGATGATAGTTCTATTGCAAAGCGTGCGCAGTACGCTACGAAGCACTTGTGGGTCACGCAGTACACGCGGGACGAGATGTGGGCTGCTGGTTATACACCCAACCAACACCCTGGTTACTCTGGCCTACCGGCGTACGCCAAAGCCAACCGGTCAGTCAACGGCGAAGACATTGTCGTCTGGCACACTTTCGGCTTGACGCACTTCCCCCGAGTCGAGGACTGGCCGATCATGCCGGTCGACTACGCCGGCTTTGGATTCCGTCCGGACGGCTTCTTCGACCGCAACCCGACGCTGGACGTGCCGGAAGACCCCAATGGCAAGGAGTTTTCGGAGAAATGGGGGTGCGTGTGCCCTTAGGCTGCTGGGCCTCCAAGTGGCTGTATTTTGGATCCGATGAACGTAAAAAAAACTACCTAACACAAATTCGTTTATGAGCATCCTTAGATTGAGTCATCTGGAAATCATTGACGTGCAGCACGTAAGCTCCAGGTGTTGATCTCCTGAGGCAGGGAGGGCCATACACATGCCAGGTGTTGGTCTGTAGAGACATTGACCTACAAAACGAATGATGGGATTCTATCAGCACTACACTTCCATCTGTAAAGCTGGCACAAGACGTACCTCTTTGTCAAGTCGAAGACCACAAAACGTAGGATCGGTTCGGATGTAAAGATGTAAACGACTCAACACTGGAAAACCTCCTCGTGCGTCGTCAAGATGTCAAAATGACATGCGCCAAGCAGCCAACTCACTTTACATTTTGCCTCTTACAGCACAACCGCTAAGTCTTCAGTACTAGCGATGCGTTTCACTTATCTCCTCGCTTTTGTCGTCGCCCCCGCTCTAGTTGCTGCAACACTCGACCCATGCAGCTCCAACACCAAGGGCAAATGCCCAAGCACGTACAACTGCAGCGCAACCAAGGTCTCCAAGGCCATTCAAGCTGCCGAGTGCTCGCACAACACCCGTACGTCCACGACTCAAACATTCGCCGTTTTCGTGACGGACCATCAGTATGACGGCAACAACGGTTACCCGTACGGCACGTGTTCGGCGTACGTATGTGAATCGCCTACGTCGGATGAGATGGAGGACAACGACGACTGCTGGACGTTCTTCTGGAGGTGAGAAAGGATAACGATGTGATTCTTATGCTGAAAGATACTTATGTTTGTATTTTGTGGTTACAGTGGCAATGGCACTGATACCGGCGTGGGCACTGGATGTATCAAGGACCCCACAACGGGTGACTGTGGCTGCGAGAACTCGGACGGCACGTTCGTGGCCGACAGCAGCAGTTGTGTGTAAGTTGGAGTTTGTCTTTTGAAGAAGAAGATTAAACTTCTCGTCGCGTTAGTTGAAGAATTCAATGTATCCATGCCATGACGTTTTAAGTGCAACATAACATCGTAATCGCAACTTGTCCGCAACATTTCCGCAACATGTTCATAATCACTTCTTCATTTTCGAGAAATTCATCAATGGGATACGTTGCTCTGGTGCAGGGTGCTACAGGCGCCGTCGGTCGCGAACTGGTGGCCGAACTGGTGCATTCCCCTTCGTGTTCTAAAGTAATTGCTCTTACGCGTCGAGAAGTCCCAGAAACGCAGTGGGGAGATGCGTTTCCTTCGATGGACGTGACTGCAGCTCAATCCAAGCTGCAAATTATTCCCGTGAACTTTGAAGAACTGCATCGCGACTGGAAGAAAATCCCTGGCGAAGTGGATGCGGCATTCTCGAGTTTAGGCACAACTCGTAAAGATGCGGGATCGGCCGAAGCTTTTCGCAAAGGTTTGAGGAATTTTAATATTTGGGATGGCATCAGGGAACTAATTTTTGGATAACTGAAATAGTGGATCTCGAGTACGTGACCAAGTTTGCCGAGTATGTGAAGAATGCAGGAGTGCCATACTTTGGTCTTTTGACATCCAGTGTAAGGGCTGGTGTAGAGTTTTAGGTATTTAGGATATTCTTCTTGACGTGTGCTTTTCTGGTTCAGAATGCCAACAATGACAGTTGGTTCTTGTACCCACAGACGAAGGGTGAAGTGGAGGAGAACATCAAGAACTTGGCATTTGAAAGGACTTCGATTTTTCGACCGGGGCTTATCAACCGCGGGGAGCTTGCTCGTACTGTCGAGGCGATTGCTGGATACATTCTGCCGAGCGTATGTTTCTCCTGTCGTGTCGATATTGTTTGTACTTGGTAGCTAAATAATGTGTGTTGTGCTCAGATTACGACTAGTGCTATTGCCAAGGGAATGGTTGTCGACTTTGAAAGTGGTGGTAAGGGACTGAAGGAATGGAGCAACGCCGATTTGAAGAAGCACGAGGTTGTGGCAGCGGTGAAGGATAAGCAGTCTGAACTGTAGACTTGTGCAGTGCAAGAGAGTCTCTGTACCTGTAGACCTTTTTAGGAGAGTTGGCTGATTAAGTACATGGAGATTGCCAGTTCTGTACTCGAGTTTCAGATTCGAGATCGGAACTCCACTATTCTTAACTGCAACTGTCGATAAGGCTTGTTAATGAAGAAAATGACCACTGGAGTTGATGAATAGTGCACGCGTCCCAGTTCTTTTTGCTTTATTTCCTTACAATAAATGTTACTCGTGTACATGTGATCCGGAGGACGAGTAAATGGCGTCATGAATACCTCTTAGTCCTAAAAAGCGCCGACGCAGCTCTTAACCAAAATGAAACACCATAAACGGACAGAATGATTGTGTGCCACCGTCACATGTCGCAGACGCAGTTAAACTCCACCGATGAGCTCATTTACCAATCTTCACTGTATCAACTCGCTTGTCAAATGTCTTCGTACGTGGCGCTCGTTATCGGTTCTACTGGCGCTGTAGGCCGTGACCTCGTAGCCGAACTCGTCTCCTCCGCTAGATGCACAAAAGTCATCGCTCTGGCGCGTCGGGACGTCCCAGAATCTTCCTGGGGATCGACTTTCCCGTCTCTTGATGCTGATGTGGCCAAGAACAAGCTGGAAGTGCGCAAAGTGGACTTCGACGCTCTCTCCGAGACGGATATCAAAGCTGCAGACAAGGTAGATGCCGCCTTCTCGTGTCTAGGAACGACCCGTAAAGATGCAGGCTCGGCGGAAGCTTTCCGCAAAGGTAGAACAGCTCTAGAAGTTCTCATAGTGACGTTATGTTGCGCTAACGTTTTGTTTATGATTGCTACAGTGGATCTGGAGTACGTTGTCAAGTTTGCGAACCTGTCCGAGGCAGCTGGAGTCCCGTACATGGGACTGTTGACGTCCCAAGGTGCCAACAAGGACAGTTGGTTCCTGTATCCGCAGACCAAGGGCGAAGTGGAGGAAAAAGTGCAGCAGATGCTGTTCGAGCGTACTTCCATCTTCCGACCAGGGATGCTGCAACGTGGAGACTTGCTTCGAGGCACTGAGAAGATGTTCGGGTGGATGATCCCAGGGTCATACCAGATCCATGCCAAGACGGTGGCCAAGGGCATGCTGTCGGACTATGAGAACGGTGGAAAGGGACTCAAGGAGTGGAGCCATGCTGATTTGAAGAAGTTCGAGTGAGCAGTGACTCCGTTCATGTACTGTATCAATTTCAGTTAGCTTGTAGTTTCAATTCCACTCATTTTGACAACCTGAAACTGCTCTTCAGTCACAACTTTACAGCTGGAAGCGGAGCTTTGCCGAGCAACGATGAAGGCGACCTCAACGAAGCCACTTCATTGACAGAGATTTCTGTCCTAATGGGGGGGGGGGGGGGGGGGGCAGAATTGGATTTTGGGGCCAAGAAGTGTTGGTGGTGGCGAAATGGTCAGTCTTGCGTTTTCGACTGCAGCGCGCACTTGGAAAGTCGACGCTCCTACGCAAGGCATGTATGGTTTTTCAACCCCTGCTCTCTATTCTAGCCATGCCTAATACGCACATGCAGCGCCGACGCCGAGGACAGCAAGAAAGGAAGGCCAACAAGATTATCTATTTACTGCTCGACTAGATCCCTGTGGCAGCGAACAAAATCCGCTTGCAGTCTACCGTGACTTCGTTCAAAACGGTGCCATTCGAGATGTTCAGGCCTTACAGCAGTTCGAAGAGCAGTGGAGAGATTATTATCACACACAACGGAGTGATAAACTAGACGAGGAATCACCTGAATCTGTTCTACTTAGAACCAGAGCACCTGCAACAGCATCGTCAGTACCTACCGAAAGGTATCCGGACACAGTTCGTCCAGGAGCCGAAGGGGACGAACCAATGGCCGAACCGTTACCAGACGACTTCCTCGATATCGCTTCTATCATGTCACCATAGGCTTCAACCACAAAACGGGTTGATACAGCAGCTGTTACAGTCAATAAGATTCCAAATCTAGGCGTGGTGATGCCAAGCAATATCTTTCGGTAAACCCTACGTTGGTTCCTCCGGATTGTGGTTTTGAATCCTATACATCCCGGATTAATAAGCCAAGCACCAGCGATAATCGGTATGGAACCCAGACGTTTATTGAAACATTTCCAAGGGCAGCAACACGGTTGCAGCGATTGGAAGAATGTTATGGTCCCGTTCCTTCCCCGACACATCCTATGAGGCCTCGATGGTCACCCGAATCGTTACTTCAGTTTCCGACGATCGCGATGGTGTCAGAGGCATTTATGCTTAACTTTTGGCAGCATGTGATGTTCGAAGTCGCCGCTCGCCACTTTACATTTTTTTTTTGCAGACATTTGTGCAATACGCTTAGCTAGGACGAGGAAATGTTTGTACTGTATCTACATGGACTTAAGTACTCGATTACAAATGACTGATGGAAGTTAACCAAAAGAGCGAAATGAGACTTCATAATGACCTCCAACAATGACCACCGTACTACAACGGCAGATTTGCCCAGATGTTGCCTTTTTGGGGTGTAGTTTCGTTGCAGTGCTAAAAGACTTCGTGCGCGGGTTCGCGAGCGCGCTACTTTTATTTCCCAAGCGACTCCATCAGAATGTCACTGCGAGAATAGTAGTTCCAAAACGCTGGCACATAGTTGAAGTACAGGCACATTCAAGGTGTAGCTGATCGACTCAGTGAGCTATGGTGACGATTATGCATTCTCTGAGCATTGTTGTGAAGTTAAAAACGACCTTGCACCATTGTCACTACTGTCTGTCTGAGTGTGCTTTCGAAGCTAAACCACGAGCTCTAGCTTGCATCCGCTCCCACTCTCTTGGTCTTGACGCCAACGCTTTGCAACAAGGTGTCGTTCTCTCCGGTGAAAGTCTTCGGCAGGTAGTCCACGAAGGATAAATCATGGTTGGGTGTGTACCGCTGCTGGAAACGAGCGAAGTACTCGTGGATCGCTGCTGCATTCGCTCATGGCGTTCGTGTTGCAGTCTTTTCTTGCTTTGCGAGCAAAGATTTCATGTGCTTACAATCTTTGAAAGTACGCACATGCAGCGCCGACGCCGAGGACAACAAGAAAGGAAGGACAACAAGATTCGTTATTTACTGCTTACGACGGTTGAGTTGATCTGTTGAGTTGAAGTGAAGCGCACTGTCTCGGAAGCTGTGTCCTTCAATAATCTAAAGCCTCGCTAATAATAATATACATGATCTACCCTTTCTGGTACATTCTGCAGCGTGTAAACGTCAAACAGGCTGTAAGTAACACTAATACTTCACAGGCCTCCGTGTCTAGCACTCTAGGCAGCAGTGCTAGGTGCGGAGGCATATTGCAGCCTTCAGTACCTACGTTGAAGTTGAAGAGTGATGGTCAGCTGGAAATGACCAATACCGGTACACCATTGGTTGAAAATCTCTGACACGCCATGCACCCTCCCTCATTCCAGAATTTGCCGCCTCGAGGAAAGATGAAGCTCTTCTGTGCGGTCGTTGGGGTGGCGGAAAGCGCGTTCGAGGTGGACATCGCTGAAGACGCTTCGGTGTCCGCGTTGAAGAAGGCAATTAGAGCGGAGCCAGAGTTCGGCTACCCTAACAGCAAACTGCAGCTCTTCCTGGCGAAGAAAGACAAAGGAAAAGGTGCGTGGCTGACGGAAGAAGACGTAGCCATTTTGCGCGTTGATCTTGTGTCCCAAGATTACAAGCCAATGAAGTCTACACTGAAACTGGATAACGACGACATCTTTGGAAAAAGTTTTCACCCGGGTGAGGACCAAGTTCACGTGCTGGTGAAGTTTCCGGAGGGGATAGACATCGAGCGCAACAGGGTGACTGTACCGATGGGGCCTGTTGTGAATGTATCTTCGTGTGACGATCTCCTCGCATTCTTGGAAAGTGAGATGACCAACAAGGAAGAAACGATGTCAAACCCTCACATTTTGAGCGCCGAAAGTTTACAGTTTCAATTGGTTGGGAGAGAAGATGCAATTAAGGCCGCAGCGAATTGCTTCAACAGAATTATTAAAGCTGGTCGTGGTATCGGATCAGATCGCACAGACCGTCCTATACCTGTATGTTCTGGAATTTCGGGTTTGGGAAAAACACGTATGCTGGAGGAAAGTAGCACGATTTTTCAAGAGATGAGATTGGACCCCAAGAGCGTTGTTCGTCTCATTGTTCCGTACTACAACGGATATAGTCCGACACCAGTGGAGCGATTAATGCCTATCCAGGCGTCTTTCTCGTGGCGGCTTTTGTATCGTTTTTTTCTTGACAATAACTGTGCGCTTCCATTTGCCGACTGGATTGAGTCGCGACTGCCTTCTAATGGAGATAAGCTGCGGTTGAGTAAGGCCATCAACGTCATTGAGCGCAAGTTGCGTCAGAGTGCGCAGGGACAAGAGAGCTTGTACCTGTATCTTGGCATCGATGATTACCAAAAGATTGAGAGGCTAAGAACCTCTGGAGCAAATACCGGCACATCAATACTACGCCAACTCGTGGAAGCTATAGCAGGTTTCCTGTGTAAGAAGTCGTCGGGTCTGGTTGTGCTGCCCATGTTTGCAGGGACAGATTTGGGCATCATTGCATCGGGTTCAATTGCTAATTCCTCGTATTACGTGACAGAGCGGCTCCCCATGACTCTCTTGACACTGGGGCAAGTGGTCACCTTTGTGGAGAGCAATGCAAAATTTGCTGGATATCTGCAAGATAATCAGGTACAAAACCATTTGTTCGCTCTTGGAGGAGTTCCACGATGGGTTGTCGAGTATGTATTGAACTTGAAGATGTGCTCGGAGCCAGGTACAATAACACTGGAAAGTATCGGCAAGTGCTTTAAGAACGTCTGGACAAAGTACGTCGATGCTTACATGGAATCAATGTCAACCCAGCAGCTCGTCCGTTTGTCAGCCTTTGCCGTCTCGGGTCGACAAGTTCGACAACAGGACAAGTTCGATAAGAAATTCAAGTGGTCAAAACTTCGAGATTCCTCGTTATGCGTGCTCAACCCATCATCTACACCTAAAGATTGCGATGTTCGGGTTCCCTATGCGCTGTTGCAGAGTATCGCGTCGAGTGATGATATGACAAGCGAAGCAGAAAAATGTTTTGCAGCGGCTTTAAGTGACATGGAGAAACTAGTGGATTCAGAATTGTTCGTCCGTGAACCGTGGCAGTCGTGGGAGATATTCGGTGCTTGTTTCTATGCGGTGAGGATCAATGCGTTGCTGGTGATTGGGCGCTCGACTGTGACGCTGGAAGAGCTTCTGCCAGGGGCGCTGATAGCCGATAACATGTGTGGCATCTCTGTGAAACTGTCTCCGTCAAGAGTGTTTCAATGCAATGAACAATTTGGTTTGTCAACCCCCAAAGTCGTTTCACGAAAAAACCACCCATCCGAAGAAACCGACTGGACGTCGAGTGGCAGCATCATTGTAAATGGAGTTGATGGAGAAGGCGTCGACATTTTCTTCGCTCTGAAGGACGCTCTCTCTGGGAACTTGATTGTCTTTGTCGACCAGCGGAAACGACACTTCGGAGCATTTCAGCCAAGCTCAGCAAAAGAGCATCTTCGCCAGCTGAGGAAACACCGCCCCAGATTTCTCGGAAAAGACACGCGTTTGGTGGGAGGGGTTATGAATTGTGTTGCCCCATCAAACCTTCAGACCTATGTTGTGCCGCATGATTGCTTCCTCGTGACCCGAGATGAGACCAAGCGATTTCACGGAACATTGGCTTATCATCCAGCGTGTTCACCTCTCGTCCCAATTTATTCGGCTAACAAAACAGCCCTCATGTCGGTGCTCATTGGCAGCGAGGCACATAAAAAAAAAGCTGCAGAAGAAATTATAAGGAAGAGGAAGGAACCTAGCGGAGGATTCATCGATTTCGGTGAAATGCGTTCGCGTTTCAAACACATGAAGTTGGAAGTTGAGATTGACTATAACTACGCAGTTTTGACACGTTGACAGCATCTACCTCGTTGCTGACAATACGAATGCAAACCAGTAATCGAGACTCAACGTCATTTCTATCTTTTCGTGCCTTGTCTTGATAATCCTTTTATTGTCAAGTAAATGGCGTTGTATGACCGAGCTTGTGAAGCCTTCAACCAGTTGTTTGGAGGTCATGTTGACTACGGAGAACGTCTACGAGAAGTTCATAGTCTTGCAGCAAGCCACAACCGCTTTGGAGTACACGTGTATTAATACGAAGCTCCTAATTGGAGTGAAGTCAATCCTGTTCATCTTGTCAGTCATATATCGCATGTATCAACTGTTGCGACTTCTTGTGGTCTCCAGTACAAAGGAAAGGAAATTGAATTGTGTTGGTTATCTCAAAACTCTAAGTACTGCTTGGCCTTGCTTCTAGGCCACGTCTACGAACTCGTACAGCTTCTAGAATACGCATTCTAGAACTCCAAGCACAAACTCGTGCTTTGCCCTGGATTTGCAACATGCATGGCGGCGGACACGAGATCGGCCAGGGCTGGCCACACTGCCTCCCCAGAGTCTGCCGCGCTTGAATATGTAACCGCACGGCGCGATGGTGCGTAGAGGGTGTCAGGCTTCGTCTAGTTGAGCATGGAACTCTTCATCGGCTTGGTGCTCTGCGTAGTTAGCAACCAGGTTAGGAACGTCACGCTGCATTGCTTGAAATGGCTCCCATGAGTCTTCAATGTTCTGTAGGCCTCGCCAGGATACTAGAAGTTCCCACTGGTTCGTCGTAGTATTGTAGCGGTGATCACGGAAACACTCGACGCCAAGCACGATGCCTTGCTTCGCAACGTGTTCCAGAACTTCTTCATCGACATCCATACTCGCGTCGTCGTAGTACTTGAGTCTAGAGCCGTGCACTTCAAAGGAATCCCCAGTAAGGAGGTGCTCAATAGTGAAATAATACTCGTTGGCTGTAGTCACGTGATAAGGACCCACCCAGCGCACCATCAACTTATTACCACGCAGTCGCTCGTCGACTTGGGACCAAAGTACATAGTCTCCGACGCTGAAGCTCTCGAGTTTCCCTTCTTTAGCCATTTTCTGGTAGAGTCTAGTCTTCTCTTTTCGATCCACAACCTCTTGATGCATCGATTGTAGACTATCACGCAACGTCTCGAGCTCCTCGTCTACAGTCTCCATGTTAATCTTCATCAACTTGTCCTTGGTCTGCATCGTACAAGGTAGCAACACCGTATCTAGTTGCGTTGGCACTTGGAGGCCTGTAAAAAGCTCCATTGGTGTTTTCCCACCGAGTGAATTCACGGGCGTCTGGTTTAAGTTCGCCTGTACAAGAGGCATCAAAAACTCCCAGCTTTTGGTGTCAACTTAATATTCCAATAGAAGCGCCCTGACTACTTGGAGAATGTCTCGGTTGAGGCGCTCAACTGTGCCGTTTACCCACGGAGTATACACTGGCAAGAAAAAACAAAGCCTTCAATCACTCTCGCAGGTTTTCCATCAGCTCATTCTTGAAGTGAGTTCCATTGTCGGATACCCACTTCTCTGGCAATCCAAAACGTTTTGCCCAGTCCAGTATAGCTGCCACTGTCACTGAGCTTGTAGGATAATCGCTTGGCACTAACTCGCAGTAATGAGTTAATTCATCCTTCAGAACTAGTAAATAGCGCGTGCTTCCGTACGAATCTCCCATGAACAGGAAGTCGAAATGCAGTACCTCGTTGCACCCTGCTGGGTCACGCTGCTCACTCCATGGCCTTTGAATGAGTTGGCTGCCCTTGATATGCTTACACAATAAGCAATCTGCTACGAAGTCCTTCACCAGTTTTCTCATCGACTTTATCCAGTACTGCGCCTGCAGCTGGCGCAACATCACGTCGGCCCCTCGGTGTGCATTCAAACCGCAGTGAGCAACGACAAGAATTCGCGTGATCAGGTCCTTTGCTTGAGTGGGAATCCACACCTTCCCCTCCACGAGAAGTAGCATGGTCTCCGATACTGTCGACTCAGTAGCACTAGAAGGCGCAAAGCGGTGATAGCGTCGCTGGGCTTCTTCAACGTGTGCCAACGAAGGCCACACAAAAGTTTCATCATGGAGCGGTCGAAGACGCGAGACTTCACGAGACCCCCGAGTGCGAACAGCTTTGACCGTAACGTGAGGTGTTCTAGCGGGAACAAGCCAGCGAGACACTAAGTCTGCCCACACATTGTCAGATCCCTTGACATGTTCAATTTCGTAGCGATAGTCCGACAGCATCAAGGCCCAACGTTGAAGCTTCCCGCGTACATGCTTGCGGATTTCAGTGTGTGGGCAGAAGATCTGGATCAAATTTGCGTGATCGCAGAACAGCTTAAATCCTGCTGCCCGATGCAGCAAATACTCTAAGTCCTTGGCCGCCTTGATAATGGGGTATCCCTCCTTCTCTGCAATCGACCAGTGAAGCTGAGCTCCCTTAAACATACCGCCTTTGCAGATGAGAAGCTCATGGGGTTGGTCCGTCAAGCTCATAGAATCGTCCCAGCTCTCCACTTGAGAAACGATTAGCGACCAACCTCGGTCCGAAGCATCCGTCGTCACACACACGGTAGCCGTCTCACTCGGTAACGCTAGTCTCGTTGACCTGGCCACACAGTCAAGGAACTCTCGGTATTGAGTCTGCTCTTCCGACGTCCACGTGAGCGTGAGTCCTTCTGCGTAGCGCTTCTTCCGACTGTGTCCATCAAAAGCCTCCTCCAGTTTCACTTGAAGCGGAGCTGCGAACCGGGCGAACTGCACAATGGATTCACGTAGCCAATTGGCTGCACAGAGTAGCTTCTGTAAATCTGCCGCTGTGGCTGGGAGCGGTAGTGAACACAACGCAGCCACTCGCTCCGGATCGTGGCGGACGCCCTCGCCATCAATTAGTCGTCCACACCATGAAATCTCACGTGCAAATAGGCAGCTCTTGTTTGCATTGAGCTTCAATCCGAACTCTCGGAGGCGAGCAAAGAACTTCCTAAGCACTGCAATGAATTCTTCCGCTGTCTTGGCGAACACAACAATGTCGTCCACCCAGATCAGCACGTTGTCATACAGCATGTCACGAAAGACCTCCTGCATTTGGTTTTGGAAGTGGATCGGCGAGTCTGTCGCCCCCTGTGGCACCCGTGTGGGTGTGTACACAGTATCATTCGTGATGAAGCTGAAAAATTCACGGCAGTCGGGATGCAGCAATAGCTGCCAGAATCCCTTAAAGAGATCAAATGTTGCGAAGAAACAAGCACCTTTGACCTTCGCTATCACCACGAGGAGGTTCGGCATTGCCCCAGCGATGGGGACAGTGCGCTTGTTAACCGGACGATAATCGGTAGCGCAGCGAAAGTCTTCGATGGGACCCTTCTTGCGAACCGGGATGACAGCACATGCCCACCGGCTCTGATTGTTGCGTACCACGAGCTCAAACTCTTCCAGTTGACGGCCATATTCCCGAAGAAACTTGGTTTTTGCCTCGGAGTATTGTCGAGGCTTCGTTCGATATGGCGCAGAACCATCGACCAGGACAACACGCAGTGGTTCAATTTTTGCCGGCGGGTCCGCACCTAACTTCGTCCTCCATAGATCTAACTCGTCCGTCGCTGCCTCCCGTAGCGCTTTCACCAATTCTTGCGGAAATCCCGCCTTCACCGCATCGTCTATCATGACATCGAGGCGTTCCATTATCTCCGTTGAAGTTGTCTGGCCTACAATATCATCCTCTGGAATGTCATCTGCATCATCATCTGTGCCGACTTTGGTAGCAAGTTGTTCTAGTAGCTGATCCACATTGATCCCTAGCGACTTTAACGTCCGATCACCAAGCAAAAACTCGTCCGCATCGCCCTCAATTACCAAACATTGCACTCTGCGCAAATTTACCGGTCCAGCTGCCGTTAATAGCTGGACGTCTACTTCACATTGTTCGTTGCAGTGCACAACTCGTCCATCAGCCACTTCAACTTCCATGGGTACTACTAGCCTCTTCACCACGAGGGCAGCATCCAGTTTAGCGATCTCCTGCACTAGGCGCCGTGTAATTACGTCGTAGTCTGCACCAGTATCTGCCCGGAAAGGAACTTCCAGCTTACCATTCAAAATGGCAGCACGATCACCGGGCTGCACCATTGATCTTACTGTCTTTGCACGTAAGCGCTGGTTCATCATATCATTCATGCGTTTTAGAGCTGCTGCCTTATCGTCTTCGCTAGCAGTGAGGCAATCTTTCACCCAGTGTGCTCCCTTGCACACGAGACAACCATCGCGCGGCGGAGCGCGTGGTTTCACATCTTCAGGCTTTTTCTGGTTACCCTTGCTGCCTGCCTGCTGCTGATTCTGCGAGCCTTTGCTCTTGAACGAAGGTACCAGTTTCCTGCTGCTGCTGCTGCTGCTGCTGCTTGTCCTCGGGTTGATAGAAGTCTTATCCACTTGCTTGATTTCTTTGGAAAGTCTATGTTAATGCTGTTGCTCACGGGCACGTTCCACAAACGCCTCGTAGAGCGCGATGTCGTCCTTCTTCAAGACTGGTTTGGCGATGGTTAGACGCTCCAGCTTCAGCATGTCGGGCGCGATGTTCTTTAGTAGGTACTTGCATCGTTGCTTCATGCGTTCGTCATAATTTGGTTCATTTTCACGACCACTGCCCAGAATTCCACCTAGACCGTGATCCTCCACGATCTTATCAAAAAGCACGAAATAATCTACCACACGAGATTCGGTGTCCTCAATCCTGAGGTTCATCTTCAGTTTGTCCTTGAAGAGCTGATCCATGTCTGGGATGTGGCTGTTCTGCAGCGCTGAGCAACGCCGTGTTATCGCCAGGCCAAGGTCTTCATCGGTCACGTCAGCCACTCGCTTCTTCAGCACGAAGCGAGCAAGGTGGTCCTGTATTTTCAAGTCGACCTGCAAGGCGTGAAGCCTAATACAAGCCACATGGCTACAGACGCGGACGGTGACGTTGAAATGACCGTTCCGCAACCGGTATTTGAGGTAGTTCAGCCTCCGAGCCTGAGTGCCTGGGACGCTAATAGCCTGGGTGAGACAGCGCCGCCAGTATGAAGCCAAGATTCGCAACCGCTGCACTGTGACTGGTGAGCAATATGATCACATTGTCACCTCGATCCGCAACTCGATCGAACCACGCATCTTGCGGTCGGCCCGCTTCTTCCTCTTGCCGCGGCTTCTGGTTCATCCAGAAAGTATACTTTGCGGTCTCCAGTACAAAGGAAAGCAAATTGAATTGTGTTGATTATCTCAAAGCTCTAAGTACTGCTTGGCCTTGCTTCTAGGCCACGTCTACGAACTCGTACAGCTTCTAGAATACGCATTCTAGAACTCCAAGCACAAACTCGTGCTTTGCCCTGGATTTGCAACATGCATGGCGGCGGACACGAGATCGGCCAGGGCTGGCCACACTTCTTTAAGGTCCGAAGCGAGTCGCTTCAAACGACAGTTGTTAATGTTCCTGGAGGGTGTGTGCAGTGCTAAACTGCGGGAGACGCGTGCAGGACCCTACATTCACGAGTTCTGCAGTCCGGATGCCGTTTTGATCGTCGTTCATTGTTTTCAACTACAGAGCAAGAGGGAGAATGAAGGAAGTTGTGCTGGGAAAAATAATAAAAATAGTCAGAAAGTAGAACTACGTCTATTTGCGAGGGTAGTTCGTTCTACTCTTCGCGCCAAATAGCGTCCGACATTTTGGCCACATCCACCATCTCAGCTGCATCATGAACGCGCAGCATGTCAGTTCCTTGTTGGATAGCAGCGCAACATGTAGCAGCGGTGCCCCAAGCACGGTCTTTCGGTTCTGGACGTCCACAGATTTCACCAATGAAGCCTTTGCGAGACGATCCCACCTGAATAGAGGAGATTAGTACGATCTCTCTATATGGTATGTATGAAAGAAATAGCACAGTAGCTTACCAGTAGTGGCAATCCATGGCAAGTCTCTTTGATAGTGGAGAGCTTTCGCAACAACTGCAGGTTAAGAACACGAGCCTTGGCGAATCCAATGCCTGGATCCAGGATGATGTTCCAGCGGAAGATGCCAGTAGCCTCAGCAGCTTCTACACGTTCGTTAAGTACGTCGCTAACTTCAGTAGTAACATCTTCGTATTCCTACAACAGAAATGGGATTGTTAGATAGGAATACTACAAAGTACTACAAGAAGTACTAACCTTGAGTTGAGTCATTGTCTTGGGTGTACCTCGCATGTGCATCAACACAATCTGTAGAACAGTATCCACTGACGTTAGAATTAAGAGGAGAATTAGATTTGGATGTGTTCTACTTACCGGAACACGTAGTTTCGCGACAGTTTTCAGCATTTCCGAGTCTTTCAAACCTGCAGAAATGTCGTTGACGATGTTTGCTCCTGCTTCTACCGCTTGACGCGCAACCTCTGTCTTGGTAGTATCAATTGAGATGGCAACTTTGCTCTTCTCACGAATACTACGGATCACAGGTAGAACGCGCTTCAGTTCTTCTTCTTCCGTCACTGACTCCGCTCCAGGACGACTTGACTCGCCCCCAATGTCGATAATATCCACACCAGCTTTCTCCATCTCCAATGCTTTGTGCACTGCAGCATTCACCGTCTCCAACTCCGCCCCATCACTAAAACTGTCAGGAGTGACGTTCACAATGCCCATGATGAACGTTTTACTGCCTAATGCCCAGGGTTCGCTCTTGTGGACTGGAAGCATTGGCACAGGAGGCACATACCGCTGCTCACCAGCTTTCAATGTGTCGTACAGCGTCTGTATGGTCTTGTTAAGCACTGGATGCATCAAATCTACAGCAAAATCAATAAGATTCTACCATTTTCTAATTGGGAAGGGTAGAACACTCTACCTGGAGCCAAATCGCACAGTGGAGCGAGTACAAAGTCTCTCTCGGCAATCCGTTCGTGGGGGACGATCAAAGGTCCTTCTTCCGTATCCGTTTTAAGGGTTAAATCGTCGTAGAGCAGGATATCCACGTCAATAAGTCTCGGTCCCCATCTGTAAAGTCGGTATAACAATTAATCAGTAGGCCGTTCTACCGTTCTACCATTCGACAAAGTTCGCACCTGAGTGACGGAGTACGTCCAACCTCCCTTTCGATTGTTTTGAAAGCCCCCAGTAGTTCCTTTGGTTTGAGATCCGTATGGAGTCTGGCCACGAGGTTGAGGAAGGCAGGTTGGTCCTCCACGTACTGAGGTGCCGTAGTGTAGAGTCGGGAGGTCGCTTCTACCGGCCCTACCATTTGGCTCAGCATCGCCAGCGCATTCTCCAGATTCGTGAGCTTGTCACCTTGAGATAAAGATTAAAGGTAGAATGGTTAGTGGTAGATCCAGCAGGTAGATCATATCATACATAATGCACCTAGGTTCGTTCCTAGCGCAGCATACACACGCGCAGATGGAGCCATTTTGATGCTGTACCAATGGCTACCCGTCTTACCTTGGTTCCAACCGTCTAAGCGCTGATTTTCAAACAAAAGCAGAAACTCAGCAATTTTTTTGATTTGAAAATCGAAAGAAATGTGTATTGTTCGTAGTTCGTAAGTTTTCAGTACCGTTGTCACAACCCCTTTTTTTCCACCGGTTCCCGAGTCGTTAGGAATTATAGAAAAGTATACAAAAGAGAGCATGTTTTGTCCCCCAGAAGAATTATACAATCCCGCTCGGCTAATGAGCGCGGACCCGTATCCAGACAAAAACTGACCCCATACGATCTTCAAGCTTAAATTATAGGTGAGCTGACCAAACTTTACTGAAACGCAGTTATGCAGGGCGAGCCCCCGGACCGTGGTAGTGGCCTCTAGCCAATCAGCGAGCGACTGCTCGCCACGTCACTGGCAAACCGGTTTTGGTTCCGGTACGGGCTTTTTTTAAATTATGCCCCGACCAATCACAAGGCGGGCGCATCCCCCCCCCCCCCCCCCCCCCCCCCCCCCTGTCCCCACTTGATGTGATCCAGTCATCTTTTTAAAAAAGCCACAAAGCTTCCATGGTGTCGCTGTCGCTGCCGCTAACGACCGCTGTTAAAGCGAAGAGAATGGCTGGCGTCAATGGGTGACACCGGGGCTTCTTAAAAAGATGACCAAAAATCTTCAAGGCGCATCACCACGGCGCACTTCCGCCCGCCTGCATGCATATCGACAGAAGCGAGGAGCAGCTCATTCTGAATTTTACGGCGCGAGGTGAACAGGTCGGCACGCAGAGTTTTTATTTTTTTAATCAAAATGTGTCCTATATGCGAACTAGTGGCTATTTGCAGCGGTGCTGCGGTAGCTTAGCGTCAGAGAAGACGTACGACTCAGAGGGTCACTTGCTAAGATAAGACCTTTACAAAGATTAATAGGGTCTACACTAAAGGCCACAACTAATAACAACCGCAATAAAGGACTTACTACTTTAGCTACCAAACCTGAACTGTATTGATTTTCTTATTTGTCCTAAACCTAAATGTAACGGATTTATAATCTAGCATACTAAATCCTAATCAAAATGCAACGTGTGGCATCTACGTATCTGCTCGTGTGTGTCACACACACCAACGGGAAACATTCGTGTAATATCCCCGTTACACTCTCCCCAACAAAGATTCCGGATACCTTATCCCGTAAGTGTAAACACACGACGTGATTATCGGCCGATGGCCGCGGCGACTCGCCTTGCGCTGACGGCGCTCCTCCTCATGACTGCTACACGCTTCCATACGCGATGTGCAACGGGGTTACACGTACAAGTGACTACACCACTTGTAACTCTAACAGTTAGGATAACTGTTAGAGGTTGGAAATGGACCTCAAACCATGGTGTGCTGTACACACCAATGGCTACATGGGCGAGCCACATCATTGAATGGTTCGCGTGCATTTGTCCATGTCATTGGTAGAAAGTAACGGATTTCTATCAATCAATGCTCTACACGGAAGCGGAGATTCTGCCAACCACACGTTGGCTGATCCTTTAGAAATAGATAAAACTGTTTGGGAGGTTCCATAATTGGCTTCGTGCCAAATTCAATAACAGTTCTCATTTTACGGTATTTTGCAGTTTTAATTATTTATATTTGATTTAATTATACTTATTTGAATAAGTACATTTAAATTAAGTCTATCTTAATTGCACGCTTCCTCATACACGTAAGCCCACGTGTACGCCACCTAGTGGGTCTAAGTAGACCCATTACACACGTAGTCTTGGGACCTGGGTCTTTGTAGTGCTCGTAGCGGCGGCGCCATATCTCTCGGTCTTCACTCTTTCTCCATTAGCGGCGCTCGAAGCTGCAACAGACTGCTGGATGGTCGACCGCCGTCGGGGAGGCTGTTGGAGAGCCGATGGGTGCGACATTGGTTCAACCCTAACCCCACTGGCGACATTTCTGAGTTCTGATCCGGATAGTGGGTGCGAAGTTGCAACTTCAGAGTTTACAGTACCGGATCCAACGGTTACGGTTGCTGAATCAGGGTAGGCGACTCCTCGCGCTCCTTGAACCTGGGACAATGTTGCACGAAGGTTCTTCAACTGACCAGTCTGGAACTTCTGAACGTTCTGGGAACTTTCCCGGTCACGGTCACGTTCAGCCTCAACTTCGTACACTCGCTTCTGTAGTCTTAATTCGCGAAGTCCACTCTTGCTGAATTTTGCCAGCCCAACGCGCACGCTTAGCCTCAAACCTCTCGTTGTCGCCAACAATCAGCGTACTCAGACTCAAGGCGTTGACTCTCAAACACATGGAGTTCAGACATCTGACGTTCAATCTCTGAAGACGAATCCACACTCCTGCCTTTCACTTCCGATTCCTGGCTTCTCCGTTCTTCAAGATCGTCGGTGCGTCTCTGGACTTCACGACGGGCATCCTCAGACTCCAGAAGTGTGTCCGTCAGAGTTTGAATTTGACGGTGTGCATCCAGGTCACGTTGCTCGCGATGAAGCTCACGCTCCATCGATGCAAGGCGTTCCTGAGCCAAGAACTCCATCTGGCTCTGCCACTCCTGCTGTTGTCGCATGACGTTTAATTCGATTTGGGCAGGGCCGGATCTCTGGAAACCAGTGACTTCTGACTTTGTTCAACTCGACGCGATGGAACTCAAGTGTCTCGACGACGTTCTCGGAGTCTTCTCGCTCATCACGCTCCGGCGATGACTATCGTAACTTCGCTTCTCGACTTGAGACTTCCGTCAGATGAGATTCAGGCATGTGGCGTCTGCATTCGAACTGTGGCTATCTGGGAGACATTTGATTCTCAGACATGGGGTTTAGAATTTCAGTCTTATCCTCAGCCATGTCAAAGTCCACTTGCTCCACCTTCACTGGCAGTGTGGCTCTCGTCACGTGGATTCCCATTTCACTTCCGGCATCCATTCCGCCGGCGTCGGCACTCTGAGCGATAAACGCCAGGCCTCTTCCGACAAGGGGCTTATGCGAAGACGCTCCTCGACTTGTGGACAGCATCGACTCCTCAGAGGAGCTTCCCTGAGAAGTCTGCATACCAGATGATGGATCTCCAGACGTTCGAGAGATGTCAACCACGCTGGGAATACGCGCTTGAGTTCGAGGAGTCTGGGAGACATCGTCCTGTCCCTCAGACATTGGCTCTGAGGATTCCGGTCGGGTGTTCTCAGAGCGACTCTCATACACCGGCAGGGATGTCAGCGATGGCGTTGACAGTGCGGATGGTGTCGACGGAACCTGTGGCCGAGGTGGCCCGTGTTGTAATCACTTGGACTATGGGGTTCCGATACTTGAACCATCAGAACTTGGTGTCACTCGCAGTCCAGTCACTAGGAGCTTCAAGATCAACTGTCGGCCGCAGAGATCAGCACCACGACTCGCGTCTCTCTCCTGACTCACGCTGATATGTGGATCTACTTTCGATGGAAGCCTGTCGTAGTGTAGTCCGGCAGTCACAGCTCCCCATTCAATGAGTTCCAAGGCAAGTCGCCTCTGGAGCTCCATTGTCACTGAACGCAAGAGAGCATCCGGGACACTGGACACGTGGTTGTTAGACCGCCTCGCCAGCATATTGTAAAACGCAAAGCCAGCTTCGTACAATATGGTCTGGAGAATGGCGACAAACTCTGACGCAGTCAGCATGGTCGCTGGGATTTCGACATTCGTGAGGTCTTGGACCATCCCAAACCCATGACGCTTCAGACCGAACTCTGAGATCCACGCTTCGTCTCGGCTTGCTGTAGATTGGCGCCATTTGATGTAATTGCCAGTTGCAGCCGCCGCTTTCAGAACTCATCCGCGTCCGGTCTCGGTGTCGGCCAAGTATACTCCACATTCAGCGGGACGATCCACTCCGAGTCTTCCAATTGCCAGCGTCTAAGTTCACGGGTCATGTAACGCACGGCACGTTCTCCATTAAGAGAATCACCTCTTCCAGAGTCATCGGACGGCGTTTTCAAGGAATCGCCAGACTTCGTCGGGGCATCCTCTTCTCGTGACACATCCTCAGACTTCACAGTCGGGGGAACATCCTCTCCAGCGTTGACAGGTCTGGAGTCGGCCTTCACTTCCACCACAGACTTCTCCGAAGACGTCGACTCAGAACCTAGATCAACGGCCTCCGGGTGCTCATCCACATCGGCGTCTCCACATCGCTACCCCTAAGGGGTAGCGGTATCTGCAACGCCAGAAGCCCCGACGTCTGAAGAGCCTTCTCGCGAACCCTGGGTCTCGGAAACAACTGGCGTTCCCTGGTATTCCGGCTCGGCAGCAGGCTGTTCCTCAGCCGCAGACTCTGCGACGCTCACGCTTTCGACTGTCTCCTTTTCTCGTGCAGCCTTCTTCGCCTGACGAGCCGTCTTCTTGACAGCATCCAGATCCGGCTGCTGTTCGGGCGGCAAACCTTGAAGACACTTGGACTGTCGTGTCGCGACAGCGCGACCACGACCTCGACGTCCTCCTCTCGACGTTCCTGGTGAAGTCATCTCGAAATTCGACGCTTGACAAGAAACCTTCGATTCTTCAACACTTGAGCACAGGTGATGTCACGATCCCGAGATCCGGGCACGCGCACCAGTTGTCACGAAGCCGGTGAAGCTTTTGTCGCGGTGGTGTACAGCGGGACCCTCTGGGCGACTACTGAGAATACCCTCAGAGAGTCGCCTAAAGGTGGCATGTGGTACCTTGTGTACCCTCTTGGGTCCGTTGTCTCGGGAATGAGATACCCCCCGGCGCTTGGTGTTGGGCGAAGGATGAAGGCCTGGTTTATTAGATATGCCGGGGCCGACAGGCCCCGACAAATCCGATACCGATCTCCGATGCTCCGACAAGTTAAATTTTGTGTATAGTTAGCAACATGGAGCCAACACGCAACCGGAAGAGCGTCTAGAGCAGGAGGAAGTCAAGCGACTCACTAGTGAAGCAATGATAGGAAAGCGTTTCCCTCCCGTTGTACAGTACCCAGAAGCGAAGCAAGGTGGTAGCCTTCTGTCAGTACTGTTTAAGTGGCCAGTCATCGTGTGGGTTCCTGAGTGCTTTCATCCCTCCAGAAAGCCGTTCTGTTCAATGCTAGAATGCTCTTGCACTCCGAGCCCGAAAGAGTACAAACAGCGTGTGGTGGAAGAAGTGGATGCCAAATGCCATCTTCTCTACATCAAGTACCAGTGTCAAGGAGAGTCAAAGGACTGCTTTTCAACGATTTCAACGCCGTTTCTACAGCGAGAAACTCAGCTGATTATACATTTTCCGTTTGTACTTACCAAGAAGCATGTCATCTCGAAGTCGCTCATGGAGCTGGTGCATGAAGGGATGCTATCACCTCACGGATTATCAAGCACTGTGGACAATGTAAAGAGGCGCCGTGAAAAGCGATACTACAAATTACTTTGTCTGTTTGCTGCTCAAGTTCGCCAAAACCAACTATCGAATCCACTCTACTTTGCGCCATCGCCCCCATCGGCTGCACAATTCAGCTCTACACAATACCCTCTTGGACTGGAAACTTTGTCGGCAGCGTGGCTGCAGATGTCACGCATCTACAGCTCTCTCTGCGAGGTTCTGATGAAAACAACGAAGGTGAAGAAGGCTTTAAGAATTGATCACTCTGTGAAGTTTTGTAAAAAGTTGAAGGTGTGGCCAGGAGGCACAGGAAAACGTGAGAGCATGAGAGACGCCAAGATGTTCTTACTGTTGCAAAATGAAATCGGGCAGATCGTTGGACGGCGCCTCACCAGGTCTGAAAACAGTGACGAGACTCGTGCGCTTTTAGAAAATGTGAAGGGTTCGTTTCCAGATGAAGGAGAAGTCGATCCGTGTTACGTCATTAGCGACAACGCCAATTCCGTGCGTGCAATGGTGCGATGTCCTTGGGACTTCAGTTGGAGATCGTCAAAACCCGTTTCACATCATCCAGAGATTCACTGAAAAAGTGAAAGATAAAACTGTGAGAAAATACCTTGCAAAGCAGCTTCATGAGGCGATATATGATATTGACGGACAATTACGCATACCTTCCGAGATGGCCGTTCGCGTCGAGGCCGCTGCCAATACGGTTTTGCTGAAAGACGTCGGCTGTAGCGATCTGGAGTGGCACGGAACTTAGAACATCAATTTACAACAGATACGACGCGGTGATTTGAAAGTAACCACCAACACGTACAATGAAGGGGGTGGCAAGAGCGTCCGAGTGCTATCAACCAGCCAACTGGAGGGGTTTCATTCTGCATTAAAAAAGTTATTAGCCCGTTCTGTTTCCGCCGAAGTTGGACTCCGCATTCTTGACGTTTTCATTGTACGGCACAACCTCAAAGTTGGAGTGTGATACGGGCGTAACCCACCACTTCAGCATGCGGATCTCTTTACGCTAGCACAGACTGCAAGTTGTTGCCGCGGTGCACTTCCAGAGTCGCCGGAACTTGAATATGTTTCGAATTTGATGTCTTTCCCACTCAGACGACCACAATCCCGCTCAACAACCGACCACGACTTCGGATTCGAAGAGTGGGGCCAGCTATTTGGCTCTGTCAATATTGATACAAACGCGCTGGAGCTCAACTTGCGTCGTTCCCACCATCACATCAACACCATTAAGGAGCTGCTAGCCAAACAAGCCGTGTTTTCGACAACCAGTCGACTGCCGAGAGCAGAGTTTTTCAACTCTCTTTCTCTCACCGAACTTGACTATGAAGCTGCAATCGGGTTTTCATCTGAAGAACTCGCACTTCTTAGGCAGCTTCGTAGTGAACTATTACGGACTGGCCAGAGCTGGGCAGAATGTGCTCTCGTAACTACCATCATCTACAACATCGCCGTGGCATCCAACTTGAACAGTCAGCTAAAATTACGTCGTCGTAGCATGCCACTTTGTCCACAAAGATCGACGCTCTGACGAAGTCTGCCACTGAGACGGAGAACAAAAGCAGTATAACACCAGTCGGTAATCTTTTCCAGCTGGGGATGCCGGAGACACCGACAGAAGAGGTCACTGGAAACGAGCAGGCCTTTCAGATTGACCTCTTCAGAGCTTTGCGACAGACCAGTGGGCTCACAAAGAAACGGCAAGTATTCATCAAAGTGTACGACTTTGCTAGCCGTGTCTGTAGAGATATTCGTCCAAAGTCAACGTGCAGTTTGTTCTCCAGGTGGGAAAACATGAAACGTGGGTCCAACCGCGGCACAGCCCTGAAAATCAAAATCAAAGTGCCATCAGGATGTTGACGACGCTCCGTGTTCCGAGTTCGGATACAGCACCGAGCTCTATCGTGATTGATCAGTCGAACTGCGACGGCAGCACACGCATTATTGAGGTTGTTTCACCTTCACACCGTATCCACATGTCCACACAACTGGGTGCAGTTTCATCTCAACAACAGCGACGTCTCGCCCAAGCACCTGAAATTCGTAGCCATGACGATATACTTCCGGAAACCAACCCATCTGGCGTCTTAATGCCAACGATATCACCCCAGACCCCTGCATTTATCGCGGATGAGCATCTCAACATGCTTCGCGATCTTAAACGCACACTGCCCAACAGAAACGGGAAATGGAATTGCATTTACAGCGAATATGCAGCACTTTATCCGGATCCTAGCTCACGCATCACACTCAACGCGCTCCGCTACCGGCTGAGATCACCCCGGACAATTAACCAGCGGTCTTCGGCCACAGATTTAATAGAGCAGGCACCAACAAGGTCCAAACCAGGCAAACGAAAAGAGACGTCGTGCACTAGTTGCCGCCAAAGAAAGAAACGGTGCGGAGATCGATCTGTTAATCCACACTGCATGCGAGTAAACAAAGCACCAGCACATAGCAACAGTTTAGACCAATTTTTATCGCTGCAATACAAGTTGCCCATAAACGTCTGAACTTACACGCCACCCGTAGCGCGAACCGCGCATCTGCACATTCATTCAGTCCATAATTCAGTGTTCTGCATCATCGTTCTCTGTATACAATGCATTTGATGAAAGTAGTTAGCCAGTAGCACGTACACCTGCTAAGAGCAGATACGATGACCATTTCGTACTCTTTTTACCCCAGCAGCACGTGAGAGTGACAACTAGCATCTCCCTGAGCCTTCAGCGAGCGGGATGATGGAGGCGTCCGGATACTAATTAGGAAGGCGCCTGTTGTTTTGGAGCGGGTTCTGAAGTATCTGGGCATATAGATGCTTGGGGCTTCTCTGGGAGTGTCTTTTGCTTCGACCTGACTGACTGTTCTGTTTGTGCCGGATATGGGGGGCCAGCGGGACAACTGCTCGGGACTAAAAAAAGGTGAGAAAAGGTCAAAAGTGGTGGGGGTTAGTCACGGGACAACCCCCAGTAAAAGGTATAAACCAACCCACCAAGAAAGTTAAACAACGAGCACTACTACGAGAACGCGAATTACGTACCTGTAAACAGCAGCTCATCCACGCATCAAATGAAGATGGGCTTGAGAATTTCATCTCTTATTTGATCGAATTGCACTACCTACACGTTAGCATTTATTTACAACTAAGATGGCGTCCACCTTAGGAATATCACACACATAACGTGAAGCAATGCATATTTTGACAGATTAATCGCTATCAAATGTGCATGAAGCCATTTCACGTTCCCACACAGTAGAGAATGGCGTGTCAATTTTGTTGGCTGCTGAGGGCTACTAATACGTTCGCTAGAGTTGATTTCTCAACCTCTGCATCTGAGAGTTTCTTGCAGCTTGCAACATCAACGAACCTTCCGTTTCTGTTGAGAAATGAGCACATGTCGATATTGTGTTTGGCGATACTTGTTCGGTGAGTAGTCACAAGCATTCCAGTAATCCCAAAGTCTCTTTCGATTTGTGCCGCAGATGCTGGAACTGCGAAGAGAACGCGTGCAGCGATTGGCTAAATACGGTAGTTGTTCTCGTCATGTTGCCGTTTCCAATAAGCTAGGATGGATTCAGGTTGGGCGTTAACTACCCTGAAGTCTCCTTGGATCGGCTAGCCATCTGTCGAGCTCTTCGTCGACTCGAACTTCGTGCACGTCATGATGCACGACATTCACCACCTCTTCCTCTGTAAATTCAAGAAGCTCTTCGGAGAACACTGTTTGTGGCTGCAGGCTTGGTAATCCCAGCATGGTTACCATAGAGGCGCCTAACCGTGGTTGAGTGTGAGTCATATTCTGAGAGGCTGTGGGTGTAGCATTTTGTTTTGAAATTTGAAGCATCAGAGATCGCAGACGATTCATCACAGCCTCTTTCACTGACGCCACATTTCGTGATATGCTTCGTTCATCAAGTCGAAGATAGGGGGCCCCTACTAGGGGTTGTTCGGGATCGATAACAAGTTGCTTGTTACAAAGCCGCACGATCTTTGACAGATTAATGTCTTTTTTTTGGACGATGGATGCAGCAGCATTTGCATCTCTGGAATTTATGATACCTATCGAAACCGCGACCGATCCGTGTTTTGAGCGAAAAAGTTCTTGTGGAACGCCTTGGCTAGCAGTGCACGAGTATTTTTCGCAAGGCGCGTTAGGTATTGCACTTCGTAGCACAACGGCGGATCAGAAGCCGGTTGAATACTATCCCTGATAGGCTCCATCTCGTTCAAAATCGTGGTTCGAAGTCGGAAAATCGAAAGGCCATTTTGTGGGCAGGTTTAGACGTCGCAAGAATTTCCGCAATACCGCTGTTTAGTTGTGCAAGAGCCGCCAACACTGATGATCTCTCCTCAACTTCCTTCGATTTAATCGTGTTTTCTTCGTGTGGTTTCGTCTCGCTGGTCATGCTTTGGTCGTCGGTATGGAGTTTCAGTATTGTGATAGGATGTGCATGGTAGCGGCAACTGATAAATCAGTGTGATTGCCGGTGCGTAACAATGACTTTCCTTCCACAGAAGTGTCTTGCTGCTCAGTTGTGTTTGGCTAAAAATGATTCCCCGATAAATTCTTCAAACTAAGTTGACTGTTTTTCCTTCGTTGACATGTTCGAGATCTCGTATTTCTTGTTCAAGTCGCTCAATCTGAATGGCAGTAGCCGCTTGCGTTGCCGTGAGACGGGACTCGAACTTCGCTTCTAACGAAGAAGTATTGGAGGCCATGGTAAACTTTAATTAGTCGTGAATTTCTTGCTGAGTGCGCGTCATGTTAATCGTTGTTTGATTGAGTTTTTTTTTTCAATTTCATTCTGCGTCCGCTCTTGAAAAGCCTTCTGTGACGATCTTGAGGAGACCAGCCAAACGGAGGAAGCAGTCGTTGGCGGCCTTGACGAAGAGAGTCGGGGTCGATAGCGAAGGCGGAGTCGGAGTCGGGTCGGAGCTGGCAGCGTCGGCGCTGCGGTCGAGGTCTTGCGGGGAAGTTGACTTGAACAGAAGATTGGAAATTGAGAAGTGATTGATTGAGTTAGTTTTGTTGACGCTAGCTAGTAGTTGCCTCGCAACCAACGATCCTAGGTGACTAGACACGCACCCGAAAATCCAGGTCCTATCCTAAAAACTATCTTTCTCATAACCTGCTGTTATCTTTCTTTAACCAATGAAATCCTACGAAGTCTCGTCGTGGCTGAACCAGAATTTCCCCATAGCGTCCCATAATCAAAATGTCCGGATGGAAACTTGAATGTTGCCGATCCTTAGGATTTACATCCAATAAAAGTCGCGTAAGAAATGTTGAAGTGGCAACTGCAACCTCTTAGAGCCAATAGATTCGTAGACATATGAAAACACAAAATTCAAGATTAAGCTGAGCCAGAATAATCCGGACAGCTGATCTTAAATTCTTGGCGTAGTGGCTGTTGAACCACTACGTCACACCTTCATTGCGTTGTCCATTTTTTTTCTGCAGCTTTTGTTGCATAGTATCTTCGTTAATTTTGACTAAATTCACAACTTGGGAGCTGATCCTTTTTTCTTGTTCTCCAAGCCGAATCTCCAAAGTTTGTTGACCAGATTGTGCTTCATTGGCGCCGGCTCGTTTTGCTGCTTCCAGCTTAGCATTGAGTCGCTTCTCAACCCAATTGATTGAAGATCTACTGCAGATACAAAGTCGTCTTGAATCTTTCTTAGTGCTGAAAGCAATCTTTCCTCACATACTGACGAATGTGCTGTGTTATTTGAATTAATTGCTGTTTCCATTGTTGACAAAGCACCATTGACTTTGTTTTCCAATTTATGAGCAACCGATCCAACTGCTGGAGCGATATTAGTATCGGATTGCCCCTGAACACCTTTTTCGAGATCCTTCAAGCGCCTATCGATCTCGGTGGCGAGCACAGCACTCTGTTGTTTTACAGACGCCTCATAGTACTTGTGAGTATCATCGACGTACTCACGAATATGCGAATTTCCGTGTCTGTAGCAGCATGAATGACATGGTCGTGGGTATATTTGACGATATCAATCATTTTCTCCTCGCTGCGTACTTGTGAATCCTGTATAGCCTTGCTCACTTCAGCTGCAAAGTTCGGGCTGCTGATCACGACGTCTTCATGAAGTAAAATCTGTTGCGGTTGCTGAAAATGACTTGATAGAATGCCAGGTTTTTGCGATAGCTCCTGCTAACAGCGTCCGTCCTCCCCGACAAAGCCTCTCCTTCCTCGTCTCCGTGCATTATAATGGCTGTCGACGGCAGAATAAAATCCATCTGAAACAAGACGAAAAGTAGTGGGTTCTAGACAAGCGAAGCAGTCCCGCAGTGATGAACAACTCTTTTTTTTTACGGTGTTAAATAGGTCATGTAAAGTGATGAACAACTCTACGTAGAACCCGCAGTCCTTCCTGATTCCAACCACCCGATGATTTGTTGAAAACAAGCTCTTGGTTTGGAGTTTCAAACCACGGAACGATTTCAAACCACAAATTTTGGTTTGGTTCGAAAAGGCCCAGGTTCGATTTATTCAGGGTGTGGGAAAAACCCCGTTGCTGCCCTGGACAAAATACAAAGTTTTGAAACAATAAAAGGATTACGATAGAAGGGATTACTGGTTTGCATTCGTATTGTCAGCAACGAGGTAGATGCTGTCAACGTGTCAAAACTGCGTAGTTATAGTCAATCTCAACTTCCAACTTCATGTGTTTGAAACGCGAACGCACTTCACCGAAATCGATGAATCCTCCGCTAGGTTCCTTCCTCTTCCTTATAATTTCTTCTGCAGCTTTTTTTTTATGTGCCTCGCTGCCAATGAGCACCGACATGAGGGCTGTTTTGTTAGCCGAATAAATTGGGACGAGAGGTGAACACGCTGGATGATAAGCCAATGTTCCATGAAATCGCTTGGTCTCATCTCGGGTCACGAGGAAGCAATCATGCGGCACAACATAGGTCTGAAGGTTTGATGGGGCAACACAATTCATAACCCCTCCCACCAAACGCGTGTCTTTTCCGAGAAATCTGGGGCGGTGTTTCCTCAGCTGGCGAAGATGCTCTTTTGCTGAGCTTGGCTGAAATGCTCCGAAGCGTCGTTTCCGCTGGTCGACAAAGACAATCAAGTTCCCAGAGAGAGCGTCCTTCAGAGCGAAGAAAATGTCGACGCCTTCTCCATCAACTCCATTTACAATGATGCTGCCACTCGACGTCCAGTCGGTTTCTTCGGATAGGTGGTTTTTTCGTGAAACGACTTTGGGGGTTGACAAACCAAATTGTTCATTGCATTGAAACACTCTTGACGGAGACAGTTTCACAGAGATGCCACACATGTTATCGGCTATCAGCGCCCCTGGCAGAAGCTCTTCCAGCGTCACAGTCGAGCGCCCAATCACCAGCAACGCATTGATCCTCACCGCATAGAAACAAGCACCGAATATCTCCCACGACTGCCACGGTTCACGGACGAACAATTCTGAATCCACTAGTTTCTCCATGTCACTTAAAGCCGCTGCAAAACATTTTTCTGCTTCGCTTGTCATATCATCACTCGACGCGATACTCTGCAACAGCGCATAGGGAACCCGAACATCGCAATCTTTAGGTGTAGATGATGGGTTGAGCAAGCATAACGAGGAATCTCGAAGTTTTGACCACTTGAATTTCTTATCGAACTTGTCCTGTTGTCGAACTTGTCGACCCGAGACGGCAAAGGCTGCCAAACGGACGAGCTGCTGGGTTGACATTGATTCCATGTAAGCATCGACGTACTTTGTCCAGACGTTCTTAAAGCACTTGCCGATACTTTCCAGTGTTATTGTACCTGGCTCCGAGCACATCTTCAAGTTCAATACATACTCGACAACCCATCGTGGAACTCCTCCAAGAGCGAACAAATGGTTTTGTACCTGATTATCTTGCAGATATCCAGCAAATTTTGCATTGCTCTCCACAAAGGTGACCACTTGCCCCAGTGTCAAGAGAGTCATGGGGAGCCGCTCTGTCACGTAATACGAGGAATTAGCAATTGAACCCGATGCAATGATGCCCAAATCTGTCCCTGCAAACATGGGCAGCACAACCAGACCCGACGACTTCTTACACAGGAAACCTGCTATAGCTTCCACGAGTTGGCGTAGTATTGATGTGCCGGTATTTGCTCCAGAGGTACTTAGCCTCTCAATCTTTTGGTAATCATCGATGCCAAGATACAGGTACAAGCTCTCTTGTCCCTGCGCACTCTGACGCAACTTGCGCTCAATGACGTTGATGGCCTTACTCAACCGCAGCTTATCTCCATTAGAAGGCAGTCGCGACTCAATCCAGTCGGCAAATGGAAGCGCACAGTTATTGTCAAGAAAAAAACGATACAAAAGCCGCCACGAGAAAGACGCCTGGATAGGCATTAATCGCTCCACTGGTGTCGGACTATATCCGTTGTAGTACGGAACAATGAGACGAACAACGCTCTTGGGGTCCAATCTCATCTCTTGAAAAATCGTGCTACTTTCCTCCAGCATACGTGTTTTTCCCAAACCCGAAATTCCAGAACATACAGGTATAGGACGGTCTGTGCGATCTGATCCGATACCACGACCAGCTTTAATAATTCTGTTGAAGCAATTCGCTGCGGCCTTAATTGCATCTTCTCTCCCAACCAATTGAAACTGTAAACTTTCGGCGCTCAAAATGTGAGGGTTTGACATCGTTTCTTCCTTGTTGGTCATCTCACTTTCCAAGAATGCGAGGAGATCGTCACACGAAGATACATTCACAACAGGCCCCATCGGTACAGTCACCCTGTTGCGCTCGATGTCTATCCCCTCCGGAAACTTCACCAGCACGTGAACTTGGTCCTCACCCGGGTGAAAACTTTTTCCAAAGATGTCGTCGTTATCCAGTTTCAGTGTAGACTTCATTTGCTTGTAATCTTGGGACACAAGATCAACGCGCAAAATGGCTACGTCTTCTTCCGTCAGCCACGCACCTTTTCCTTTGTCTTTCTTCGCTAGGAAGAGCTGCAGTTTGCTGTTAGGGTAGCCGAACTCTGGCTCCGCTCTAATTGCCTTCTTCAACGCGGACACTGAAGCGTCTTCAGCGATGTCCACCTCGAAGGCGCTTTCCGCCACCCCAACGATCGCACAGAAGAGCTTCATCTTTCCTCGAGGCGGCAAATTCTGGATGTCAGAGATTTTCAACCAATGGTGTACCGGTATTGGTCATTTTCAGCTGACCATCACTCTTCAACTTCAACGAAGGTGCCATGAAGATCGACTTGAGTACGCTCCCACACCTCAACGAACCTCTGTTGAGGACTTGTCATGGCTGATTCAGAACGAGAGTTGCTAATTGAACTTGGATGGAGCTTTAGGATAATTCGATAAGAATGGTAGGAAGAAGCTTCGAACCTGTATGAACTCAATAGTTTCGCTGCAAATAGCTGAAGGACGAGAACCTCAAGTTGGCTTACAGTTAAGGGTTAACAGGATTAAGCGGAAGTTCAATGATCTTCTAATGATGTATGAAGCCAATCGAACTGGAAAGTGTAGTCGTAGCCTGTAAATATGGAAAATAAAATACAAGTTAAAAAGGAATGTCGAATGAAGGCAAACAGTACTTACCTGAGTGTTTCAGTGAAGCCTGAACATTGTAAAATACCCAGAAGATCAACTTAATCTGGGCTCCAGCGAATTGTTTCTCCAACACGAAGGATAATTGACGGATCGGAGAGAGGCCGAGCTTGCGTTGAAGTGTAAATGCCAGTACTAATAACGACAACAGCTGGAGAGAACAGTAGAACAACACGTTTTTGAGCGTCTGGAGGAGCTGATCTTCGTCTAAGCCAGCTAATTGGGCGTAGTAAGCTCGATTGGGAAGATGATACATGGCAAACATGTACATTGCTACAAGAAAACGCACAGGTAAGTCACTGGCCTAGATGCCTAAAGCATTTAAACACTTACAAAACACTAAAGGGATCACCACTTCCACGTAGTTGAGTAGCAGAACGAACTCCGTCATGAATAATAAACGCCTTACTTTGCGAGTATAACTCAATCCAACGGAAGGTTTGAAGGCCTCTTTTGTAGCGACAGCAATCTGTGGCACCACTGGTTTTACTGTTCCTTTGCCAATCAACTGCTTAGCTGCTCGAAGAGGATGAGGAGCCATTGCGAAGGTGTTTATGGGGTCCACTCGCATCACCACGAGAGATTTCTCCATTGTTGTAGCGCTTTCCGGTCCAACCCTGACAAATGTTGGGCCCCGTGCCGACTTTTGAGATGATAACTCCACTCGCTGTAAAATCGCTTTTACTCGTTCTAACGTTGTTTGCGAGTTCGTATTTCTCGCTCCAATCCGCTCTTCTAACTCCTCCAGACCACGTCGTGCCATCTCGATATCACGGATGGATAACATGAGTAACACAATATCCGCTAACATCAGCTCTACCGTCGTCCAGAATGAAGGTGAGTTCTGCATACAATACGATACGAAAAGGGCATTAAAGACTTCCACGTTGAAGATCACAACTTCCGGTAAATCGTCCCTTAAATGCACCACCGTTCGCATGAAAATATTCCTCATGAAGATTATAATGACCGGAAGCAGCAATGCAAACGCCATTTGTGTGGATTTTGTCAATGTCGTGAAGATGTAGAAGAACGGAGGATAAATGAACACAAGCAGAACCTCACAATGGCACTGATACCGGCGTGGGCACTGGATGTATCAAGGACCCCACAACGGGTGACTGTGGCTGCGAGAACTCGGACGGCACATTCATGGCCGACAGCAGCAGTTGTGTGTAAGTTGGAGTTCGTCTTTTGAAGAAGAAGATTAAACATCTCGTCGCGTTAGTTGAAGAATTCAATGTATCCATGCCATGACGTTTTAAGTGCAACATAACATCGTAATCGCAACTTGTCCGCAACATTTCCGCAACATGTTCATAATCACTTCTTCATTTTCGAGAAATTCATCAATGGGATACGTTGCTCTGGTGCAGGGTGCTACAGGCGCCGTCGGTCGCGAACTGGTGGTCGAACTGGTGGTCGAACTGGTGCATTCCCCTTCGTGTTCTAAAGTAATTGTTCTTACACGTCGAGAAGTCCCAGAAACGCAGTGGGGAGATGCGTTTCCTTCGATGGACGTGACTGCAGCTCAATCCAAGCTGCAAATTATTCCCGTGAACTTTGAAGAACTGCATCGCGACTGGAAGAAAATCCCTGGCGAAGTGGATGCGGCATTCTCGAGTTTAGGCACAACTCGTAAAGATGCGGGATCGGCCGAAGCTTTTCGCAAAGGTTTGAGGAATTTTAATATTTGGGATGGCATCAGGGAACTAATTTTTGGATAACTGAAATAGTGGATCTCGAGTACGTGACCAAGTTTGCCGAGTATGTGAAGAATGCAGGAGTGCCATACTTTGGTCTTTTGACATCCAGTGTAAGGGCTGGTGTAGAGTTTTAGGTATTTAGGATATTCTTCTTGACGTGTGCTTTTCTGGTTCAGAATGCCAACAATGACAGTTGGTTCTTGTACCCACAGACGAAGGGTGAAGTGGAGGAGAACATCAAGAACTTGGCATTTGAAAGGACTTCGATTTTTCGACCGGGGCTTATCAACCGCGGGGAGCTTGCTCGTACTGTCGAGGCGCTTGCTGGATACATTCTGCCAAGCGTATGTTTCTCCTGTCGTGTCGATATTGTTGTACTTGGTAGCTAAATAATGTGTGTTGTGCTCAGATTACGACTAGTGCTATTGCCAAGGGAATGGTTGTCGACTTTGAAAGTGGTGGTAAGGGACTGAAGGAATGGAGCAACGCCGATTTGAAGAAGCACGAGGTTGTGGCAGCGGTGAAGGATAAGCAGTCTGAACTGTAGACTTGTGCAGTGCAAGAGAGTCTCTGTACCTGTAGACCTTTTTAGGAGAGTTGGCTGATTAAGTACATGGAGATTGCCAGTTCTGTACTCGAGTTTCAGATTCGAGATCGGAACTCCACTATTCTTAACTGCAACTGTCGATAAGGCTTGTTAATGAAGAAGATGACCACTGGAGTTGATGAATAGTGCACGCGTCCCAGTTCTTTTTGCTTTATTTCCTTACAATAAATGTTACTCGTGTACATGTGATCCGGAGGACGAGTAAATGGCGTCATGAATACCTCTTAGTCCTAAAAAGCGCCGACGCAGCTCTTAGCCAAAATGAAACACCATAAACGGACAGAATGATTGTGTGCCACCGTCACATGTCGCAGACGCAGTTAAAACTCCACCGATGAGCTCATTTACCAATCTTCACTGTATCAACTCGCTTGTCAAATGTCTTCGTACGTGGCGCTCGTTATCGGTTCTACTGGCGCTGTAGGCCGTGACCTCGTAGCCGAACTCGTCTCCTCCGCTAGATGCACAAAAGTCATCGCTCTGGCGCGTCGGGACGTCCCAGAATCTTCCTGGGGATCGACTTTCCCGTCTCTTGATGCTGATGTGGCCAAGAACAAGCTGGAAGTGCGCAAAGTGGACTTCGACGCTCTCTCTGAGACAGACATCAAAGCTGCAGACAAGGTAGATGCCGCCTTCTCGTGTCTAGGAACGACCCGTAAAGATGCAGGCTCGGCGGAAGCTTTCCGCAAAGGTAGAACAGCTCTAGAAGTTCTCATAGTGACGTTATGTTGCGCTAACGTTTTGTTTATGATTGCTACAGTGGATCTGGAGTACGTTGTCAAGTTTGCGAACCTGTCCGAGGCAGCTGGAGTCCCGTACATGGGACTGTTGACGTCCCAAGGTGCCAACAAGGACAGTTGGTTCCTGTATCCGCAGACCAAGGGCGAAGTGGAGGAAAAAGTGCAGCAGATGCTGTTCGAGCGTACTTCCATCTTCCGACCAGGGATGCTGCAACGTGGAGACTTGCTTCGAGGCACTGAGAAGATGTTCGGGTGGATGATCCCAGGGTCATACCAGATCCATGCCAAGACGGTGGCCAAGGGCATGCTGTCGGACTATGAGAACGGTGGAAAGGGACTCAAGGAGTGGAGCCATGCTGATTTGAAGAAGTTCGAGTGAGCAGTGACTCCGTTCATGTACTGTATCAATTTCAGTTAGCTTGTAGTTTCAATTCCACTCATTTTGACAACCTGAAACTGCTCTTCAGTCACAACTTTACAGCTGGAAGCGGAGCTTTGCCGAGCAACGATGAAGGCGACCTCAACGAAGCCACTTCATTGACAGAGATTTCTGTCCTAATGGGGGGGGGGGGGGGGGTCAGAATTGGATTTTGGGGCCAAGAAGTGTTGGTGGTGGCGAAATGGTCAGTCTTGCGTTTTCGACTGCAGCGCGCACTTGGAAGGTCGACGCTCCTACGCAAGGCATGTATGGTTTTTCAACCCCTGCTCTCTATTCTAGCCATGCCTAATACGCACATGCAGCGCCGACGCCGAGGACAGCAAGAAAGGAAGGCCAACAAGATTCGTTATTTACTGCTAGACTAGATCCCTGTGGCAGCGAACAAAATCCGCTTGCAGTCTACCGTGACTTCGTTCAAAACGGTGCCATTCGAGATGTTCAGGCCTTACAGCAGTTCGAAGAGCAGTGGAGAGATTATTATCACACACAACGGAGTGATAAACTAGACGAGGAATCACCTGAATCTGTTCTACTTAGAACCAGAGCACCTGCAACAGCATCGTCAGTACCTACCGAAAGGTATCCGGACACAGTTCGTCCAGGAGCCGAAGGGGACGAACCAATGGCCGAACCGTTACCAGACGACTTCCTCGATATCGCTTCTATCATGTCACCATAGGCTTCAACCACAAAACGGGTTGATACAGCAGCTGTTACAGTCAATAAGATTCCAAATCTAGGCGTGGTGATGCCAAGCAATATCTTTCGGTAAACCCTACGTTGGTTCCTCCGGATTGTGGTTTTGAATCCTATACATCCCGGATTAATAAGCCAAGCACCAGCGATAATCGGTATGGAACCCAGACGTTTATTGAAACATTTCCAAGGGCAGCAACACGGTTGCAGCGATTGGAAGAATGTTATGGTCCCGTTCCTTTCCCGACACATCCTATGAGGCCTCGATGGTCACCCGAATCGTTACTTCAGTTTCCGACGATCGCGATGATGTCAGAGGCATTTATGCTTAACTTTTGGCAGCATGTGATGTTCGAAGTCGCCGCTCGCCACTTTACATTTTTTTTGCAGACATTTGTGCAATACGCTTAGCTAGGACGAGGAAATGTTTGTACTGTATCTACATGGACTTAAGTACTCGATTACAAATGACTGATGGAAGTTAACCAAAAGAGCGAAATGAGACTTCATAATGACCTCCAACAATGACCACCGTACTACAACGGCAGATTTGCCCAGATGTTGCCTTTTTGGGGTGTAGTTTCGTTGCAGAGTGCTAAAAGACTTCGTGCGCGGGTTCGCGAGCGCGCTACTTTTATTTCCCAAGCGACTCCATCAGAATGTCACTGCGAGAATAGTAGTTCCAAAACGCTGGCACATAGTTGAAGTACAGGCACATTCAAGGTGTAGCTGATCGACTCAGTGAGCTATGGTGACGATTATGCATTCTCTGAGCATTGTTGTGAAGTTAAAAACGACCTTGCACCATTGTCACTACTGTCTGTCTGAGTGTGCTTTCGAAGCTAAACTACGAGCTCTAGCTTGCATCCGCTCCCACTCTCTTGGTCTTGACGCCAACGCTTTCCAACAAGGTGTCGTTCTCTCCGGTGAAAGTCTTCGGCAGGTAGTCCACGAAGGATAAATCATGGTTGGGTGTGTACTGCTGCTGGAAACGAGCGAAGTACTCGTGGATCGCTGCTGCATTCGCTCATGGCGTTCGTGTTGCAGTCTTTTCTTGCTTTGCGAGCAAAGATTTCATGTGCTTACAATCTTTGAAAGTACGCACATGCAGCGCCGACGCCGAGGACAACAAGAAAGGAAGGACAACAAGATTCGTTATTTACTGCTTACGACGGTTGAGTTGATCTGTTGAGTTGAAGTGAAGCGCACTGTCTCGGAAGCTGTGTCCTTCAATAATCTAAAGCCTCGCTAATAATAATATACATGATCTACCCTTTCTGGTACATTCTGCAGCGTGTAAACGTCAAACAGGCTGTAAGTAACACTAATACTTCACAGGCCTCCGTGTCTAGCACTCTAGGCAGCAGTGCTAGGTGCGGAGGCATATTGCAGCCTTCAGTACCTTCGTTGAAGTTGAAGAGTGATGGTCAGCTGGAAATGACCAATACCGGTACACCATTGGTTGAAAATCTCTGACACGCCATGCACCCTCCCTCATTCCAGAATTTGCCGCCTCGAGGAAAGATGAAGCTCTTCTGTGCGATCGTTGGGGTGGCGGAAAGCGCGTTCTCGGTGAGGGTAGATGAGAGCGACACGGTACACGACTTGAAGAAGGCGATTGCGGACGACCAGAAGTATGACTTCGCAGCGAGCAACCTGCAGCTCTTCCTAGCGAAGAAAGACAAAGGAAAAGGTGCGTGGCTGACGGAAGAAGACGTAGCCATTTTGCGCGTTGATCTTGTGTCCCAAGATTACAAGCAAATGAAGTCTACACTGAAACTGGATAACGACGACATCTTTGGAAAAAGTTTTCACCCGGGTGAGGACCAAGTCCACGTGCTAGTGGTGATTCCAGAGGGGATAGACATCGAGCGCAACAGGGTGACTGTACCGATGGGGCCTGTTGTGAATGTATCTTCGTGTGACGATCTCCTCGCATTCTTGGAAAGTGAGATGACCAACAAGGAAGAAACGATGTCAAACCCTCACATTTTGAGCGCCGAAAGTTTACAGTTTCAATTGGTTGGGAGAGAAGATGCAATTAAGGCCGCAGCGAATTGCTTCAACAGAATTATTAAAGCTGGTCGTGGTATCGGATCAGATCGCACAGACCGTCCTATACCTGTATGTTCTGGAATTTCGGGTTTGGGAAAAACACGTATGCTGGAGGAAAGTAGCACGATTTTTCAAGAGATGAGATTGGACCCCAAGAGCGTTGTTCGTCTCATTGTTCCGTACTACAACGGATATAGTCCGACACCAGTGGAGCGATTAATGCCTATCCAGGCGTCTTTCTCGTGGCGGCTTTTGTATCGTTTTTTTCTTGACAATAACTGTGCGCTTCCATTTGCCGACTGGATTGAGTCGCGACTGCCTTCTAATGGAGATAAGCTGCGGTTGAGTAAGGCCATCAACGTCATTGAGCGCAAGTTGCGTCAGAGTGCGCAGGGACAAGAGAGCTTGTACCTGTATCTTGGCATCGATGATTACCAAAAGATTGAGAGGCTAAGTACCTCTGGAGCAAATACCGGCACATCAATACTACGCCAACTCGTGGAAGCTATAGCAGGTTTCCTGTGTAAGAAGTCGTCGGGTCTGGTTGTGCTGCCCATGTTTGCAGGGACAGATTTGGGCATCATTGCATCGGGTTCAATTGCTAATTCCTCGTATTACGTGACAGAGCGGCTCCCCATGACTCTCTTGACACTGGGGCAAGTGGTCACCTTTGTGGAGAGCAATGCAAAATTTGCTGGATATCTGCAAGATAATCAGGTACAAAACCATTTGTTCGCTCTTGGAGGAGTTCCACGATGGGTTGTCGAGTATGTATTGAACTTGAAGATGTGCTCGGAGCCAGGTACAATAACACTGGAAAGTATCGGCAAGTGCTTTAAGAACGTCTGGACAAAGTACGTCGATGCTTACATGGAATCAATGACAACCCAGCAGCTCGTCCGTTTGTCAGCCTTTGCCGTCTCGGGTCGACAAGTTCGACAACAGGACAAGTTCGATAAGAAATTCAAGTGGTCAAAACTTCGAGATTCCTCGTTATGCTTGCTCAACCCATCATCTACACCTAAAGATTGCGATGTTCGGGTTCCCTATGCGCTGTTGCAGAGTATCGCGTCGAGTGATGATATGACAAGCGAAGCAGAAAAATGTTTTGCAGCGGCTTTAAGTGACATGGAGAAACTAGTGGATTCAGAATTGTTCGTCCGTGAACCGTGGCAGTCGTGGGAGATATTCGGTGCTTGTTTCTATGCGGTGAGGATCAATGCGTTGCTGGTGATTGGGCGCTCGACTGTGACGCTGGAAGAGCTTCTGCCAGGGGCGCTGATAGCCGATAACATGTGTGGCATCTCTGTGAAACTGTCTCCGTCAAGAGTGTTTCAATGCAATGAACAATTTGGTTTGTCAACCCCCAAAGTCGTTTCACGAAAAAACCACCTATCCGAAGAAACCGACTGGACGTCGAGTGGCAGCATCATTGTAAATGGAGTTGATGGAGAAGGCGTCGACATTTTCTTCGCTCTGAAGGACGCTCTCTCTGGGAACTTGATTGTCTTTGTCGACCAGCGGAAACGACGCTTCGGAGCATTTCAGCCAAGCTCAGCAAAAGAGCATCTTCGCCAGCTGAGGAAACACCGCCCCAGATTTCTCGGAAAAGACACGCGTTTGGTGGGAGGGGTTATGAATTGTGTTGCCCCATCAAACCTTCAGACCTATGTTGTGCCGCATGATTGCTTCCTCGTGACCCGAGATGAGACCAAGCGATTTCATGGAACATTGGCTTATCATCCAGCGTGTTCACCTCTCGTCCCAATTTATTCGGCTAACAAAACAGCCCTCATGTCGGTGCTCATTGGCAGCGAGGCACATAAAAAAAAGCTGCAGAAGAAATTATAAGGAAGAGGAAGGAACCTAGCGGAGGATTCATCGATTTCGGTGAAGTGCGTTCGCGTTTCAAACACATGAAGTTGGAAGTTGAGATTGACTATGACTACGGAGAACGTCTACGAGAAGTTCATAGTCTTGCAGCAAGCCACAACCGCTTTGGAGTACACGTGTATTAATACGAAGCTCCTAATTGGAGTGAAGTCAATCCTGTTCATCTTGTCAGTCATATATCGCATGTATCAACTGTTGCGACTTCTTGTGGCCTCCAGTACAAAGGAAAGTAAATTGAATTGTGTTGGTTATCTCAAAGCTCTAAGTACTGCTTGGCCTTGCTTCTAGGCCACGTCTACGAACTCGTACAGCTTCTAGAATACGCATTCTAGAACTCCAAGCACAAACTCGTGCTTTGCCCTGGATTTGCAACATGCATGGCGGCGGACACGAGATCGGCCAGGGCTGGCCACACTGCCTCCCCAGAGTCTGCCGCACTTGAATATGTAACCGCACGGCGCGATGGTGCGTAGAGGGTGTCAGGCTTCATCTAGTTGAGCATGGAACTCTTCATCGGCTTGGTGCTCTGCGTAGTTAGCAACCAGGTTAGGAACGTCACGCTGCATTGCTTGAAATGGCTCCCATGAGTCTTCAATGTTCTGTAGGCCTCGCCAGGATACTAGAAGTTCCCACTGGTTCGTCGTAGTATTGTAGCGGTGATCACGGAAACACTCGACGCCAAGCACGATGCCTTGCTTCGCAACGTGTTCCAGAACTTCTTCATCGACATCCATGCTCGCGTCGTCGTAGTACTTGAGTCTAGAGCCGTGCACTTCAAAGGAATCCCCAGTAAGGAGGTGCTCAATAGTGAAATAATACTCGTTGGCTGTAGTCACGTGATAAGGACCCACCCAGCGCACCATCAACTTATTACCACGCAGTCGCTCGTCGACTTGGGACCAAAGTACATAGTCTCCGACGCTGAAGCTCTCGAGTTTCCCTTCTTTAGCCATTTTCTGGTAGAGTCTAGTCTTCTCTTTTCGATCCACAACCTCTTGATGCATCGATTGTAGACTATCACGCAACGTCTCGAGCTCCTCGTCTACAGTCTCCATGTTAATCTTCATCAACTTGTCCTTGGTCTGCATCGTACAAGGTAGCAACACCGTATCTAGTTGCGTTGGCACTTGGAGGCCTGTAAAAAGCTCCATTGGTGTTTTCCCACCGAGTGAATTCACGGGCGTCTGGTTTAAGTTCGCCTGTACAAGAGGCATCAAAAACTCCCAGCTTTTGGTGTCAACTTAATATTCCAATAGAAGCGCCCTGACTACTTGGAGAATGTCTCGGTTGAGGCGCTCAACTGTGCCGTTTACCCACGGAGTATACACTGGCAAGAAAAAACAAAGCCTTCAATCACTCTTGCAGGTTTTCCATCAGCTCATTCTTGAAGTGAGTTCCATTGTCGGATACCCACTTCTCTGGCAATCCAAAACGTTTTGCCCAGTCCAGTATAGCTGCCACTGTCACTGAGCTTGTAGGATAATCGCTTGGCACTAACTCGCAGTAATGAGTTAATTCATCCTTCAGAACTAGTAAATAGCGCGTGCTTCCGTACGAATCTCCCATGAACAGGAAGTCGAAATGCAGTACCTCGTTGCACCCTGCTGGGTCACGCTGCTCACTCCATGGCCTTTGAATGAGTTGGCTGCCCTTGATATGCTTACACAATAAGCAATCTGCTACGAAGTCCTTCACCAGTTTTCTCATCGACTTTATCCAGTACTGCGCCTGCAGCTGGCGCAACATCACGTCGGCCCCTCGGTGTGTATTCAAACCGCAGTGAGCAACGACAAGAATTCGCGTGATCAGGTCCTTTGCTTGAGTGGGAATCCACACCTTCCCCTCCACGAGAAGTAGCATGGTCTCCGATACTGTCGACTCAGTAGCACTAGAAGGCGCAAAGCGGTGATAGCGTCGCTGGGATTCTTCAACGTGTGCCAACGAAGGCCACACAAAAGTTTCATCATGGAGCGGTCGAAGACGCGAGACTTCACGAGACCCTCGAGTGCGAACACCTTTGACCGTAACGTGAGGTGTTCTAGCGGGAACAATCCAGCGAGACACTAAGTCTGCCCACACATTGTCAGATCCCTTGACATGTTCAATTTCGTAGCGATAGTCCGACAGCATCAAGGCCCAACGTTGAAGCTTCCCGCGTACATGCTTGCGGATTTCAGTGTGTGGGCAGAAGATCTGGATCAAATTTGCGTGATCGCAGAACAGCATAAATCCTGCTGCCCGATGCAGCAAATACTCTAAGTCCTTGGCCGCCTTGATAATGGGGTATCCCTCCTTCTCTGCAATCGACCAGTGAAGCTGAGCTCCCTTAAGCATACCGCCTTTGCAGATGAGAAGCTCATGGGGTTGGTCCGTCAAGCTCTTAGAATCGTTCCAGCTCTCCACTTGAGAGACGATTAGCGACCAACCTCGGTCCGAAGCATCCGTCGTCACACACACGGTAGCCGTCTCACTCGGTAACGCTAGTCTCGTTGACCTGGCCACACAGTCAAGGAACTCTCGGTATTGAGTCTGCTCTTCCGACGTCCACGTGAGCGTGAGTCCTTCTGCGTAGCGCTTCTTCCGACTGTGTCCATCAAAAGCCTCCTCCAGTTTCACTTGAAGCGGAGCTGCGAACCGGGCGAACTGCACAATGGATTCACGTAGCCAATTGGCTGCACAGAGTAGCTTCTGTAAATCTGCAGCGGGGCTGCGTAGGTGTGCACCGCACAGAGGAAGTTTAGTTGACTCGTAGAGTCTCGCTTGCAAGGCGTTAGCCTTCGGTTCTATACAAGAACCAAGTAGTCCCCTAAATACGGGACTCACAGAATTAATGTCCCTATAACAAAGGACTGACACTAATTATGTGAAATGCAAACTGAACTGTATTGATCTTATTTGTCCTAATCCTAAATGTAACGGATTTAATATCTAACATACTAAATCCTAATCAAAATGCAACGTGTGGCTCTGGGGTCATCACGTATCCCCTCGTGTGTGTCACACCATAATTGGAACCTCTCAACGAGGGTGCGCGAGCGCGCTTGCTCTACGAGCACATTACTCCGTCTGCCCTTGAGAGCACGTTGCTCCTTGGGTTCCACCCACTCTGGCGTTGACAACTCAACCCGCCAACTCACTCTCGCCCGAGCCTCCGGCTCCTGCCACGCTCTCCGTCGCAGAGTACTTCGCGGCGTCTCGCCTTCGTTACGGAGCTAGGCTCATGGATAGCCCGGCTGCAAGCCATGTCGGCAGCTCACCTGCCAGCGAACGCCAGACAGCGTCACCGACGCGCGACCCGGGTCGCTCGCCTTCCGAGGACGGAGAGATCGAGGTGGACTATGAGGAGTCCGTAGCGGGCGATGCCCATGACTCTCCTGCTCGCGAGAGCACTCCGCCACCCCAGACGTTGGCGTTAGGTTCTCCGCGCGATTCGCGCCGTAACACGTCTCCCCGACAGCTGCGTCAGCCCAATCCGTTCCCCTCGGGACCTTCGAGCTCCGTGCTCGATGCACTGCGCAACGCGCCACCTCTTCCAACCCGTGACTCACCACGTGAGAGTGTCGAAGACACGGTAAGTAATCCTCTGGATGAGGCGCAGGAGGCATCGATTAGCGCCTCCTCGCGGTCGCACCGACCTGTCCTCCGGGACATCGTGGGGTCTTCGTCGCGGCGCGACTATGGCTTTGAGCCTCGAGATCCCGCCGAGCAGGTAAAGCAGCTTTTGGCACAGCCAACGCTGCACGGGCATGCCATCGGCGCCGCACCTCGCACGGCGGCCGAGATCCAACAACGGAAAGAGCTCCATGAGCGCTACCTGTTCCCACAGGCTTGTACGGCGGCGGAATACCGCCAACGCTTGGATAAGCAGCGGCGTGGTGAATCCGTGCCTCAGATGAGGACTTATCCTCTCGTCCTCCACTCTGGGGAGACACCCGAGAGTTACATGATTCATGTGGGCTCTTGGGCCGAGGCTTCTCGGAAGGTCCAGTCGTTCGACCGTCTCATGGAGAGCTGTTCCGAGGTGGACGTGCGCCTCGCTCGAGGACTGCTCTTCCAGTACGCGAAAGTACGCGTACGGCCCGGCCGTTTCCCTCGTCACACGACAGCGGTCGCTCCTGCCCCTCGGGCAACAATCCCTGCCCCGCAGGGCGCTCCTTCGACCTCCGGTGGAGGTTCGCTGGCTGAGCCAGCAGCGGACCAGAGCCTGAGCTCGGCTGCTAGTCCGTCAACTCCTCGCCCTAGCGGCGAGAAGCGTGTGTCGACCGGCTGGTCGACCTCGAGCCCTCCGGGCGCTTCCGATCTCCGCGATCAAAAGCGTCCACGACGTCAGGGCAGTCTTGCCGCAGTGGCTCCTCAAACTCCCACGAGTTCTGGGAATGTGGATACCCACGCCACTTCACCAGATACTGGTTTCGAGTACGATGGCGACGCCGCGCCATCAGGCGTTCCACATGGTAGTGGAGGTTCCCCTGCTCGTCGAGCAACGGCGGAGGTGGCCGATTCGCAGCGGCGCGCGATACTCGACGAGTGCGACGATCGCTATCTGGCGCAACGCGCGTGGTATGAGCTGGATCGCCCGATCCAGACTCTCCAGAGTCAGCGCCAGTCCCTTCAAGAGGACATGGAGCGCGTGTGGCATTCGCATGCCCGCCTCGCTCACGACTTGGAGGAGGTCGAGAACCGAGTGGCGTGGCTCGAGGGACCTCGGTCCCTGACCGCTCGCCTGCACCAGCAGGAACTTCAGCTCGCGGAGCTGCGGGGTCAGGTGGCGATGTTGCTGCAGATGACGCAGCCCGCGCGCGCGTCGTCGGCGCCAGCGCCACCGCGCTCACCCCCGCGGGGTCCCGATATGGCTTGAGTAAGCCCACATAGAACACGGGATGTGTTCGCATTCGCTTCGGCAAGTCAAGCGTGTATGCCAGGCCCTTCTTGGACACGACCGTGAACGGTCCGATGAAGCGCGGTCGCAACTTCGTCTTGAAGACGGCTGACACTGCATGTGTAGGTAGGTTTTTAGCGTTTAATAAAACTTGGTCACCGACCTTGAATTCCCACACATTGCTTCTGCCTTTTGCATCAGCTTGTTCCTTTTGAACATCTTGGCTTTCAGCCATCGCGTCACGCACACGGCGTAAGACGCTAAGCCTCGTCGAGAGGAAGTCCTTGACTTGCTTTCGAACAGCAAGAGGGCTGACATCAGCAAGCTCGGAGTCGAGCGACGGCACAGCCTCTCCCCCACCAAGCCCGAGGCCACCGCGTGGCGGAGTAAGCGGGACGCGCGGGTGCGCGAGGCCGTTCACGTAGAACGGGGTGAAGCCTGTCGAGGCATGCACCGCATTGTTCAGTGCGAACTCGGCGAGAGGGAGCATTGCGCTCCAACGCTTCGGCGTTTCAGCGCAAACGCTGCGGAGGATGTCCTCCAGGACGCGGTTCACGCGCTCAGTCTGACCATCGGTCTGCGGATGGTCCGCCGTGGACATGTCCAGTCGGGTGCCAAGCACTTTAAAGACGGACGTCCAAAACTGACCCGTGAAACGGGGATCTCGATCCGAGACAATGGTCTCCGGCAGCCCATGTTGGCGGAAGACCCGATCGATAAAGATCTCCGCTGTGCCAGCGCCATCGATGGTGTCTGGCACAGCCGCAAGATGAGCCATCTTGCTGAGACGGTCAACAAAGACCACCACCCCCGTGTTGCCCGCCGAATCCTTCGGCAGGCCAAACACAAAGTCCATACTCATGGACTGCCAACACCCCGAGGGTACAGGCAAGCTTGCCAATGGCGCCGCCACATGTGGCGAGGGTTTAACCCGCTGACACGTTTCGCACGTGCGCACATACGTGCTGACCCACTTGTACAGCTTCGGCCACCAATACATGGAGCTCACCGAGCCGTAGGTCTTCTCGCGGCCGAGGTGGCCGCCCGTGGGCGTGTCGTGGGCCTCATAGAGGAGACGATACTTCAGGTCCTCATCATGAGGAACCACCACGCGTGGTGGGTCATCCTGATTCGTGCTGTAATACAGCAGACCGCCTTCCAGGCTATAGCGATGGAGCCGCGCCTTTAGGCGCCGTGACAGAGTCACCGTAGTGACGCATGATCCGTGTAGATCACAAACGGCTTGGAGCCGAGCAGGTGAACCCTGAATTTGACGAGAGCGTACTTCATCGCAAGTAGCTCCTTGTCATGAACTGGATAGTTCTTCTCAGCAGCCTTGAGCTGCCGAGACTCAAACGCAATAACACGTTCGCGCCCTTCGGCGTCTGTTTGTAGCAAAGCACTGTCGATGGCAAAGTCGGAGGCGTCACAGACGACGATAAACGGACAATCTGGGTCTGGTAACGCCAGAATTGGTGCCTGAAGCAGGCTATCCTTGATGCGAGTGAACGCACTCTCGTGCTCCGCACGCCAAACCCAGTCGGCATCCTTCTTAAGGAGATCCGACAGTGGCCGAGCCAACTCAGCGTTGTTTTCGCTGTACTTGTTGGCCAAGCCAAGCCACTTACGCAAGTCCTTCCGGTTCAAAGGAACCGGCCAATCCACAATGGCCTTGACCTTCGCTGGGTCAGCACGAAGGCCATGCTTCCCTATGAAGCACCCTAGAAAAGGGATTTCTTCCGCGCCAAAGACGCACTTGTCCGCGTTGGCGTACAACTTGTTCGTGCGCATGCACTCGAGCACAGCTCGTACGTGCTCCACGTGCACCTCGACGTCCGTCCTATCGTGCTCAGCACGACTGTGGACGAACACGTCGTCAAAGTACGTTTGTGCGAATGCCCGTAGGGGCCTGAACAGTTGTGTCACTAGACGATTGAACGTTGCAGGCGCGTTCGACAGCCCTTGGGGCATGACCAGCCACTCCCAGAGCATGCCGCTCGGGGTGCTCACCGCTGTAAGCGGGATATCACTGGCTCGCATAAGCAGGTGATAGTAGCCATCGACTAAATCGAGCGCACTATACATGGTGCAGCCCACCATGTTGTTCTGAAGAACGTCCTTCCTAGGGATCAACCAGAGTGTAAAGCTGCCCACAGCCCTCCCGTGTGTCGGTATTCAACGTCACGGACGCCTCAGACGCAGAGCGTCTAGCGTCAACCAGCGCTACGCGCTCAACAGGACTGTGGTCCTCGCACTCGGTGTCGTCCACTAACTCGGACACACCGACTTCCAGCATCATAGCCGACTCGGCTCGATGCTCGCGCCAATAGCGCTTCTGCTTCCTAGCAGAGGTGGGTTCATGACTCGCCAAAGCTCCACTAGGAGAGAAGTGCGTAGCACCTAAGGTCTTCGACCTCCAATCGATCCATGGCTCGTGGCGCTCCAGCCACGCCATACCAAGGATGAGGTCGTACCTCGAATCCAGGTCCAGGACCAAACAGCGCTCTACGCTATCAAAGTCCAAGAACTTCAGCCGCAGGTCCATGGGGACCTTGGCTACCGTGACACGGACGCCCGTCGCTAGACGGACAGTGACCGTGTCACCTCTTCGCGCTCGAAGCGCCTCAGCATATTGCTGACTACCTTCAACGGTGGAGCGTCTGACGTAGTTGCCAGACGCCCCCGAATCGATCAACACGATCCATGGCTTCTCAAAGCCCTTCACGTCCACCTGGACGACCAGCAAGCCCTGCTTGCTCCCACGTTCCGTGTTTAAGAGCACGGAGCTCTTCGGGGCTGAGCCCCAGTGCCTCTCACGCACTGCAGAACTCAGTTCTTCCCCAGTAGACCGCCCCGCGTCTACTGGGAGTCGCCGTTTCCTGGGCAGAGCCCGAAGCGGGACCCGCGGCAGGGTTGCGGCCATTCTGGCCGGCGCGCTCCTTGCGCAGAGGGCAGTTGGGCCTCAGATGTGTGGGGCTGCCACACGCGTAGCACCGGCGGGTGCTCATACGCTGCACCGCAGCTCGTAGCTCGGCTACCTCGTCTTCAGCATAGCTGAGGTCCATGGGCTCGGGTCCACCCGACCCCGTGCTGTTAGCACCGACTCTCGACAACTTAAAGTTGTGCTCGGCATTCAATGCCACGCTGACAGCGTCCTCGAAGCTGCGGGGGTTCTGACGGAACGCCTCCGTCCTGGCCACGCCCGTTCGCAAACCTTCCATGAAGACGGTCACGGCGACCACCTCAGGTAGAGGATCGGCAGCCATACCAGCGATGAGCGTGCGTAGCTCTTGGACATAGTCCACAAGATCCTTCTTGCCCTGTCGGCAAGCGAGGAAGCGTGACCGTACGCGGTACGCCTGGTTAGGCGGAGCAAACACTTGTGTGAGCTTGGCCTTTAGCTCGCCCCACGTGGGGAAGGCCGACTCCACCGACGTCCCAGACGTCAGAGCCCATTCTCGTGCTCTCCCTTCGAGCTTAGAGATAGCAAACGCCACGCGTTGCCCCTCCAACTGGAGCATGGCGGCCCCCATGGCCATTTCGACCTCCGGGTCCATAACAGAAGGTTCTCGTCTTCCTTCCCGTGGAAGGTCTTCACGCTGAGCATGACGGGCTTGGCCCTCGGAGCAGGGGTACTCCCTTTTACATTCCTCTGAATGTGCTCAACGAGAGCGTTCTCATACGAGGCAAATGTCTCGAGGCGCGCGTTGACGGCCTCCAGCCCTTGAGACGCGAGGTGCGCCATACCCTCAGGGCCCAGCAAGGACGTAAGCTTGTTAAGCGTGTCCTGCTGACTCGGAGTCAAGTGAGCGTACGCTTCTTACTCCATTCTTACAGAGAAACAGTCTTCGACTCAGGAGTCGGATTGACTACAAGTGCTACCAGATGCAGCGGGGCTGCGTAGGTGTGCACCGCACAGAGGAAGTTTAGTTGACTCGTAGAGTCTCGCTTGCAAGGCGTTAGCCTTCGGTTCTATACAAGAACCAAGTAGTCCCCTAAATACGGGACTCACAGAATTAATGTCCCTATAACAAAGGACTGACACTAATTATGTGAAATGCAAACTGAACTGTATTGATCTTATTTGTCCTAATCCTAAATGTAACGGATTTAATATCTAACATACTAAATCCTAATCAAAATGCAACGTGTGGCTCTGGGGTCATCACGTATCCCCTCGTGTGTGCCACACCATTAATCTGTGACGTGTGTCTAGCTGGTGTCGACCACGCTAATGTAGCCAAGGCAACTAACGCCGTGTAACCCCGTTACAAAATCTGCCGCTGTGGCTGGGAGCGGTAGTGAACACAACGCAGCCACTCGCTCCGGATCATGGCGGACGCCCTCACCATCAATCAGTCGTCCACACCATGAAATCTCACGTGCAATTAGGCAGCCCTTGTTTGCATTGAGCTTCAATCCGAACTCTCGGAGGCGAGCAAAGAACTTCCTAAGCACTGCAATGAATTCTTCCGCTGTCTTGGCGAACACAACAATGTCGTCCACCCAGATCAGCGCGTTGTCATACAGCATGTCACGAAAGACCTCCTGCATTTGGTTTTGGAAGTGGATCGGCGAGTCTGTCGCCCCCTGTGGCACCTGTGTGGGTGTGTACACAGTATCATTCGTGATGAAGCTGAAAAATTCACGGCAGTCGGGATGCAGCAATAGCTGCCAGAATCCCTTAAAGAGATCAAATGTTGCGAAGAAACAAGCACCTTTGACCTTCGATATCACCACGAGGAGGTTCGGCATTGCCCTAGCGATGGGGACAGTGCGCTTGCTAACCGGACGATAATCGGTAGCGCAGCGAAAGTCTTCGATGGGACCCTTCTTGCGAACCGGAGTGACAGCACATGCCCACCGGCTCTGATTGTTGTGTACCACGAGCTCAAACTCTTCCAGTTGACGGCCATATTCCCGAAGAAACTTGGTTTTTGCCTCGGAGTATTGTCGAGGCTTCGTTCGATATGGCGCAGAACCATCGACCAGGACAACACGCAGTGGTTTAATTTTTGCCGGCGGGTCCACACCTAACTTCGTCCTCCATAGATCTAACTCGTCCGTCGCTGCCTCCCGCAGCGCTTTCACCAATTCTTGCGGAAATCTCGCCTTCACCGCATTGTCTATCATGACATCGAGGCGTTCCATGATCTCCGTTGAAGTTGTCTGGCCTACAATATCATCCTCTGGAATGTCATCTGCATCATCATCTGTGCCGACTTTGGTAACAAGTTGTTCTAGTAGCTGATCCACATTGATCCCTAGCGACTTTAACGTCCGATCACCAAGCAAAGACTCGTCCGCATTGCCCTCAATTACCAAACATTGCACTCTGCGCAAATGTACCGGTCCAGCTGCCGTTAATAGCTGGACGTCTACTTCACATTGTTCGTTGCAGTGCACAACTCGTCCATCAGCCACTTCAACTTCCATGGGTACTACTAGCCTCTTCACCACGAGGGCAGCATCCAGTTTAGCGATCTCCTGCACTAGGCGCCGTGTAATTACGTCGTAGTCTGCACCAGTATCTGCCCGGAAAGGAACTTCCAGCTTACCATTCAAAATGGCAGCACGATCACCGGGCTGCACCATTGATCTTACTGTCTTTGCACGTAAGCGCTGGTTCATCATATCATTCATGCGTTTTAGAGCTGCTGCCTTATCGTCTTCGCTAGCAGTGAGGCAATCTTTCACCCAGTGTGCTCCCTTGCACACGAGACAACCATCGCGCGGCGGAGCGCGTGGTTTCACATCTTCAGGCTTTTTCTGGTTACCCTTGCTGCCTGCCTGCTGCTGATTCTGCGAGCCTTTGCTCTTGAACGAAGGTACCAGTTTCCTGCTGCTGCTGCTGCTTGTCCTCGGGTTGATAGAAGTCTTATCCACTTGCTTGATTTCTTTGGAAAGTCTATGTTAATGCTGTTGCTCACGGGCACGTTCCACAAACGCCTCGTAGAGCGCGATGTCGTCCTTCTTCAAGACTGGTTTGGCGATGGTTAGACGCTCCATCTCCAGCTTCAGCATGTCGGGCGCGATGTTCTTTAGTAGATACTTGCATCGTTGCTTCATGCGTTCGTCATAATTTGGTTCATTTTCACGACCACTGCCCAGAATTCCACCTAGACCGTGATCCTCCACGATCTTATCAAAAAGCACGAAATAATCTACCACACGAGATTCGGTGTCCTCAATCCTGAGGTTCATCTTCAGTTTGTCCTTGAAGAGCTGATCCATGTCTGGGATGTGGCTGTTCTGCAGCGCTGAGCAACGCCGTGTTATCGCCAGGCCAAGGTCTTCATCGGTCACGTCAGCCACTCGCTTCTTCAGCACGAAGCGAGCAAGGTGGTCCTGTATTTTCAAGTCGACCTGCAAGGCGTGAAGCCTAATACAAGCCACATGGCTACAGACGCGGACGGTGACGTTGAAATGACCGTTCCGCAACCGGTATTTGAGGTAGTTCAGCCTCCGAGCCTGAGTGCCTGGGACGCTAATAGCCTGGGTGAGACAGCGCCGCCAGTATGAAGCCAAGATTCGCAACCGCTGCACTGTGACTGGTGAGCAATATGATCACATTGTCACCTCGATCCGCAACTCGATCGAACCACGCATCTTGCGGTCGGCCCGCTTCTTCCTCTTGCCGCGGCTTCTGGTTCATCCAGAAAGTATACTTTGCGGTCTCCAGTACAAAGGAAAGCAAATTGAATTGTGTTGGTTATCTCAAAGCTCTAAGTACTGCTTGGCCTTGCTTCTAGGCCACGTCTACGAACTCGTACAGCTTCTAGAATACGCATTCTAGAACTCCAAGCACAAACTCGTGCTTTGCCCTGGATTTGCAACATGCATGGCGGCGGACACGAGATCGGCCAGGGCTGGCCACACTTCTTTAAGGTCCGAAGCGAGTCGCTTCAAACGACAGTTGTTAATGTTCCTGGAGGGTGTGTGCAGTGCTAAACTGCGGGAGACGCGTGCAGGACCCTACATTCACGAGTTCTGCAGTCCGGATGCCGTTTTGATCGTCGTTCATTGTTTTCAACTACAGAGCAAGAGGGAGAATGAAGGAATTTGTGCTGGGAAAAATAATAAAAATAGTCAGAAAGTAGAACTACGTCTATTTGCGAGGGTAGTTCGTTCTACTCTTCGCGCCAAATAGCGTCCGACATTTTGACCACATCCACCATCTCAGCTGCATCATGAACGCGCAGAATGTCAGTTCCTTGTTGGATAGCAGCGCAACATGTAGCAGCGGTGCCCCAAGCACGGTCTTTCGGTTCTGGACGTCCACAGATTTCACCAATGAAGCCTTTGCGAGACGATCCCACCTGAATAGAGGAGATTAGTACGATCTCTCTATATGGTATTTATGAAAGAAATAGCACAATAGCTTACCAGTAGTGGCAATCCATGGCAGGTCTCTTTGACAGTGGAGAGCTTTCGCAACAACTGCAGGTTAAGAACACGAGCCTTGGCGAATCCAATGCCTGGATCCAGGATGATGTTCCAGCGGAAGATGCCAGAAGCCTCGGCAGCTTCTACACGTTCGTTAAGTACGTCGCTAACTTCAGTAGTAACATCTTCGTATTCCTACAACAGAAATGGGATTGTTAGATAGGAATACTACAAAGTACTACAAGAAGTACTAACCTTGAGTTGAGTCATTGTCTTGGGTGTACCTCGCATGTGCATCAACACAATCTGTAGAACAGTATCCACTGACGTTAGAATTAAGAGGAGAATTAGATTTGGATGTGTTCTACTTACCGGAACACGTAGTTTCGCGACAGTTTTCAGCATTTCCGAGTCTTTCAAACCTGCAGAAATGTCGTTGACGATGTTTGCTCCTGCTTCTACCGCTTGACGCGCAACCTCTGCCTTGGTAGTATCAATTGAGATGGCAACTTTGCTCTTCTCACGAATACTACGGATCACAGGTAGAACGCGCTTCAGTTCTTCTTCTTCCGTCACTGACTCCGCTCCAGGACGACTTGACTCGCCCCCAATGTCGATAATATCCACACCAGCTTTCTCCATCTCCAATGCTTTATGCACTGCAGCATTCACCGTCTCCAACTCCGCCCCATCACTAAAACTGTCAGGAGTGACGTTCACAATGCCCATGATGAACGTTTTACTGCCTAATGCCCAGGGTTCGCTCTTGTGGACTGGAAGCATTGGCACAGGAGGCACATACCGCTGCTCACCAGCTTTCAATGTGTCGTACAGCATCTGTATGGTCTTGTTAAGCACTGGATGCATCAAATCTACAGCAAAATCAATAAGATTCTACCATTTTCTAATTGGGAAGGGTAGAACACTCTACCTGGAGCCAAATCGCACAGTGGAGCGAGTACAAAGTCTCTCTCGGCAATCCATTCGTGGGGGACGATCAAAGGTCCTTCTTCCGTATCCGTTTTAAGGGTTAAATCGTCGTAGAGCAGGATATCCACGTCAATAAGTCTCGGTCCCCATCTGTAAAGTCGGTATAACAATTAATCAGTAGGCCGTTCTACCGTTCTACCATTCAACAAAGTTCGCACCTGAGTGACGGAGTACGTCCAACCTCCCTTTCGATTGTTTTGAAAGCCCCCAGTAGTTCCTTTGGTTTGAGATCCGTATGGAGTCTGGCCACGAGGTTGAGGAAGGCAGGTTGGTCCTCCACGTACTGAGGTGCCGTAGTGTAGAGTCGGGAGGTCGCTTCTACCGGCCCTACCATTTGGCTCAGCATCGCCAGCGCATTCTCCAGATTCGTGAGCTTGTCACCTTGAGATAAAGATTAAAGGTAGAATGGTTAGTGGTAGATCCAGCAGGTAGATCATATCATACATAATGCACCTAGGTTCGTTCCTAGCGCAGCATACACACGCGCAGATGGAGCCATTTTGATGCTGTACCAATGGCTACCCGTCTTACCTTGGTTCCAACCGTCTAAGCGCTGATTTTCAAACAAAAGCAGAAACTCAGCAATTTTTTTGATTTGAAAATCGAAAGAAATGTGTATTGTTCGTAGTTCGTAAGTTTTCAGTACCGTTGTCACAACCCCTTTTTTTCCACCGGTTCCCGAGTCGTTAGGAATTATAGAAAAGTATACAAAAGAGAGCATGTTTTGTCCCCCAGAAGAATTATACAATCCCGCTCGGCTAATGAGCGCGGACCCGTATTCGGACAAAAACTGACCCCATACGATCTTCAAGCTTAAATTATAGGTGAGCTGACCAAACTTTACTGAAACGCAGTTATGCAGGGCGAGCCCCCGGACCGTGGTAGTGGCCTCTAGCCAATCAGCGAGCGACTGTTCGCCACGTCACTGGCAAACCGGTTTTGGTTCCGGTACGGGCTTTTTTTAAATTATGCCCCGACCAATCACAAGGCGGGCGCATCCCCCCCCCCCCCCCCCCCCCCCCCCCCCTGTCCCCACTTGATGTGATCCAGTCATCTTTTTAAAAAAGCCACAAAGCTTCCATGGTGTCGCTGTCGCTGCCGCTAACGACCGCTGTTAAAGCGAAGAGAATGGCTGGCGTCAATGGGTGACACCGGGGCTTTTTAAAAAGATGACCAAAAATCTTCAAGGCGCATCACCACGGCGCACTTCCGCCCGCCTGCATGCATATCGACAGAAGCGAGGAGCAGCTCATTCTGAATTTTACGGCGCGAGGTGAACAGGTCGGCACGCAGAGTTTTTATTTTTTTAATCAAAATGTGTCCTATATGCGAACTAGTGGCTATTTGCAGCGGTGCTGCGGTAGCTTAGCGTCAGAGAAGACGTACGACTCAGAGGGTCACTTGCTAAGATAAGACCTTTACAAAGATTAATAGGGTCTACACTAAAGGCCACAACTAATAACAACCGCAATAAAGGACTTACTACTTTAGCTACCAAACCTGAACTGTATTGATTTTCTTATTTGTCCTAAACCTAAATGTAACGGATTTATAATCTAGCATACTAAATCCTAATCAAAATGCAACGTGTGGCATCTACGTATCTGCTCGTGTGTGTCACACACACCAACGGGAAACATTCGTGTAATATCCCCGTTACACTCTCCCCAACAAAGATTCCGGATACCTTATCCCGTAAGTGTAAACACACGACGTGATTATCGGCCGATGGCCGCGGCGACTCGCCTTGCGCTGACGGCGCTCCTCCTCATGACTGCTACACGCTTCCATACGCGATGTGCAACGGGGTTACACGTACAAGTGACTACACCACTTGTAACTCTAACAGTTAGGATAACTGTTAGAGGTTGGAAATGAACCTCAAACCATGGTGTGCTGTACACACCAATGGCTACATGGGCGAGCCACATCATTGAATGGTTCGCGTGCATTTGTCCATGTCATTGGTAGAAAGTAACGGATTTCTATCAATCAATGCTCTACACGGAAGCGGAGATTCTGCCAACCACACGTTGGCTGATCCTTTAGAAATAGATAAAACTGTTTGGGAGGTTCCATAATTGGCTTCGTGCCAAATTCAATAACAGTTCTCATTTTACGGTATTTTGCAGTTTTAATTATTTATATTTGATTTAATTATACTTATTTGAATAAGTACATTTAAATTAAGTCTATCTTAATTGCACGCTTCCTCATACACGTAAGCCCACGTGTACGCCACCTAGTGGGTCTAAGTAGACCCATTACACACGTAGTCTTGGGACCTGGGTCTTTGTAGTGCTCGTAGCGGCGGCGCCATATCTCTCGGTCTTCACTCTTTCTCCATTAGCGGCGCTCGAAGCTGCAACAGACTGCTGGATGGTCGACCGCCGTCGGGGAGGCTGTTGGAGAGCCGATGGGTGCGACATTGGTTCAACCCTAACCCCACTGGCGACATTTCTGAGTTCTGATCCGGATAGTGGGTGCGAAGTTGCAACTTCAGAGTTTACAGTACCGGATCCAACGGTTACGGTTGCTGAATCAGGGTAGGCGACTCCTCGCGCTCCTTGAACCTGGGACAATGTTGCACGAAGGTTCTTCAACTGACCAGTCTGGAACTTCTGAACGTTCTGGGAACTTTCCCGGTCACGGTCACGTTCAGCCTCAACTTCGTACACTCGCTTCTGTAGTCTTAATTCGCGAAGTCCACTCTTGCTGAATTTTGCCAGCCCAACGCGCACGCTTAGCCTCAGCCTCAACCTCTCGTTGTCGCCAACAATCAGCGTACTCAGACTCAAGGCGTTGACTCTCAAACACATGGAGTTCAGACATCTGACGTTCAATCTCTGAAGACGAATCCACACTCCTGCCTTTCACTTCCGATTCCTGGCTTCTCCGTTCTTCAAGATCGTCGGTGCGTCTCTGGACTTCACGACGGGCATCCTCAGACTCCAGAAGTGTGTCCGTCAGAGTTTGAATTTGACGGTGTGCATCCAGGTCACGTTGCTCGCGATGAAGCTCACGCTCCATCGATGCAAGGCGTTCCTGAGCCAAGAACTCCATCTGGCTCTGCCACTCCTGCTGTTGTCGCATGACGTTTAATTCGATTTGGGCAGGGCCGGATCTCTGGAAACCAGTGACTTCTGACTTTGTTCAACTCGACGCGATGGAACTCAAGTGTCTCGACGACGTTCTCGGAGTCTTCTCGCTCATCACGCTCCGGCGATGACTATCGTAACTTCGCTTCTCGACTTGAGACTTCCGTCAGATGAGATTCAGGCATGTGGCGTCTGCATTCGAACTGTGGCTATCTGGGAGACATTTGATTCTCAGACATGGGGTTTAGAATTTCAGTCTTATCCTCAGCCATGTCAAAGTCCACTTGCTCCACCTTCACTGGCAGTGTGGCTCTCGTCACGTGGATTCCCATTTCACTTCCGGCATCCATTCCGCCGGCGTCGGCACTCTGAGCGATAAACGCCAGGCCTCTTCCGACAAGGGGCTTATGCGAAGACGCTCCTCGACTTGTGGACAGCATCGACTCCTCAGAGGAGCTTCCCTGAGAAGTCTGCATACCAGATGATGGATCTCCAGACTTTCGAGAGATGTCAACCACGCTGGGAATACGCGCTTGAGTTCGAGGAGTCTGGGAGACATCGTCCTGTCCCTCAGACATTGGCTCTGAGGATTCCGGTCGGGTGTTCTCAGAGCGACTCTCATACACCGGCAGGGATGTCAGCGATGGCGTTGACAGTGCGGATGGTGTCGACGGAACCTGGGGCCGAGGTGGCCCGTGTTGTAATCACTTGGACTATGGGGTTCCGATACTTGAACCATCAGAACTTGGTGTCACTCGCAGTCCAGTCACTAGGAGCTTCAAGATCAACTGTCGGCCGCAGAGATCAGCACCACGACTCGCGTCTCTCTCCTGACTCACGCTGATATGTGGATCTACTTTCGATGGAAGCCTGTCGTAGTGTAGTCCGGCAGTCACAGCTCCCCATTCAATGAGTTCCAAGGCAAGTCGCCTCTGGAGCTCCATTGTCACTGAACGCAAGAGAGCATCCGGGACACTGGACACGTGGTTGTTAGACCGCCTCGCCAGCATATTGTAAAACGCAAAGCCAGCTTCGTACAATATGGTCTGGAGAATGGCGACAAACTCTGACGCAGTCAGCATGGTCGCTGGGATTTCGACATTCGTGAGGTCTTGGACCATCCCAAACCCATGACGCTTCAGACCGAACTCTGAGATCCACGCTTCGTCTCGGCTTGCTGTAGATTGGCGCCATTTGATGTAATTGCCAGTTGCAGCCGCCGCTTTCAGAACTCATCCGCGTCCGGTCTCGGTGTCGGCCAAGTATACTCCACATTCAGCGGGACGATCCACTCCGAGTCTTCCAATTGCCAGCGTCTAAGTTCACGGGTCATGTAACGCACGGCACGTTCTCCATTAAGAGAATCACCTCTTCCAGAGTCATCGGACGGCGTTTTCAAGGAATCGCCAGACTTCGTCGGGGCATCCTCTTCTCGTGACACATCCTCAGACTTCACAGTCGGGGGAACATCCTCTCCAGCGTTGACAGGTCTGGAGTCGGCCTTCACTTCCACCACAGACTTCTCCGAAGACGTCGACTCAGAACCTAGATCAACGGCCTCCGGGTGCTCATCCACATCGGCGTCTCCACATCGCTACCCCTAAGGGGTAGCGGTATCTGCAACGCCAGAAGCCCCGACGTCTGAAGAGCCTTCTCGCGAACCCTGGGTCTCGGAAACAACTGGCGTTCCCTGGTATTCCGGCTCGGCAGCAGGCTGTTCCTCAGCCGCAGACTCTGCGACGCTCACGCTTTCGACTGTCTCCTTTTCTCGTGCAGCCTTCTTCGCCTGACGAGCCGTCTTCTTGACAGCATCCAGATCCGGCTGCTGTTCGGGCGGCAAACCTTGAAGACACTTGGACTGTCGTGTCGCGACAGCGCGACCACGACCTCGACGTCCTCCTCTCGACGTTCCTGGTGAAGTCATCTCGAAATTCGACGCTTGACAAGAAACCTTCGATTCTTCAACACTTGAGCACAGGTGATGTCACGATCCCGAGATCCGGGCACGCGCACCAGTTGTCACGAAGCCGGTGAAGCTTTTGTCGCGGTGGTGTACAGCGGGACCCTCTGGGCGACTACTGAGAATACCCTCAGAGAGTCGCCTAAAGGTGGCATGTGGTACCTTGTGTACCCTCTTGGGTCCGTTGTCTCGGGAATGAGATACCCCCCGGCGCTTGGTGTTGGGCGAAGGATGAAGGCCTGGTTTATTAGATATGCCGGGGCCGACAGGCCCCGACAAATCCGATACCGATCTCCGATGCTCCGACAAGTTAAATTTTGTGTATAGTTAGCAACATGGAGCCAACACGCAACCGGAAGAGCGTCTAGAGCAGGAGGAAGTCAAGCGACTCACTAGTGAAGCAATGATAGGAAAGCGTTTCCCTCCCGTTGTACAGTACCCAGAAGCGAAGCAAGGTGGTAGCCTTCTGTCAGTACTGTTTAAGTGGCCAGTCATCGTGTGGGTTCCTGAGTGCTTTCATCCCTCCAGAAAGCCGTTCTGTTCAATGCTAGAATGCTCTTGCACTCCGAGCCCGAAAGAGTACAAACAGCGTGTGGTGGAAGAAGTGGATGCCAAATGCCATCTTCTCTACATCAAGTACCAGTGTCAAGGAGAGTCAAAGGACTGCTTTTCAACGATTTCAACGCCGTTTCTACAGCGAGAAACTCAGCTGATTATACATTTTCCGTTTGTACTTACCAAGAAGCATGTCATCTCGAAGTCGCTCATGGAGCTGGTGCATGAAGGGATGCTATCACCTCACGGATTATCAAGCACTGTGGACAATGTAAAGAGGCGCCGTGAAAAGCGATACTACAAATTACTTTGTCTGTTTGCTGCTCAAGTTCACCAAAACCAACTATCGAATCCACTCTACTTTGCGCCATCGCCCCCATCGGCTGCACAATTCAGCTCTACACAATACCCTCTTGGACTGGAAACTTTGTCGGCAGCGTGGCTGCAGATGTCACGCATCTACAGCTCTCTCTGCGAGGTTCTGATGAAAACAACGAAGGTGAAGAAGGCTTTAAGAATTGATCACTCTGTGAAGTTTTGTAAAAAGTTGAAGGTGTGGCCAGGAGGCACAGGAAAACGTGAGAGCATGAGAGACGCCAAGATGTTCTTACTGTTGCAAAATGAAATCGGGCAGATCGTTGGACGGCGCCTCACCAGGTCTGAAAACAGTGACGAGACTCGTGCGCTTTTAGAAAATGTGAAGGGTTCGTTTCCAGATGAAGGAGAAGTCGATCCGTGTTACGTCATTAGCGACAACGCCAATTCCGTGCGTGCAATGGTGCGATGTCCTTGGGACTTCAGTTGGAGATCGTCAAAACCCGTTTCACATCATCCAGAGATTCACTGAAAAAGTGAAAGATAAAACTGTGAGAAAATACCTTGCAAAGCAGCTTCATGAGGCGATATATGATATTGACGGATAATTACGCATACCTTCCGAGATGGCCGTTCGCGTCGAGGCCGCTGCCAATACGGTTTTGCTGAAAGACGTCGGCTGTAGCGATCTGGAGTGGCACGGAACTTTGAACATCAATTTACAACAGATACGACGTGGTGATTTAAAAATAACCACCAACACGTACAATGAAGGGGGTGGCAAGAGCGTCCGAGTGCTATCAACCAGCCAACTGGAGGGGTTTCATTCTGCATTAAAAAAGTTATTAGCCCGTTCTGTTTCCGCCGAAGTTGGACTCCGCATTATTGACGTTTTCATTGTACGGCACAACCTCAAAGTTGGAGTGTGATACGGGCGTAACCCACCACTTCAGCATGCGGATCTCTTTACGCTAGCACAGACTGCAAGTTGTTGCCGCGGTGCACTCCCAGAGTCGCCGGAGCTTGAACATGTTTCGAATTTGATGTCTTTCCCACTCAGACGACCACAATCCCGCTCAACAACCGACCACGACTTCGGATTCGAAGAGTGGGGCCAGCTATTTGGCTCTGTCAATATTGATACAAACGCGCTGGAGCTCAACTTGCGTCGTTCCCACCATCACATCAACACCATTAAGGAGCTGCTAGCCAAACAAGCCGTGTTTTCGACAACCAGTCGACTGCCGAGAGCAGAGTTTTTCAACTCTCTTTCTCTCACCGAACTTGACTATGAAGCTGCAATCGGGTTTTCATCTGAAGAACTCGCACTTCTTAGGCAGCTTCGTAGTGAACTATTACGGACTGGCCAGAGCTGGGCAGAATGTGCTCTCGTAACTACCATCATCTACAACATCGCCGTGGCATCCAACTTGAACAGTCAGCTAAAATTACGTCGTCGTAGCATGCCACTTTGTCCACAAAGATCGACGCTCTGACGAAGTCTGCCACTGAGACGGAGAACAAAAGCAGTATAACACCAGTCGGTAATCTTTTCCAGCTGGGGATGCCGGAGACACCGACAGAAGAGGTCACTGGAAACGAGCAGGCCTTTCAGATTGACCTCTTCAGAGCTTTGCGACAGACCAGTGGGCTCACAAAGAAACGGCAAGTATTCATCAAAGTGTACGACTTTGCTAGCCGTGTCTGTAGAGATATTCGTCCAAAGTCAACGTGCAGTTTGTTCTCCAGGTGGGAAAACATGAAACGTGGGTCCAACCGCGGCACAGCCCTGAAAATCAAAATCAAAGTGCCATCAGAGATGTTGACGACGCTCCGTGTTCCGAGTTCGGATACAGCACCGAGCTCTATCGTGATTGATCAGTCGAACTGCGACGGCAGCACACGCATTATTGAGGTTGTTTCACCTTCACACCGTATCCACATGTCCACACAACTGGGTGCAGTTTCATCTCAACAACAGCGACGTCTCGCCCAAGCACCTGAAATTCGTAGCCATGACGATATACTTCCGGAAACCAACCCATCTGGCGTCTTAATGCCAACGATATCACCCCAGACCCCTGCATTTATCGCGGATGAGCATCTCAACATGCTTCGCGATCTTAAACGCACACTGCCCAACAGAAACGGGAAATGGAATTGCATTTACAGCGAATATGCAGCACTTTATCCGGATCCTAGCTCACGCATCACACTCAACGCGCTCCGCTACCGGCTGAGATCACCCCGGACAATTAACCAGCGGTCTTCGGCCACAGATTTAATAGAGCAGGCACCAACAAGGTCCAAACCAGGCAAACGAAAAGAGACGTCGTGCACTAGTTGCCGCCAAAGAAAGAAACGGTGCGGAGATCGATCTGTTAATCCACACTGCATGCGAGTAAACATAGCACCAGCACATAGCAACAGCTTAGACCAATTTTTATCGCTGCAATACAAGTTGCCCATAAACGTCTGAACTTACACGCCACCCGTAGCGCGAACCGCGCATCTGCACATTCATTCAGTCCATAATTCAGTGTTCTGCATCATCGTTCTCTGTATACAATGCATTTGATGAAAGTAGTTAGCCAGTAGCACGTACACCTGCTAAGAGCAGATACGATGACCATTTCGTACTCTTTTTACCCCAGCAGCACGTGAGAGTGACAACTAGCATCTCCCTGAGCCTTCAGCGAGCGGGATGATGGAGGCGTCCGGATACTAATTAGGAAGCCGCCTGTTGTTTTGGAGCGGGTTCTGAAGTATCTGGGCATATAGATGCTTGGGGCTTCTCTGGGAGTGACTTTTGCTTCGACCTGACTGACTGTTCTGTTTGTGCCGGATATGGGGGGCCAGCGGGACAACTGCTCGGGACTAAAAAAAAGGTGAGAAAAGGTCAAAAGTGGTGGGGTTAGTCACGGGACAACCCCCAGTAAAAGGTATAAACCAACCCACCAAGAAAGTTAAACAACGAGCACTACTACGGGAACGCGAATTACGTACCTGTAAACAGCAGCTCATCCACGCATCAAATGAAGATGGGCTTGAGAATTTCATCTCTTATTTGATCGAATTGCACTACCTACACGTTAGCATTTATTTACAACTAAGATGGCGTCCACCTTAGGAATATCACACACATAACGTGAAGCAATGCATATTTTGACAGATTAATCGCTATCAAATGTGCATGAAGCCATTTCACGTTCCCACACAGTAGAGAATGGCGTGTCAATTTTGTTGGCTGCTGAGGGCTACTAATACGTTCGCTAGAGTTGATTTCTCAACCTCTGCATCTGAGAGTTTCTTGCAGCTTGCAACATCAACGAACCTTCCGTTTCTGTTGAGAAATGAGCACATGTCGATATTGTGTTTGGCGATACTTGTTCGGTGAGTAGTCACAAGCATTCCAGTAATCCCAAAGTCTCTTTCGATTTGTGCCGCAGATGCTGGAACTGCGAAGAGAACGCGTGCAGCGATTGGCTAAATACGGTAGTTGTTCTCGTCATGTTGCCGTTTCCAATAAGCTAGGATGGATTCAGGTTGGGCGTTAACTACCCTGAAGTCTCCTTGGATCGGTTAGCCATCTGTCGAGCTCTTCGTCGACTCGAACTTCGTGCACGTCATGATGCACGACATTCACCACCTCTTCCTCTGTAAATTCAAGAAGCTCTTCGGAGAACACTGTTTGTGGCTGCAGGCTTGATAATCCCAGCATGGTTACCATAGAGGCGCCTAACCGTGGTTGAGTGTGAGTCATATTCTGAGAGGCTGTGGGTGTAGCATTTTGTTTTGAAATTTGAAGCATCAGAGATCGCAGACGATTCATCACAGCCTCTTTCACTGACGCCACATTTCGTGATATGTTTCGTTCATCAAGTCGAAGGTAGGGGACCCCTACTAGGGGTTGTTCGGGATCGATAACAAGTTGCTTGTTACAAAGCCGCACGATCTTTGACAGATTAATGTCTTTTTTTTGGACGATGGATGCAGCAGCATTTGCATCTCTGGAATTTATGATACCTATCGAAACCGCGACCGATCCGTGTTTTGAGCGAAAAAGTTCTTGTGGAACGCCTTGGCAAGCAGTGCACGAGTATTTTTCGCAAGGCGCGTTAGGTATTGCACTTCGTAGCACAACGGCGGATCAGAAGCCGGTTGAATACTATCCCTGATAGGCTCCATCTCGTTCAAAATCGTGGTTCGAAGTCGGAAAATCGAAAGGCCATTTTGTGGGCAGGTTTAGACGTCGCAAGAATTTCCGCAATACCGCTGTTTAGTTGTGCAAGAGCCGCCAACACTGATGATCTCTCCTCAACTTCCTTCGATTTAATCGTGTTTTCTTCGTGTGGTTTCGTCTCGCTGGTCATGCTTTGGTCGTCGGTATGGAGTTTCAGTATTGTGATAGGATGTGCATGGTAGCGGCAACTGATAAATCAGTGTGATTGCCGGTGCGTAACAATGACTTTCCTTCCACAGAAGTGTCTTGCTGCTCAGTTGTGTTTGGCTGAAAATGATTCCCCAATAAATTCTTCAAACTAAGTTGACTGTTTTTTCCTTCGTTGACATGTTTGAGATCTCGTATTTCCTGTTCAAGTCGCTCAATCTGAATGGCAGTAGCCGCTTGCGTTGCCGTGAGACGGGACTCGAACTTCGCTTCTAACGAAGAAGTATTGGAGGCCATGGTAGACTTTAATTAGTCGTGAATTTCTTGCTGAGTGCGCGTCATGTTAATCGTTGTTTGCTTGAGTTTTTTGTCAATTTCATTCTGCATCCGCTCTTGAAAAGCCTTCTGTGACGATCTTGAGGAGGCCAGCCAAACGGAGGAAGCAGTCGTTGGCGGCCTTGACGAAGAGAGTCGGGGTCGATAGCGAAGGCGGAGTCGGAGTCGGGTCGGAGCTGGCAGCGTCGGCGCTGCGGTCGAGGTCTTGCGGGGAAGTTGACTTGAACAGAAGATTGGAAATTGAGAAGTGATTGATTGAGTTAGTTTTGTTGGCGCTAGCTAGTAGTTGCCTCGCAACCAACGATCCTAGGTGACTAGACACGCACCCGAAAATCCAGGTCCTATCCTAAAAACTATCATTCTCATAACCTGCTGTTATCTTTCTTTAACCAATGAAATCCTACGAAGTCTCGTCGTGGCTGAACCAGAATTTCCCCATAGCGTCCCATAATCAAAATGTCCGGATGGAAACTTGAATGTTGCCGATCCTTAGGATTTACATCCAATAAAAGTCGCGTAAGAAATGTTGAAGTGGCAACTGCAACCACTTAGAGCCAATAGATTCGTAGACATATGAAAACACAAAATTCAAGATTAAGCTGAGCCAGAATAATCCGGACAGCTGATCTTAAATTCTTGGCGTAGTGGCTGTTGAACCACTACGTCACATGACCTCCTTTCGAGAAAGCGCCACCACTTAAAGGGGCTTCTTTATCTTCTTGGATTTCCAATAAAGGTCGATGAGGCCTGGTATTTGTTTCAGGTTTTCCACTGGTTCTCACGTTGCGTCCTTCTTGGTTTCACCAAGCCACCAAATTTTGAACTGTGTTTTCCCTTTGTACTTACGGTGGTTAATCACAGCTTCAACCAGTTGCCCTTCTGTTCCGTCGGCTAGCACAACCTTGTTCACCTTTTGCCTGTGCTTCTGATCTTTGCGGTACGGCTTCAACAGTGACGTATGGAAAACTGGATACAACTTCAGGTTCTTCGATAATCCCAACTCATACGAGTCACGAGATACCTTCTTCTGGACCGGGAATGGTCCAATGAACCTCGGAGCTAATTTCTTCGACTGTGCGTACCCTTTATGACGGATATCCAAATTCTTTCCATCTAGTAGCAACATGTCGCCAATTTTGAAGTCTTGGACAAGTCTGTTCCTGTCGTAATAATGCTTCATGCGCTCCTGAGCTTCACTCATACGGTCTTGTGCGACCTTGAGGAAGACTTCTTGTCGGAGAAGAAACTCTTTTGCTGCTTTCTCCAACTTCTTGAACTCCGGATCCGACGCTATATCATCGGGCATGTACGGAATATAACCAAGATCCGCTTCAAATGGTGACATGCCAATCGTAGCATGCAATCTCCGATTGTAGGCGAATTCTGCCAAATGAAGAAACTCATCCCAATCATTCTGGGCTGGGTTGATGACTCCTCGGAGATAATCTCCGATAAAACGGTTTGTACGTTCCGTTTGTCCATCCGTCTGCGGTCTAAATGCCGATGACAGGTTATGTTACGTTCCCATAGCGGTGATAACAGCCTGCCAAAACTTGGACGTAAATTTGGAGTCACGATCAGACACAATCGTCTTCGGAAGGCCATGATCTCTTACATAACTCTTCAGGAAAACATTCGCAGTATCCTCTGCGCTGTCTGTCGTCTGCGTAGCAATAAACTTTGCACGCTTGGTCAATCGATCCACGATGACCATGATAGCATTCGAGCCATCCTTGCTGGGAGGTAGAGACACAACGAAATCCATCGAAATGTCGACCCATCTACCCCGAGGTATTTCCAGCGGTTGAAGTAATCCCGGAGGCTTCGTCTGCCTCGCCTTGTTGCGCTGACACATTTCATAAGTGTTCACATAGCGTTGGATGTACTTCATCATCTTAGGCCAATAGTACTTCTCCCGTACGGCGACATAAGTCTTGTAGAACCCTGGATGACCCGCTGTCACTGCATCGTGGTTCTCGCAAATGACTCGATTCTTCAGATCTTCGTCATCGGGAATGTACAATCTCGGACTCTCATCTTCACGCGTCTGATAATACAGCACGCCATGATTTAGCGAGTAATGCGGAACCTTGTCTCCTAGCTTTAGTTTCTTGACAATACCTTGCAAGTCCTTGTTCCACGAGTACATCTTCTGTGCGGTCTGTGCCACAGTCATATTGTTCGCGACCATGGTTGCCACAATTTCACGATTTTGAGCCGTGTCAAGAAGTTCTTTCAAGCTCACTTGAGCCGCCTTGTGCTCGAACTCTGGGTTTCTCGACATCGCATCTGCGACTACATTTGTCTCACCTGGAACCCACTTAAACATGGGTTGAAACTCCGCAAGTTCATTAAACCACCGCGCAATGCGTCGATTCGTTGTTTTCTGCGTAAGAATCATCTCGATGCTCTTGTGATCCGTTTCTATCATGAATGGCTTGTCGAGTAGGTATACACGCCATGTCTTCAGTGCATGCATAATCGCGAGTAACTCCTGTTCGCGCACAGGATAGTTCAGCTCCGCAGACTTCATCTTTCGGCCAGTAAAGGCGATTGGATGTTCCAACTCTCCCTCCTTTTGAAACAAGACTCCCCCAATAGCAAAATTTGAGGCGTCCATCCGAATACCGAAAGGTTTCGAGAAGTCTGGAAGACTGAGAACCGGAGGTGATGACAAGCGCTTCTTCAGCTCGTCAAAACACTTTAGTTGGTTCTCATCGAGTTCGATAGCATCTCGAGACCGTTTTCCCTTGATACATTCGTGCAAAGGGCCTGCAAACTGGGCAAAGTCCTTGCAGAATCTCGAAACGTAGACTGTAGTCCCCAGGAAGCTCTCCATCTGCTTCTTGGTCGTGGGGGACAGGCCACTGGGCGATAATCTTGATCTTGTCAGGATCCATCCGAACGCCATTGCGTCCGACAAAATCGCCTAAGCATGGAATCTCATCCACGCAAAATTGGCATTTGGACAGTTTGATGTAGAGCTTCTGCTCCTCACATCGTTTGAGTACTCTGTCCAATGCGTTGATATGTTCGTTCACATCTTCACTGCTCGTGTACACGTAGATGTCATCGAAGTAAATCCGCATCACATCGTTCAAATCCCTGAAAACCTTCTGGAGTAAACGATTAAAGGTTCCCGGACTACCACTGAGTCCCATGGGCGTGACGAGATATTCAAAAAGTCCGTCTGGGGTTGAAAACGCCGTGAATGGTATGTCTGCTTCACGTAGCTTAACTTGGTAATAACCCCAGAGTAGATCCATGCACGAGTACCAGTAGTTACCGGCCATCGCGTCGAAGGTGTCTTCTTTGCGAGGCATTGGGATAGCAGGCAAAATCGTAGCCAAGTTCAATTGGCGATAGTCGTGCACAATGCGCCATCCGACAGGTTTCTTCACACAGAAAGTCGGAGCGCAAAACGATGACGTACTCGGTCGAATGATGCCCGCTTGAACCATCTCTTTGGTCCACTCCTGGATCGTTTTTCGTTGATCAGGACTTTGGCGCCACTGCTTTACTGAGATCAGAGTAGTACCCGGTTTGAGCAGAATCTCATGTTCAATTCCTTCGCGTATCGGTGGTGTCTCACTTGGTAGTTCCGTACGGAAGACCGTATCCGCATATTTCCGTAACGTCTCGTATGCCGGATTATCCTTGAGAGCATCCCATCCTTGACTCTTGAAGCGTTCAGCCTTCTCAGAGTCGTGTGGATTGATGACGAATACTGCCTCAATATCCTTGTCCTTGTGCATCATGCGCTGGAACTGCTTTGTTGAAATGAGCTTGGTACTTCCGTGCTTGCCCTTGTGCCCATGGTCTCGATAGTAGTTGAAGATCTCACGGCTCTGCGCTACTCTTGCGCGGCGTTGTCCTGCTACCCATCTTGCAGGGCGGTTCTTTGGCAGTTTCAACGTTACAGCCGGAGTGTTCTCCATTTTGATACGTGGTGCTACGTGTCCTGTAGTCCAATCAATATCCGGGTTCTGCTCACGCAACTACATCATGCCCAATACAACGTCCTTACCCTCTGGGACTGGCATGACTTGAAACGCTCCACTTGATAATGGAAACCCTGGTAACTGTAGAGACATCTCCACAGTCCGTCGAGGACGATACACCACTTGATCATAACCAAGATCAACTTGCATCATGTCACCTTCAGTGACATCTAAATCGAGCTTCTTCACCAACTCTTCAGTTACACCGTTCAGGCTACTGCCGTTGTCAATGAATATCGTAACGGGTCTCTCTTGATCTTCCGTCTTGAATGCTCGAGCCTCAGCCTCTAGGATCGCATACACAGCGCCCTTTACGTAACGGTTCGCTTCCTTACGTTTCGGCTGGGTACATTGTGGAGAAATATGACCTACTTTGTCACAATTCCTGCACGTGGCTGTCTTTGTCCAATCATCGTTCTTGCTCTTCTTCTCAAAACGCTTAGTGTTCTGCTGCTTCGCTTTTGGCGCACGATTCCCCGAATCAGACGATGCCTGCGATGGTTTAGCAGGAGTTCGAGGTGGTCTTCCCGAGAAGTGTGCAAACTCAAAGTTCGACGCAATCTCAATGGCTTCTTGCAGTGTTGATGGGCTTTCTTCCTTGATCTTCTTCGCCGTCTCCTCTCGTAACCCGTTTTGGAAGAAGAATCGCTTCTCTAACTCGCTGATCGACAACTCTGTCTGCGACAGCAAGTCTTGAAATTTAGAGACGTAGTCGTGGATGTTCTCCCTTTGTTTTAGGCGAAACATCCTCTCGCGAAGATCATACTCGAAGTCCTTTGGTCGAAAACGTGTGCGAAGTTGTCGCTTGAAAAGCGGCCACGTAGGATGTACTTGTAACCTTTCGCAGTCCGCAATAAACGCGCGGTACCAATTCAAGACTGACTTGCCTAAGTTACTCGAGATCATCGTTACAAAGTCTGACGAATCTGCCTCCATCAACTCGCGTCTGCTTGCATAGTACGGTTCGGTGGCAAAGATCCACAACTCGATATCTTCGCCGTACTTGCCTTCATACATCGGGGGGTCCTTCTTCTTCTGATCGCTCCGCGACGACACAAGAAACTCAAATCTTGCGTTAGCCGGCTGCATTTGTGCTTCAAACTGAGCTTGTAACTGGGCTTGAGTAGCTTGTTGTTGTTGCGTAATAAATACTAACAACTGCTGCATTGACATCGTATCTGGAACTGAAGCTTGGGCGTTTGGGGCAGCCGAAGTCGCTGAGTCCGTAGGAGCTTCAGCACTTTGTCGTGACGCTTCATCCTCACTCGGCGCATTCATTCTGCTTTGCTGCCGAGGACGAGGGTTCGGTGACGGGCGCTCAGCTGCACGACTTCTTCTTTGAGCCATACCAACTGGACTTCTCAGCGCGTCTTAATAATGTCTACCGAAACCCTAATAAGCAAGAAAAATAAAAAGGAACTACTGTTTTTGCTTCTTAAGCCTACGCTTCTTGTTAAGCTGGATGGAGTGGTCGAGGATTCCTTCCAAAATCGTCTGCGTTTGACTAATGCGGCGTTTCAGCAGTTCTGTTGTATCGTACAAGACGTTCCTTGCGTCGGAGTCCTTGCAATCTGGAATTTCGTTGCGGATGAGCTGTACGATCTTCAGTTGTTTCTGTAACGGGGTTACACGTACAAGTGGCTACACCACTTGTAGCTCTAACAGTTAGGATAACTGTTAGAGGTTGGAAATGGACCTCAGACCTTGGTGTGCTGTACACACCAATGGCTACATGGGCGAGCCACATCATTGTGTGGTTCGCGTGCATTTGTGCATGTTATTGGTAGAGAGCAACGGATTTCTACCAATCAATGCCCTTCACGGAAGCAGAGATTCTGCCAACCACACGTTGGCAGATCCTTTAGAAATAGATTAAACAGTTTTAGGAGGTTCCATAATGGCTTTGTGCCAATTCAATAACAGTTCTCATTTTTACGGTATTTTAGCAGTTTAGATTAATTGTATTTGATTTAAATATACTTATCAGATTAAGTATATTTAAATTAAGTCTATCTTAATTGCACGCTTCCTCATACACGTAAGCGCACGTGTACGCCACCTAGTGGGTCTAAGTAGACCCATTACAGCTTCTGCGTAGTCAACCACAAGTCCTGGCGCAGTTTGTCGAGTGTTTCACTGCGAGTGGTCAAGGACTTGGTGTCGTTCAGGAACGGTGCGTCGGGTTGACGAGTTTTTCGTTTACCCATGCAAGAAGCACACTAGAACAGACCCAGTAGCAACGAGTGTAGATCAAGCACGACCAAGTGTGTATTTTTCCAGAAGTTATTCTCCGTGTTTTCCTTGGCGGGACAGGGAGTCGTAAGACAACACTATGCCACAGCCCCAAGAAAGGAGTTCTGAAAGTGTTTACAACACTGGTATGCAACCACACCAACAAACCACCGAACGTTAAAGCTCGTGCTAAGAGGCAATACCCAGTCTTCGACTCTTGAACTTGAATCGAAGCTTGACACGTCAAGTGCTACTATGTGACGATCTTGAGGAGGCCAGCCAAACGGAGGAAGCAGTCGTTGGCGGCCTTGACGAAGAGAGTCGGGGTCGATAGCGAAGGCGGAGTCGGAGTCGGAGTCGGGTCGGAGCTGGCAGCGTCGGCGCTGCGGTCGAGGTCTTGCGGGGAAGTTGACTTGAACAGAAGATTGGAAATTGAGAAGTGATTGATTGAGTTAGTTTTGTTGGCGCTAGCTAGTAGTTGCCTCGCAACCAACGATCCTAGGTGACTAGACACGCACCCGAAAATCCAGGTCCTATCCTAAAAACTATCATTCTCATAACCTGCTGTTATCTTTCTTTAACCAATGAAATCCTACGAAGTCTCGTCGTGGCTGAACCAGAATTTCCCCATAGCGTCCCATAATCAAAATGTCCGGATGGAAACTTGAATGTTGCCGATCCTTAGGATTTACATCCAATAAAAGTCGCGTAAGAAATGTTGAAGTGGCAACTGCAACCACTTAGAGCCAATAGATTCGTAGACATATGAAAACACAAAATTCAAGATTAAGCTGAGCCAGAATAATCCGGACAGCTGATCTTAAATTCTTGGCGTAGTGGCTGTTGAACCACTACGTCACACCTTCATTGCGTTGTCCATTTTTTTTCTGCAGCTTTTGTTGCATAGTATCTTCGTTAACTTTGACTAAATTTACAACTTGGGAGCTGATCCTTTTTTCTTGTTCTCCAAGCCGAATCTCCAAAGTTTGTTGACCAGATTGTGCTTCATTGGCGCCGGCTCGTTTTGCTGCTTCCAGCTTAGCATTGAGTCGCTTCTCAACCCAATTGATTGAAGATCTACTGCAGATACAAAGTCGTCTTGAATCTTTCTTAGTGCTGAAAGCAATCTTTCCTCACATACTGACGAATGTGCTGTGTTATTTGAATTAATTGCTGTTTCCATTGTTGACAAAGCACCATTGACTTTGTTTTCCAATTTATGAGCAACCGATCCAACTGCTGGAGCGATATTAGTATCGGATTGCCCCTGAACACCTTTTTCGAGATCCTTCAAGCGCCTATCGATCTCGGTGGCGAGCACAGCACTCTGTTGTTTTACAGACGCCTCATAGTACTTGTGAGTATCATCGACGTACTCACGAATATGCGAATTTCCGTGTCTGTAGCAGCATGAATGACATGGTCGTGGGTATATTTGACGATATCAATCATTTTCTCCTCGCTGCGTACTTGTGAATCCTGTATAGCCTTGCTCACTTCAGCTGCAAAGTTCGGGCTGCTGATCACGGCGTCTTCATGAAGTAAAATCTGTTGCGATCGCTGAAAATGACTTGATAGAATGCCAGGTTTTTGCGATAGCTCCTGCTAACAGCGTCCGTCCTCCCCGACAAAGCCTCTCCTTCCTCGTCTCCGTGCACTATAATGGCTGTCGACGGCAGAATAAAATCCATCTGAAACAAGACGAAAAGTAGTGGGTTCTAGACAAGCGAAGCAGTCCCGCAGTGATGAACAACTCTTTTTTTTTACGGTGTTAAATAGGTCATGTAAAGTGATGAACAACTCTACGTAGAACCCGCAGTCCTTCCTGATTCCAACCACCCGATGATTTGTTGAAAACAAGCTCTTGGTTTGGAGTTTCAAACCACGGAACGATTTCAAACCACAAATTTTGGTTTGGTTCGAAAAGGCCCAGGTTCGATTTATTCAGGGTGTGGGAAAAACCCCGTTGCTGCCCTGGACAAAATACAAAGTTTTGAAACAATAAAAGGATTACGATAGAAGGGATTACTGGTTTGCATTCGTATTGTCAGCAACGAGGTAGATGCTGTCAACGTGTCAAAACTGCGTAGTTATAGTCAATCTCAACTTCCAACTTCATGTGTTTGAAACGCGAACGCACTTCACCGAAATCGATGAATCCTCCGCTAGGTTCCTTCCTCTTCCTTATAATTTCTTCTGCAGCTTTTTTTTTATGTGCCTCGCTGCCAATGAGCACCGACATGAGGGCTGTTTTGTTAGCCGAATAAATTGGGACGAGAGGTGAACACGCTGGATGATAAGCCAATGTTCCATGAAATCGCTTGGTCTCATCTCGGGTCACGAGGAAGCAATCATGCGGCACAACATAGGTCTGAAGGTTTGATGGGGCAATTCATAACCCCTCCCACCAAACGCGTGTCTTTTCCGAGAAATCTGGGGCGGTGTTTCCTCAGCTGGCGAAGATGCTCTTTTGCTGGGCTTGGCTGAAATGCTCCGAAGCGTCGTTTCCGCTGGTCGACAAAGACAATCAAGTTCCCAGAGAGAGCGTCCTTCAGAGCGAAGAAAATGTCGACGCCTTCTCCATCAACTCCATTTACAATGATGCTGCCACTCGACGTCCAGTCGGTTTCTTCGGATAGGTGGTTTTTTCGTGAAACGACTTTGGGGGTTGACAAACCAAATTGTTCATTGCATTGAAACACTCTTGACGGAGACAGTTTCACAGAGATGCCACACATGTTATCGGCTATCAGCGCCCCTGGCAGAAGCTCTTCCAGCGTCACAGTCGAGCGCCCAATCACCAGCAACGCATTGATCCTCACCGCATAGAAACAAGCACCGAATATCTCCCACGACTGCCACGGTTCACGGACGAACAATTCTGAATCCACTAGTTTCTCCATGTCACTTAAAGCCGCTGCAAAACATTTTTCTGCTTCGCTTGTCATATCATCACTCGACGCGATACTCTGCAACAGCGCATAGGGAACCCGAACATCGCAATCTTTAGGTGTAGATGATGGGTTGAGCAAGCATAACGAGGAATCTCGAAGTTTTGACCACTTGAATTTCTTATCGAACTTGTCCTGTTGTCGAACTTGTCGACCCGAGACGGCAAAGGCTGCCAAACGGACGAGCTGCTGGGTTGTCATTGATTCCATGTAAGCATCGACGTACTTTGTCCAGACGTTCTTAAAGCACTTGCCGATACTTTCCAGTGTTATTGTACCTGGCTCCGAGCACATCTTCAAGTTCAATACATACTCGACAACCCATCGTGGAACTCCTCCAAGAGCGAACAAATGGTTTTGTACCTGATTATCTTGCAGATATCCAGCAAATTTTGCATTGCTCTCCACAAAGGTGACCACTTGCCCCAGTGTCAAGAGAGTCATGGGGAGCCGCTCTGTCACGTAATACGAGGAATTAGCAATTGAACCCGATGCAATGATGCCCAAATCTGTCCCTGCAAACATGGGCAGCACAACCAGACCCGACGACTTCTTACACAGGAAACCTGCTATAGCTTCCACGAGTTGGCGTAGTATTGATGTGCCGGTATTTGCTCCAGAGGTACTTAGCCTCTCAATCTTTTGGTAATCATCGATGCCAAGATACAGGTACAAGCTCTCTTGTCCCTGCGCACTCTGACGCAACTTGCGCTCAATGACGTTGATGGCCTTACTCAACCGCAGCTTATCTCCATTAGAAGGCAGTCGCGACTCAATCCAGTCGGCAAATGGAAGCGCACAGTTATTGTCAAGAAAAAAACGATACAAAAGCCGCCACGAGAAAGACGCCTGGATAGGCATTAATCGCTCCACTGGTGTCGGACTATATCCGTTGTAGTACGGAACAATGAGACGAACAACGCTCTTGGGGTCCAATCTCATCTCTTGAAAAATCGTGCTACTTTCCTCCAGCATACGTGTTTTTCCCAAACCCGAAATTCCAGAACATACAGGTATAGGACGGTCTGTGCGATCTGATCCGATACCACGACCAGCTTTAATAATTCTGTTGAAGCAATTCGCTGCGGCCTTAATTGCATCTTCTCTCCCAACCAATTGAAACTGTAAACTTTCGGCGCTCAAAATGTGAGGGTTTGACATCGTTTCTTCCTTGTTGGTCATCTCACTTTCCAAGAATGCGAGGAGATCGTCACACGAAGATACATTCACAACAGGCCCCATCGGTACAGTCACCCTGTTGCGCTCGATGTCTATCCCCTCTGGAATCACCACTAGCACGTGAACTTGGTCCTGATCTGGGAGATTTCCGACGCACTTGTTGATACGTTCCATCGATCCCATCCCCATAAGCTTCGTGTTCAAGTGTTGAGGGTGCCCCCCCTTATCAAGCGCCACAGATGCCGCACCAGCCTCGTCTAGCCCTAGCCACGCACCGTCCTTCGTCCTCGCCAGGAATAGCTGCAGGTCCTTGGCGTCGCACGTGATCGTAGCAGAGTTCTCCCCCTTGATCACGATCTTCAGGTCCCCCACCGACTCACTCTCGTTGATATTCACAGGGAAGGCGTTTCCCGCCACTCCAACGAGCACACAGAAGAGCTTCACCATTTTTCCTCGACGCAGCAGGTTCTCGAATGGAGAACTTTTTGTTTCTATAACGGGTCATTATTGGTCAAAACTCACGACAGCTTCTGACCAATAGAAATGGCTTCAAGAAGACGCTGCAAGTAAAAATGTCAACTTTTCCTATACGAACACTTGTAGATTATGCTGCACGGATCTTCTTGAGCTCTGATTTAGAAACCCTTAGAAAATAAGCAGCATGCATACATTCGTGATGTTGTTGGGGAATTTGATCAGTCACGGAATGAACTGCTCGTTTCCAATCCTGTGTATGCTGGAATTTCTTTCTGTGCGGGTGTATTCACCTCGTTTCTGCTTATGATGATGACACTGCGATTCCGTAATGGACTAACTACCAACTGTTTAGTTTTGTATCAAGAGATTATTCCAAGCGAATCGAGTCTCATTTATCGTCACGATGATCATGATCTTTGGCTTTAGCTCATTTATTGCTTATTTGATCTCAATTGAGTCAATGCTTTTCACGTTTAAGATCAAATGTTTCGCAGACAACCTCATTTTACTTGGATATTTTACCAGTATCACTCGATCAGTCAAACAGATTTTCTACGAAGAAACGTGTGAAGGGCGTGATCGACAATTGAAACAGTAAAAATCACGAAGATCCAAGATATTCCCGACTGAAGTTAAGTCGACTACAAATCACTCGCGGGCTCGGCTCCTTAGCTGGACCTCCAGTTTCAACAACGTGCTCATAGCATTTCACTATTGTACGAGGAGGAAAAGCTCAAGGCTACCAAACCCCCCTGTCGCTCGTGTGCATTCGCTCTGTGGAGCTCATCCCAGTCTCCAGGTTGTGTGAACTCCCACATCATGGTAACTAGAACATCGAACTGGTTGCACGGAGGGCATTGTCCTCCTTCATTGATCAAATCTGGAACAGCTAGTTCTGCTTTCCCCAAACTCTCACCCTTATCCCAAATTTGTCTGGATGACGTTGTTATAGAGCGAATGGAGACATCCAAGCCTCGAGATGAAGAGACAAGCAGTGCAACTAGCAGTGGTAATTCTGCAGCAATGACAGCTCTTGAAGAACTTCAACAAGTCTTCACTTCTGACCCAAACGCAGAACGTGTGAGTCTACGAGGTCACCACTTAACCCAAGAGGAAGCCGAACAGATTTTCATTTTCTTCGACATTCGAGACAACGATCTACACGAACTTCCACGTGACTTCGGCGCTCGACTGCCAAAGTTGGTAGCTTTGAACCTCTTGAACAACAGTTTTCGATTCCGGATGGGCGCGTTGAAAACCCTCGGAGAGACATTGCAACATTGTCCGTGTCTGAATAGCTTGAGTCTGTCCCTTTCCGCTCCTGAAGAACAAGTGTTGCTTTCTATGCTGCCTCGTCTTCGGATTCTCAATGGAACACCACTTCCATTCACAAGATCGGACAATCCAGCGAGTCCTACTCTGAAGGAGCTCCAACAGTTTTGTACTTCTCCCCTGCCTTTAAACACAACTGAGAAGAAACTCGTAGCTCGTGATAGTCTAAAAGCCAGTGTTTCGTCCCGAGGGAACGTCATGAACAGTGTGAGACCGACGGAACTACCTACGAGCATTTCCGACGACCGGGACAGACTGGTGTAAATTGCTGAAGGTCAATCGCTCGCAAGTCTCGAAAACTGTTCAAAACACGCCCGAATCGCAACCTTCGAGCGCAGTTGTATCCACTGAAACCTTCCTCCAGCAACTTAAAGCTGTGGTCAAAGCTTTTCACGAATGCGACTCGCAGGGTAAAGCGAAAGCAAATAGTACTTCTGTAACAGTGCCGGTACAGGGAGTGTACCAGAATGCTGGTACACTTGGGTGTCGGTGGTCGTGGAGCTCGGTGAGGTCTGTGTTACTGCAGACCGATGAACCGAGGCGGAGAAGCCGAGGTGGAGGGTAGACCGTGGAGAAGAGACGTCTGAGTGGGACGAAGTAAATTGGAAAGTGAGATTGAGTTTGTAATCTGTTCTTGTCTTGAGACCGCACTGCAGTCTCCTACCTACTTGATATGCATTTCAGTTTGTGGATTCAAGTTGCCCTTGGCGCGAAATCTTCAAAGGGCGCGCGTCTGTAGCGTATCAACCAAGCTTTAGTGAATTTGAATGTAAACAGAATGCATGTCGTTGAAGTGTGCACAACATATCGAAGGGTGCAAACAGGTTGCTCTGTTGTGACGTAGTGGTTCAACAGCCACTACGCCAAGAATTTAAGATCAGCTGTCCGGATTATTCTGGCTCAGCTTAATCTTGAATTTTGTGTTTTCATATGTCTACGAATCTATTGGCTCTAAGAGGTTGCAGTTGCCACTTCAACATTTCTTACGCGACTTTTATTGGATGTAAATCCTAAGGATCGGCAACATTCAAGTTTCCATCCGGACATTTTGATTATGGGACGCTATGGGGAAATTCTGGTTCAGCCACGACGAGACTTCGTAGGATTTCATTGGTTAAAGAAAGATAACAGCAGGTTATGAGAATGATAGTTTTTAGGATAGGACCTGGATTTTCGGGTGCGTGTCTAGTCACCTAGGATCGTTGGTTGCGAGGCAACTACTAGCTAGCGCCAACAAAACTAACTCAATCAATCACTTCTCAATTTCCAATCTTCTGTTCAAGTCAACTTCCCCGCAAGACCTCGACCGCAGCGCCGACGCTGCCAGCTCCGACCCGACTCCGACTCCGACTCCGCCTTCGCTATCGACCCCGACTCTCTTCGTCAAGGCCGCCAACGACTGCTTCCTCCGTTTGGCTGGCCTCCTCAAGATCGTCACATAGTAGCACTTGACGTGTCAAGCTTCGATTCAAGTTCAAGAGTCGAAGACTGGGTATTGCCTCTTAGCACGAGCTTTAACGTTCGGTGGTTTGTTGGTGTGGTTGCATACCAGTGTTGTAAACACTTTCAGAACTCCTTTCTTGGGGCTGTGGCATAGTGTTGTCTTACGACTCCCTGTCCCGCCAAGGAAAACACGGAGAATAACTTCTGGAAAAATACACACTTGGTCGTGCTTGATCTACACTCGTTGCTACTGGGTCTGTTCTAGTGTGCTTCTTGCATGGGTAAACGAAAAACTCGTCAACCCGACGCACCGTTCCTGAACGACACCAAGTCCTTGACCACTCGCAGTGAAACACTCGACAAACTGCGCCAGGACTTGTGGTTGACTACGCAGAAGCTGTAATGGGTCTACTTAGACCCACTAGGTGGCGTACACGTGCGCTTACGTGTATGAGGAAGCGTGCAATTAAGATAGACTTAATTTAAATATACTTAATCTGATAAGTATATTTAAATCAAATACAATTAATCTAAACTGCTAAAATACCGTAAAAATGAGAACTGTTATTGAATTGGCACAAAGCCATTATGGAACCTCCTAAAACTGTTTAATCTATTTCTAAAGGATCTGCCAACGTGTGGTTGGCAGAATCTCTGCTTCCGTGAAGGGCATTGATTGGTAGAAATCCGTTGCTCTCTACCAATAACATGCACAAATGCACGCGAACCACACAATGATGTGGCTCGCCCATGTAGCCATTGGTGTGTACAGCACACCAAGGTCTGAGGTCCATTTCCAACCTCTAACAGTTATCCTAACTGTTAGAGCTACAAGTGGTGTAGCCACTTGTACGTGTAACCCCGTTACAGAAACAACTGAAGATCGTACAGCTCATCCGCAACGAAATTCCAGATTGCAAGGACTCCGACGCAAGGAACGTCTTGTACGATACAACAGAACTGCTGAAACGCCGCATTAGTCAAACGCAGACGATTTTGGAAGGAATCCTCGACCACTCCATCCAGCTTAACAAGAAGCGTAGGCTTAAGAAGCAAAAACAGTAGTTCCTTTTTATTTTTCTTGCTTATTAGGGTTTCGGTAGACATTATTAAGACGCGCTGAGAAGTCCAGTTGGTATGGCTCAAAGAAGAAGTCGTGCAGCTGAGCGCCCGTCACCGAACCCTCGTCCTCGGCAGCAAAGCAGAATGAATGCGCCGAGTGAGGATGAAGCGTCACGACAAAGTGCTGAAGCTCCTACGGACTCAGCGACTTCGGCTGCCCCAAACGCCCAAGCTTCAGTTCCAGATACGATGTCAATGCAGCAGTTGTTAGTATTTATTACGCAACAACAACAAGCTACTCAAGCCCAGTTACAAGCTCAGTTTGAAGCACAAATGCAGCCGGCTAACGCAAGATTTGAGTTTCTTGTGTCGTCGCGGAGCGATCAGAAGAAGAAGGACCCCCCGATGTATGAAGGCAAGTACGGCGAAGATATCGAGTTGTGGATCTTTGCCACCGAACCGTACTATGCAAGCAGACGCGAGTTGATGGAGGCAGATTCGTCAGACTTTGTAACGATGATCTCGAGTAACTTAGGCAAGTCAGTCTTGAATTGGTACCGCGCGTTTATTGCGGACTGCGAAAGGTTACAAGTACATCCTACGTGGCCGCTTTTCAAGCGACAACTTCGCACACGTTTTCGACCAAAGGACTTCGAGTATGATCTTCGCGAGAGGATGTTTCGCCTAAAACAAAGGGAGAACATCCACGACTACGTCTCTAAATTTCAAGACTTGCTGTCGCAGACAGAGTTGTCGATCAGCGAGTTAGAGAAGCGATTCTTCTTCCAAAACGGGTTACGAGAGGAGACGGCGAAGAAGATCAAGGAAGAAAGCCCATCAACACTGCAAGAAGCCATTGAGATTGCGTCGAACTTTGAGTTTGCACACTTCTCGGGAAGACCACCTCGAACTCCTGCTAAACCATCGCAGGCATCGTCTGATTCGGGGAATCGTGCGCCAAAAGCGAAGCAGCAGAACACTAAGCGTTTTGAGAAGAAGAGCAAGAACGATGATTGGACAAAGACAGCCACGTGCAGGAATTGTGACAAAGTAGGTCATATTTCTCCACAATGTACCCAGCCGAAACGTAAGGAAGCGAACCGTTACGTAAAGGGCGCTGTGTATGCGATCCTAGAGGCTGAGGCTCGAGCATTCAAGACGGAAGATCAAGAGAGACCCGTTACGATATTCATTGACAACGGCAGTAGCCTGAACGGTGTAACTGAAGAGTTGGTGAAGAAGCTCGATTTAGATGTCACTGAAGGTGACATGATGCAAGTTGATCTTGGTTATGATCAAGTGGTGTATCGTCCTCGACGGACTGTGGAGATGTCTCTACAGTTACCAGGGTTTCCATTATCAAGTGGAGCGTTTCAAGTCATGCCAGTCCCAGAGGGTAAGGACGTTGTATTGGGCATGATGTAGTTGCGTGAGCAGAACCCGGATATTGATTGGACTACAGGACACGTAGCACCACGTATCAAAATGGAGAACACTCCGGCTGTAACGTTGAAACTGCCAAAGAACCGCCCTGCAAGATGGGTAGCAGGACAACGCCGCGCAAGAGTAGCGCAGAGCCGTGAGATCTTCAACTACTATCGAGACCATGGGCACAAGGGCAAGCACGGAAGTACCAAGCTCATTTCAACAAAGCAGTTCCAGCGCATGATGCACAAGGACAAGGATATTGAGGCAGTATTCGTCATCAATCCACACGACTCTGAGAAGGCTGAACGCTTCAAGAGTCAAGGATGGGATGCTCTCAAGGATAATCCGGCATACGAGACGTTACGGAAATATGCGGATACGGTCTTCCGTACGGAACTACCAAGTGAGACACCACCGATACGCGAAGGAATTGAACATGAGATTCTGCTCAAACCGGGTACTACTCTGATCTCAGTAAAGCAGTGGCGCCAAAGTCCTGATCAACGAAAAACTATCCAGGAGTGGACCAAAGAGATGGTTCAAGCGGGCATCATTCGACCGAGTACGTCATCGTTTTGCGCTCCGACTTTCTGTGTGAAGAAACCTGTCGGATGGCGCATTGTGCACGACTATCGCCAATTGAACTTGGCTACGATTTTGCCTGCTATCCCAATGCCTCGCAAAGAAGACACCTTCGACGCGATGGCCGGTAACTACTGGTACTCGTGCATGGATCTACTCTGGGGTTATTACCAAGTTAAGCTACGTGAAGCAGACATACCATTCACGGCGTTTTCAACCCCAGACGGACTTTTTGAATATCTCGTCACGCCCATGGGACTCAGTGGTAGTCCGGGAACCTTTAATCGTTTACTCCAGAAGGTTTTCAGGGATTTGAACGATGTGATGCGGATTTACTTCGATGACATCTACGTGTACACGAGCAGTGAAGATGTGAACGAACATATCAACGCATTGGACAGAGTACTCAAACGATGTGAGGAGCAGAAGCTCTACATCAAACTGTCCAAATGCCAATTTTGCGTGGATGAGATTCCATGCTTAGGCGATTTTGTCGGACGCAATGGCGTTCGGATGGATCCTGACAAGATCAAGATTATCGCCCAGTGGCCTGTCCCCCACGACCAAGAAGCAGATGGAGAGCTTCCTGGGGACTACAGTCTACGTTTCGAGATTCTGCAAGGACTTTGCCCAGTTTGCAGGCCCTTTGCACGAATGTATCAAGGGAAAACGGTCTCGAGATGCTATCGAACTCGATGAGAACCAACTAAAGTGTTTTGACGAGCTGAAGAAGCGCTTGTCATCACCTCCGGTTCTCAGTCTTCCAGACTTCTCGAAACCTTTCGGTATTCGGATGGACGCCTCAAATTTTGCTATTGGGGGAGTCTTGTTTCAAAAGGAGGGAGAGTTGGAACATCCAATCGCCTTTACTGGCCGAAAGATGAAGTCTGCGGAGCTGAACTATCCTGTGCGCGAACAGGAGTTACTCGCGATTATGCATGCACTGAAGACATGGCGTGTATACCTACTCGACAAGCCATTCATGATAGAAACGGATCACAAGAGCATCGAGATGATTCTTACGCAGAAAACAACGAATCGACGCATTGCGCGGTGGTTTAATGAACTTGCGGAGTTTCAACCCATGTTTAAGTGGGTTCCAGGTGAGACAAATGTAGTCGCAGATGCGATGTCGAGAAACCCAGAGTTCGAGCACAAGGCGGCTCAAGTGAGCTTGAAAGAACTTCTTGACACGGCTCAAAATCGTGAAATTGTGGCAACCATGGTCGCGAACAATATGACTGTGGCACAGACCGCACAGAAGATGTACTCGTGGAACAAGGACTTGCAAGGTATTGTCAAGAAACTAAAGCTAGGAGACAAGGTTCCGCATTACTCGCTAAATCATGGCGTGCTGTATTATCAGACGCGTGAAGATGAGAGTCCGAGATTGTACATTCCCGATGACGAAGATCTGAAGAATCGAGTCATTTGCGAGAACCACGATGCAGTGACAGCGGGTCATCCAGGGTTCTACAAGACTTATGTCGCCGTACGGGAGAAGTACTATTGGCCTAAGATGATGAAGTACATCCAACGCTATGTGAACACTTATGAAATGTGTCAGCGCAACAAGGCGAGGCAGACGAAGCCTCCGGGATTACTTCAACCGCTGGAAATACCTCGGGGTAGATGGGTCGACATTTCGATGGATTTCGTTGTGTCTCTACCTCCCAGCAAGGATGGCTCGAATGCTATCATGGTCATCGTGGATCGATTGACCAAGCGTGCAAAGTTTATTGCTACGCAGACGACAGACAGCGCAGAGGATACTGCGAATGTTTTCCTGAAGAGTTATGTAAGAGATCATGGCCTTCCGAAGACGATTGTGTCTGATCGTGACTCCAAATTTACGTCCAAGTTTTGGCAGGCTGTTATCACCGCTATGGGAACGTAACATAACCTGTCATCGGCATTTAGACCGCAGACGGATGGACAAACGGAACGTACAAACCGTTTTATCGGAGATTATCTCCGAGGAGTCATCAACCCAGCCCAGAATGATTGGGATGAGTTTCTTCATTTGGCAGAATTCGCCTACAATCGGAGATTGCATGCTACGATTGGCATGTCACCATTTGAAGCGGATCTTGGTTATATTCCGTACATGCCCGATGATATAGCGTCGGATCCGGAGTTCAAGAAGTTGGAGAAAGCAGCAAAAGAGTTTCTTCTCCGACAAGAAGTCTTCCTCAAGGTCGCACAAGACCGTATGAGTGAAGCTCAGGAGCGCATGAAGCATTATTACGACAGGAACAGACTTGTCCAAGACTTCAAAATTGGCGACATGTTGCTACTAGATGGAAAGAATTTGGATATCCGTCATAAAGGGTACGCACAGTCGAAGAAATTAGCTCCGAGGTTCATTGGACCATTCCCGGTCCAGAAGAAGGTATCTCGTGACTCGTATGAGTTGGGATTATCGAAGAACCTGAAGTTGTATCCAGTTTTCCATACGTCACTGTTGAAGCCGTACCGCAAAGATCAGAAGCACAGGCAAAAGGTGAACAAGGTTGTGCTAGCCGACGGAACAGAAGGGCAACTGGTTGAAGCTGTGATTAACCACCGTAAGTACAAAGGGAAAACACAGTTCAAAATTTGGTGGCTTGGTGAAACCAAGAAGGACGCAACGTGAGAACCAGTGGAAAACCTGAAACAAATACCAGGCCTCATCGACCTTTATTGGAAATCCAAGAAGATAAAGAAGCCCCTTTAAGTGGTGGCGCTTTCTCGAAAGGAGGTCATGTGACGTAGTGGTTCAACAGCCACTACGCCAAGAATTTAAGATCAGCTGTCCGGATTATTCTGGCTCAGCTTAATCTTGAATTTTGTGTTTTCATATGTCTACGAATCTATTGGCTCTAAGTGGTTGCAGTTGCCACTTCAACATTTCTTACGCGACTTTTATTGGATGTAAATCCTAAGGATCGGCAACATTCAAGTTTCCATCCGGACATTTTGATTATGGGACGCTATGGGGAAATTCTGGTTCAGCCACGACGAGACTTCGTAGGATTTCATTGGTTAAAGAAAGATAACAGCAGGTTATGAGAATGATAGTTTTTAGGATAGGACCTGGATTTTCGGGTGCGTGTCTAGTCACCTAGGATCGTTGGTTGCGAGGCAACTACTAGCTAGCGCCAACAAAACTAACTCAATCAATCACTTCTCAATTTCCAATCTTCTGTTCAAGTCAACTTCCCCGCAAGACCTCGACCGCAGCGCCGACGCTGCCAGCTCCGACCCGACTCCGACTCCGCCTTCGCTATCGACCCCGACTCTCTTCGTCAAGGCCGCCAACGACTGCTTCCTCCGTTTGGCTGGCCTAAGATCGTCACAACTAGCACGTGAACTTGGTCCTCACCCGGGTGAAAACTTTTTCCAAAGATGTCGTCGTTATCCAGTTTCAGTGTAGACTTCATTTGCTTGTAATCTTGGGACACAAGATCAACGCGCACAATGGCTACGTCTTCTTCCGTCAGCCACGCACCTTTTCCTTTGTCTTTCTTGGCCAGGAAGAGCTGCAGTTTGCTGTTAGGGTAGCCGAACTCTGGCTCCGCTCTAATTGCCTTCTTCAACGCGGACACTGAAGCGTCTTCAGCGATGTCCACCTCGAACGCGTTTTCCGCCACCCCAACGATCGCACAGAAGAGCTTCATCTTTCCTCGAGGCGGCAAATTCTGGATGTCAGAGATTTTCAACCAATGGTGTACCGGTATTGGTCATTTTCAGCTGACCATCACTCTTCAACTTCAACGAAGGTGCCATGAAGATCGACTTGAGTACGCTCCCACACCTCAACGAACCTCTGTTGAGGCCTTGGCATGGCTGATTCAGAACGAGAGTTGCTAATTGAACTTGGATGGAGCTTTAGGATAATTCGATAAGAATGGTAGGAAGAAGCTTCGAACCTGTATGAACTCAATAGTTTCGCTGCAAATAGCTGAAGGACGAGAACCTCAAGTTGGCTTACAGTTAAGGGTTAACAGGATTAAGCGGAAGTTCAATGATCTTCTAATGATGTATGAAGCCAATCGAACTGGAAAGTGTAGTCGTAGCCTGTAAATATGGAAAATAAAATACAAGTTAAAAGGAATGTTGAATGAAGGCAAACAGTACTTACCTGAGTGTTTCAGTGAAGCCTGAACATTGTAAAATACCCAGAAGATCAACTTAATCTGGGCTCCAGCGAATTGTTTCTCCAACACGAAGGATAATTGACGGATCGGAGAGAGGCCGAGCTTGCGTTGGAGTGTAAATGCCAGTACTAATAACGACAACAGCTGGAGAGAACAGTAGAACAACACGTTTTTGAGCGTCTGGAGGAGCTGATCTTCGTCTAAGCCAGCTAATTGGGCGTAGTAGGCTCGATTGGGAAAATGATACATGGCAAACATGTACATTGCTACAAGAAAACGCACAGGTAAGTCACTGGCCTAGATGTCTAAAGCATTTAAACACTTACAAAACACTAAAGGGATCACCACTTCCACGTAGTTGAGTAGCAGAACGAACTCCGTCATGAATAATAAACGCCTTACTTTGCGAATATAACTCAATCCAACGGAAGGTTTGAAGGCCTCTTTTGTAGCGACAGCAATCTGTGGCACCACTGGTTTTACTGTTCCTTTGCCAATCAACTGCTTAGCTGCTCGAAGAGGATGAGGAGCCATTGCGAAGGTGTTTATGGCGTCCACTCGCATCACCACGAGAGATTTCTCCATTGTTGTAGCGCTTTCCGGTCCAACCCTGACAAATGTTGGGCCTCGTGCCGACTTTTGAGATGATAACTCCACTCGCTGTAAAATCGCTTTTACTCGTTCTAACGTTGTTTGCGAGTTCGTATTTCTCGCTCCAATCCGCTCTTCTAACTCCTCCAGACCACGTCGTGCCATCTCGATATCACGGATGGATAACATGAGTAACACAATATCCGCTAACATCAGCTCTACCGTCGTCCAGAATGAAGGTGAGTTCTGCATACAATACGATACGAAAAGGGCATTAAAGACTTCCACGTTGAAGATCACAACTTCCGGTAAATCGTCCCTTAAATGCACCACCGTTCGCATGAAAATATTCCTCATGAAGATTATAATGACCGGAAGCAGCAATGCAAACGCCATTTGTGTGGATTTTGTCAATGTCGTGAAGATGTAGAAGAACGGAGGATAAATGAGCACAAGCAGAACCTCACAATGGCACTGATACCGGCGTGGGCACTGGATGTATCAAGGACCCCACAACGGGTGACTGTGGCTGCGAGAACTCGGACGGCACGTTCGTGGCCGACAGCAGCAGTTGTGTGTAAGTTGGAGTTCGTCTTTTGAAGAAGAAGATTAAACTTCTCGTCGCGTTAGTTGAAGAATTCAATGTATCCATGCCATGACGTTTTAAGTGCAACATAACATCGTAATCGCAACATTTCCGCAACATGTTCATAATCACTTCTTCATTTTCGAGAAATTCATCAATGGGATACGTTGCTCTGGTGCAGGGTGCTACAGGCGCCGTCGGTCGCGAACTGGTGGCCGAACTGGTGCATTCCCCTTCGTGTTCTAAAGTAATTGCTCTTACGCGTCGAGAAGTCCCAGAAACGCAGTGGGGAGATGCGTTTCCTTCGATGGACGTGACTGCAGCTCAATCCAAGCTGCAAATTATTCCCGTGAACTTTGAAGAACTGCATCGCGACTGGAAGAAAATCCCTGGCGAAGTGGATGCGGCATTCTCGAGTTTAGGCACAACTCGTAAAGATGCGGGATCGGCCGAAGCTTTTCGCAAAGGTTTGAGGAATTTTAATATTTGGGATGGCATCAGGGAACTAATTTTTGGATAACTGAAATAGTGGATCTCGAGTACGTGACCAAGTTTGCCGAGTATGTGAAGAATGCAGGAGTGCCATACTTTGGTCTTTTGACATCCAGTGTAAGGGCTGGTGTAGAGTTTTAGGTATTTAGGATATTCTTCTTGACGTGTGCTTTTCTGGTTCAGAATGCCAACAATGACAGTTGGTTCTTGTACCCACAGACGAAGGGTGAAGTGGAGGAGAACATCAAGAACTTGGCATTTGAAAGGACTTCGATTTTTCGACCGGGGCTTATCAACCGCGGGGAGCTTGCTCGTACTGTCGAGGCGCTTGCTGGATACATTCTGCCAAGCGTATGTTTCTCCTGTCGTGTCGATATTGTTTGTACTTGGTAGCTAAATAATGTGTGTTGTGCTCAGATTACGACTAGTGCTATTGCCAAGGGAATGGTTGTCGACTTTGAAAGTGGTGGTAAGGGACTGAAGGAATGGAGCAACGCCGATTTGAAGAAGCACGAGGTTGTGGCAGCGGTGAAGGATAAGCAGTCTGAACTGTAGACTTGTGCAGTGCAAGAGAGTCTCTGTACCTGTAGACCTTTTTAGGAGAGTTGGCTGATTAAGTACATGGAGATTGCCAGTTCTGTACTCGAGTTTCAGATTCGAGATCGGAACTCCACTATTCTTAACTGCAACTGTCGATAAGGCTTGTTAATGAAGAAGATGACCACTGGAGTTGATGAATAGTGCACGCATCCCAGTTCTTTTTGCTTTATTCCTTACAATAAATGTTACTCGTGTACATGTGATCCGGAGGACGAGTAAATGGCGTCATGAATACCTCTTAGTCGCTTGTCAAATGTCTTCGTACGTGGCGCTCGTTATCGGTTCTACTGGCGCTGTAGGCCGTGACCTCGTAGCCGAACTCGTCTCCTCCGCTAGATGCACAAAAGTCATCGCTCTGGCGCGTCGGGACGTCCCAGAATCTTCCTGGGGGTCGACTTTCCCGTTTCTTGATGCTGATGTGGCCAAGAACAAGCTGGAAGTGCGCAAAGTGGACTTCGACGCTCTCTCTGAGACAGACATCAAAGCTGCAGACAAGGTAGATGCCGCCTTCTCGTGTCTAGGAACGACCCGTAAAGATGCAGGCTCGGCGGAAGCTTTCCGCAAAGGTAGAACAGCTCTAGAAGTTCTCATAGTGACGTTATGTTGCGCTAACGTTTTGTTTATGATTGCTACAGTGGATCTGGAGTACGTTGTCAAGTTTGCGAACCTGTCCGAGGCAGCTGGAGTCCCGTACATGGGACTGTTGACGTCCCAAGGTGCCAACAAGGACAGTTGGTTCCTGTATCCGCAGACCAAGGGCGAAGTGGAGGAAAAAGTGCAGCAGATGCTGTTCGAGCGTACTTCCATCTTCCGACCAGGGATGCTGCAACGTGGAGACTTGCTTCGAGGCACTGAGAAGATGTTCGGGTGGATGATCCCAGGGTCATACCAGATCCATGCCAAGACGGTGGCCAAGGGCATGCTGTCGGACTATGAGAACGGTGGAAAGGGACTCAAGGAGTGGAGCCATGCTGATTTGAAGAAGTTTGAGTGAGCAGTGACTCCGTTCATGTACTGTATCAATTTCAGTTAGCTTGTAGTTTCAATTCCACTCATTTTGACAACCTGAAACTGCTCTTCAGTCACAACTTTACAGCTGGAAGCGGAGCTTTGCCGAGCAACGATGAAGGCGACCTCAACGAAGCCACTTCATTGACAGAGATTTCTGTCCTAATGGGGGGGGGGGGGGGGGGGGGGGGTCAGAATTGGATTTTGGGGCCAAGAAGTGTTGGTGGTGGCGAAATGGTCAGTCTTGCGTTTTCGACTGCAGCGCGCACTTGGAAGGTCGACGCTCCTACGCAAGGCATGTATGGTTTTTCAACCCCTGCTCTCTATTCTAGCCATGCCTAATACGCACATGCAGCGCCGACGCCGAGGACAGCAAGAAAGGAAGGCCAACAAGATTCGTTATTTACTGCTAGACTAGATCCCTGTGGCAGCGAACAAAATCCGCTTGCAGTCTACCGTGACTTCGTTCAAAACGGTGCCATTCGAGATGTTCAGGCCTTACAGCAGTTCGAAGAGCAGTGGAGAGATTATTATCACACACAACGGAGTGATAAACTAGACGAGGAATCACCTGAATCTGTTCTACTTAGAACCAGAGCACCTGCAACAGCATCGTCAGTACCTACCGAAAGGTATCCGGACACAGTTCGTCCAGGAGCCGAAGGGGACGAACCAATGGCCGAACCGTTACCAGACGACTTCCTCGATATCGCTTCTATCATGTCACCATAGGCTTCAACCACAAAACGGGTTGATACAGCAGCTGTTACAGTCAATAAGATTCCAAATCTAGGCGTGGTGATGCCAAGCAATATCTTTCGGTAAACCCTACGTTGGTTCCTCCGGATTGTGGTTTTGAATCCTATACATCCCGGATTAATAAGCCAAGCACCAGCGATAATCGGTATGGAACCCAGACGTTTATTGAAACATTTCCAAGGGCAGCAACACGGTTGCAGCGATTGGAAGAATGTTATGGTCCCGTTCCTTTCCCGACACATCCTATGAGGCCTCGATGGTCACCCGAATCGTTACTTCAGTTTCCGACGATCGCGATGATGTCAGAGGCATTTATGCTTAACTTTTGGCAGCATGTGATGTTCGAAGTCGCCGCTCGCCACTTTACATTTTTTTTTTTGCAGACATTTGTGCAATACGCTTAGCTAGGACGAGGAAATGTTTGTACTGTATCTACATGGACTTAAGTACTCGATTACAAATGACTGATGGAAGTTAACCAAAAGAGCGAAATGAGACTTCATAATGACCTCCAACAATGACCACCGTACTACAACGGCAGATTTGCCCAGATGTTGTCTTTTTGGGGTGTAGTTTCGTTGCAGAGTGCTAAAAGACTTCGTGCGCGGGTTCGCGAGCGCGCTACTTTTATTTCCCAAGCGACTCCATCAGAATGTCACTGCGAGAATAGTAGTTCCAAAACGCTGGCACATAGTTGAAGTACAGGCACATTCAAGGTGTAGCTGATCGACTCAGTGAGCTATGGTGACGATTATGCATTCTCTGAGCATTGTTGTGAAGTTAAAAACGACCTTGCACCATTGTCACTACTGTCTGTCTGAGTGTGCTTTCGAAGCTAAACTACGAGCTCTAGCTTGCATCCGCTCCCACTCTCTTGGTCTTGACGCCAACGCTTTCCAACAAGGTGTCGTTCTCTCCGGTGAAAGTCTTCGGCAGGTAGTCCACGAAGGATAAATCATGGTTGGGTGTGTACCGCTGCTGGAAACGAGCGAAGTACTCGTGGATCGCTGCTGCATTCGCTCATGGCGTTCGTGTTGCAGTCTTTTCTTGCTTTGCGAGCAAAGATTTCATGTGCTTACAATCTTTGAAAGTACGCACATGCAGCGCCGACGCCGAGGACAACAAGAAAGGAAGGCCAACAAGATTCGATATTTACTGCTTACGACGGTTGAATTGATCTGTTGAGTTGAAGTGAAGCGCACTGTCTCGGAAGCTGTGTCCTTCAATAATCTAAAGCCTCGCTAATAATAATATACATGATCTACCCTTTCTGGTACATTCTGCAGCGTGTAAACGTCAAACAGGCTGTAAGTAACACTAATACTTCACAGGCCTCCGTGTCTAGCACTCTAGGCAGCAGTGCTAGGTGCGGAGGCATATTGCAGCCTTCAAGTACCTTCGTTGAAGTTGAAGAGTGATGGTCAGCTGAAAATGACCAATACCGGTACACCATTGGTTGAAAATCTCTGACACGCCATGCACCCTCCCTCATTCCAGAATTTGCCGCCTCGAGGAAAGATGAAGCTCTTCTGTGCGATCGTTGGGGTGGCTGGAAACGCGTTCGAGGTGGACATCGCTGAAGACGCTTCGGTGTCCGCGTTGAAGGATGTGATCAAGGAGAAGAACCGTGTGACGATCACGTGTGATGCCAAGGACCTGCAGCTCTTCCTGGCGAGGACGAAGGACGGTGCTTGGCTAGGGCTAGACGAGGCTGGTGCGGCATCTGTGGCGCTTGATAAAGGGGGGCACCCTCAACACTTGAACACGAAGCTTGTGGGGATGGGATCGATGGAACGTATCAACAAGTGCGTCGGAAATCTCCCAGATCAGGACCAAGTTCACGTGCTGGTGAAGGTTCCTCTGAGTAATTCAGAGCGGCAATGGGTAGAACTATTGAGTTCTCTATCGTGGAACGACACAAAAAGTCTTTGTTCGAGTCATGGATCCACGTGGAAATATCAAGGGAAACCCGAGCTTGTAGAGACTCTTGTGGAGCCGTTGGTCGGTCATTACAACGCCTGGAAAAGGGGGGACGAAGACAAGCAGAACCACGCGCTTCATTTGGTGATGAGCGGACCTGGGACAGGGAAATCGCGCATGCTAGACGAAATGAAAGGATTGCTGTATGAAGCTGCCGTACGATCCAAGGATCAAACGCTCATCGACAGAATGGAGAAGCCGTATGTCTTTCGTGTGACGTTCGAGAACGGTACTCAAGCAACTGGTTCATTATTTAATCCAGCTATCCCAGAATTGGACATCAGCTACCGAATGCTTTATCAGTTCTGGACAGGGGGCACGACATTTGGAATTTTTTCTTATCATTTGCAAACATTTACTGAGCAGCGTCTCGGAATTGAAGATGTGATTGGCATTCTGGCCAAACTGGAGAAGAAGGACGTGAAGGAGATGACTGTGATTTTGTGTGTGGATGCGTTTCAGCACCTGATGAACGACGGCTCCAAAGACTGCCCTTTTTATAGGGTAATGCGTTCGGTCTGCGGTTTTTTGAATTCATCGAGAGCATTCACTGTTTGTGTGTGCTCGGCAACAATTGAGAAGCCTGTTAGTGAAGCGCTTGCAGGATCTCCCCAGAAGCGATTGTTTCTGGTTCCACCTGCTTTAGATGGTAAGGAAATTTTCAAACCAGAAACACCGACCAAGAAACTGTTGGTGGGAGATATGGGTGGTCATGGTCGAGCACTGGAGACATTGGACCTGGTGTTGCAACAGGAAGGAGCGCATGTGGAGGAATTGGACCCAATCTCCGTTATTAAAAAGGTGGTCGACGAGCTAAAGCATGTATATCCGGGTCTGTTCGATCGTGGTGTGTTCACTCCTGCCGTCTGCAAAGAACTGATGTCCGCAATTATATCGCAACGTCGATATGATGTGACGGACGCCATTGGTGATTTGACAGTGGACAAACTTCGGAGCTTGGGTTTATTCCGACTGACCAGTGAAGGGCGTTTGGAATGCGCCTTCATCTTTCTGGTGGAGTTAATGCGGAATTTACCCGCTCTGGTGGATGAGATATCCAATTTCGACGAGCAATTGACGCGTTCAGTGACAACATGGCAGCAATTTGAGCGTTTCGTGGGGTTTTATCGCATGATCAAATCGATTGCTTTCCGCGGCACCCCAATTTCCCTATCCAAATTTCATGCTGGTGCTCGTTTCGCCAACATCGAAGGGGTAAAGATTACCGAGCGGTCTCCACGCAAACTCGTGCAAGCTGTATCCCAGCATGATACAAACTCTGGCTCCGGAGTCTTGTCGGTCACCACAAGTGAACATGGCAACGTGGCGATTTCAGATATGGATACAGTCATTATCAACGGCACAAGTGCCCAAGCCGGTGACTTGTTCATGGGAATCGAATTGACGACGATTGGTGGCCAGCAAGTCCAGTGCAACGAAGTCATCCAATGCAAGTTTCTACACACTAAAGCAAAATTCAAAGAGGAGACCTACGCCGAAGAGCGAGAAAAAGCTGTGGATGACTCGGATGTGTTCTTGCTCATTACGTCAAGTCCAGTAGCCAAGTTTGATCCTCCTCCAAGATGCGGTATCGTGTCCATCGAGGATTTCCCCCAATATTTTGGCCCTTTTGCCTCTCGCGCGTTTCGAAGCTTATTGGCGCCACCCAATATCAACGTAGCACCATACCAGGTACTATGTTTGGTAGAAGGTTTGGGTAGAAAGACGGCGGACAAAATCGTGCAGGAGAGGGCAAAACAAAAGTTTACAGATGTTGATGATGCTGTGAACCGATTGTGCGATAACCCGAAATGCGCGACTGCGAAAGCTCTTCGCCTGCTATACTGGCGCTACTCCAATTCCAATGTTGACACATTCATGCAAACGTAACTACGCATTCCAGCTAAGGAGAAATAAGGTTTCAATTCCACTCATTTTGACAGCCTGAAACTCCTCTTCAGTCACAACTTTACAGCTTGCTGGTCGTTGCAACAGGAAAGCGCAGCTTTGCCAGTTCCGCCACTTCCTGTGCACATCCCCAATGCAGTGTGTGGCCTGATCCACCATGACCGTAGTTATGGATCAGTACTGAACCTCTTTTGGTTGGAATTGGCTGCATCTCGAGACGAACTCCACCCGTACGGCCAGGTCGCAGTCCAGCCATCTTAGTGATCACCTTGCTGTTGCGAACCTCCGGCCATAGACGGCAACAGCGTTCCCACACACCAGCAACGTCGTTGTCATCACTCTCAGAGCTCCAGTTGTGCTCCTGCACGGTGCCACCAAGCACAACGTCGCCGTTCGGACGTGGAATGATGTACGCGTGCTGTCCGTCCTTGTCAATCGACACCTTGAGCTCATTCAACTTCGGGTTGTACACGTTGATGATCTGTCCACGGATAGGAAACATCGTGTCGTCACCTGCTAGCTCCTTCGCCGCCAAACCGGAGCAGTTTACAAGCAGGTCGCAGGCTTCCTCGCCCAGGGAATTGACTCGACGGTGCTCGAAAGTCCCTCCCAGCTTCTGGATCTCTTCGTGCAGCCACGCCATGAAATACCTATTCAGCAGCGACGTCAAGCATTAAGATATTGCAGTACAGTGGAAGACATCGACGCACTTGGGGTTGTAAATGAGAGCATCAAATGCAAAGCCGTGAGTAGCTCCAGACGATACCTCAGTAGCTTCTTGTTGGCTCAGCAGACGGAAATTCTCAGCACAATGCGCCCAGTACGGATGGACCTACCCGCATATCAACATTTAGCCACTTCAGATCAAATTCCCACGGCAATTTACCCGTTCTAACCACTTCAGGGGAACCAAGAGCGGACACTTCCGCTCCTGGGACGAGATGGATCCCTAACGCCTCCCCCTTCTCCTTACGAAGGTCTTCCAGCCACTTGTAGGCCACTTCACACCATTTACGAGTTCTAAACATATCCACTCCATCAGGTAGAGCGAACGGCATCCACAAACCCCCAGCCACGTGCGACGTGGTGCCCTCAAACTGGTCCGCCACGATCTTCACACGCTCAAAGCCGCTCTGAAGTAGCGCTAACGCAGTCGTGAGGCCGATGACGCCTCCACCTACAATGAGAACGCGACAGTCACGTGCCGTCTTCATCGGATTCCACTTGAGCTGTAGCTGGTGTCTTGAGTAATGTGGCCATCGGTCAATGATACATGCACTTCAACTTGACGTCGTCAGCGTCACCAACTTGAAGTTGATTGTAATTGTGTGCTTTACATATTGGAGGACATTCGAGGACAAGTGGCAAGGATGCGCATCAAAATTGCTGACGCTAGACACTTTCGATATGGGGGTGTTGCCCTTCTCCAAGTCACTTTCGTGTTCGAATGCCGCACGCCACTACATGTAGCTCAGCCTGTGCCTAGAGCCTTTGGCTGTCACTTTGGAATTTGCCACCGACAACACATAAGCCACCATGGATAAACTGACGTTCATCGTTGTCACCGTCGCGCTCGCAGTACGCGCTATCCAGCTACAAGCCCCACGTATCGACAACTTCGTCATTGCTGAGGCCAAGTGCTGCCTGTGAACTTCTCATCCGTCCAAGTCTCGTCAGTTGCTGTAACACGTCACGTCATTCAAGTTTGAAGGCTGTTTCGATCCCATTTAGGATAACTTGAATGGATGAAGTTTAATACGTAGTAACAAGAAATTCCAAGTCCTTTTTGCACTAGGGTTGCTTTTCTTCTTGATTTCTTAGAAACGAAGATAATTCCCTAATGCAATTACGCCACGTCCAGACAGCATCGTCTGGCAGAGTATTCCAACGTCGTGCTCGGGTTACTTCCTTCTTCTGGTCTAATGAAAGACAGCACATCGATGTTGACATCCTCCGCGTGGATCATCCCGATTGCGAGGAGGAGAGCACCGAGGATGATGAATTTAGTCATTGTTAGAGCTTGGCTTTATCTTGAAGCGTGGCTTGAGTTGAAGGAGGCAAATGTTTGAAACTCACAGGTCAACCTGAAGGCTGTAGCAATCATAGGCCCACGAAGAATTTAGGCTGACCTCGTATCACTCTAGATACTGCTCAAGGTAGATTTTCTGTTTTCGCTGTTGAATTAGTTAAACCTGTAGACGTTCACGTTTGCGAAGTTTCATCCGCAGCCAACACTACGACCCCGCAGCAGTAACTTTAGACTCCTTTCTCGAGTAACTCGGGTATGACAAGTACATGTACTAGTGGAAAAAAAAAGATTATTACTCTTGCTCTTCAAAGAATACCATGAGATTCAGGTGTATTTCAATGATGTTTTAGAAAAGAAGAAAGTAAGGCGCGATTCTCACATCCTAGGACTTGAGACAGATTGCAGTGACGCAGTTACACCATATCCAGACAGCAGCGTTCTTCCAGCGTCGCATTCACCACCAGGCCACTTCCTTCGGCAGGCTCAAAGGGAGGCAACTCTTCGACGTTGGCGTCCTCTGCGTAGGTCATTCCGATGGCGAGGAGAAGAGCAGCGAAGAAGACGAACTTGGCCATTGTTGGTAGTTTGAAGTGTTGTTTGAGTTGGAGGAGGCAAATGCTAGAATGCCAAGGAAATAGACAAGTCCAGCTGAATTAGTGTCGTACTGGGGCAATCCTAGGAACTTATCTATCCACAAAGAATTTGTGGTCTAACGAGAGTTACCTCGTCTTGCTATAGTCCTGGAGACATCTCGCACTACTCGATCACGGTTGGTTCTGCAAGAAGAACACAATTTTCTATTGAACTTTGGTTCATAATTATCAAAACAAGATGGATACTACCGGTCCTCGCGTACGAAGTCAACGTTTAATCCCCCGCGAATTGTATAACGAGGATCGACAGCACTTGGAGATATTTGCCCATCGCTTACCGTCCAGGTTGTATGAGTGGCATGGAACCACGAGGGGCTAATGTAGCAAGACGAGGTAACTCTCGTTAGACCACAAATTCTTTGTGGATAGATAAGTTCCTAGGATTGCCCCAGTACGACACTAATTCAGCTGGACTTGTCTATTTCCTTGGCATTCTAGCATTTGCCTCCTCCAACTCAAACAACACTTCAAACTACCAACAATGGCCAAGTTCGTCTTCTTCGCTGCTCTTCTCCTCGCCATCGGAATGACCTACGCAGAGGACGCCAACGTCGAAGAGTTGCCTCCCTTTGAGCCTGCCGAAGGAAGTGGCCTGGTGGTGAATGCGACGCTGGAAGAACGCTGCTGTCTGGATATGGTGTAACTGCGTCACTGCAATCTGTCTCAAGTCCTAGGATGTGAGAATCGCGCCTTACTTTCTTCTTTTCTAAAACATCATTGAAATACACCTGAATCTCATGGTATTCTTGTTGAACATTACCCGTAGCCTAAATTTACTGTCATGGGGTTGTAGTGTTAGTTGCCGCTGGATCTTCATGCAACCATGCAAACTTGAATGTATAGTCGAATCCTAATCCAGACAAGATAACCAATCGTAAGACTCAACTGCAACAACCGCTTTCAATTACGCACCGTGGTGTTGCAGTGACGCTTGCACATTGTAAAATACCCAGAAACAGATTTTAGTCTGTACTCCTGGCCACTGCTTCTCCAGGACAAACGCCAACTGACGGATAGCTGAGAACCGAAGGCGATACTGAAGCAGCGAACAGAGTAAAACCAAAGCCACAATCTTGAGGCCACAGTTGAACATGACGTTCTCCAGCGCTTGATTCAGTTCATCCTCAGTGAGATTGGCCAGTTGAGCGTAATAGGTGCGGTTCGGCAGCTTATACATGAGCCCCATGTAGATCGCTATCCGTAATATCAAATGTTAGTGAAAATACGAGAGTAGGGCAATGAAGATACTTACAAAAGATCAGCGGAATGAAAACACCAACGTAGTTGATGAGAACAAGGAACTCGGTGAGATACAAGAGTCTTCGCACCTCCAAAACGTACTGGAGTGACGTAGCTGTGATATCCTTCGGGTCACGAGCAGTCAATTTGTCTGCACATTGAGCAGGTTGGATCCGAGCTCCGGTATAAGGTTTAATTGACCCTCGTTCTTCGAATTCCAGCGTGTTTTCGACTGAATTCGATTTGATCAACCCCCTTGTCACTGCATTTTCACCAATGCTGGTAGTAATTGACGAGCGTACGGGACTGCAGCTCACTCTTTTACCATTTGGTTCCTTTAGTGCATCTCGTTGCCCAATTAACATCGCTTCCGCTCGTTCCAAACAGGTCAAAATGTGTATTCCAGTACTGGACTTGGGTACGCCCATGTTCGGATTGTTGTACACGTCTCCATGGTCCAATTGTCTACCGATTTTATCCATACGACGGACAGCATCGTTCACATCACGGAGGGACATTATTAATTGAACCAACAAAGCTGCAGTGACCATCAACGTTGTGCCAAAAGACGGGGAATTCTGCATACAGTAAGACACGAACAGCGCGTTGAAGACTTCGGAATTGAAGACAACTACCTCCGGCATCTCGTCACTGAGGTGGACCACCGTAAGTGTGAAAATGTTCCGCATGATCAGCTTAATCACCGGTAACAATGACGCGAAGAACGTTTGTCCAGTCTTGGAAAGTGTCGTGAAAATGTAGTAGTACGGGGGATACGTGACGACCAGCAAAACTTCACAAAGCCACACTTTAATCGTATTGAGGACCATCGTGCCTGTTCCTGGGTTCTGCTGGATTAGTCTTAACCATTCGATAGCCATCGCGACTGTGATGATCACAACCCAAGCTGGCATTGCCAGGACGATAGAGAACGGAACAGGGAAGCCGATCCAAAGACCCAGTACGTACTGAACAGCAACCGTCAAAGCTGCCACAATGACGGTATCTCTCACTACCTGGAGGTTCGGATAGGGAAGAGCTCTCACACTGGTCCGGAACTGTTGGGCACAGAGGAAACTCATGACGACGTAGCTGTAATACTGCCGGACTTGGAACATTTTGTTGGCTTTTAACCCTTCCGAAGGCTTGTTGAGTGGTAACACGTCGCTAAGAACAGTAATTACCAGACATGGCAGTGGAGTGATGAGCAAAACCATGATAATATGGGACCAACTGGTCTCTCGAGTGTACTCGGCTAAAGCGAGTACCCGATCGGTCGAGTAGCTGCCATGAAGTTCGACTTGAGTACGCTCCCACGCCTCAACGAACCTCTGTTGAGGACTTGGCATGGCTGATTCAGAACGAGAGTTGCTAATTGAACTTGGATGGAGCTTTAGGATAATTCGATAAGAATGGTAGGAAGAAGCTTCGAACCTGTATGAACTCAATAGTTTCGCTGCAAATAGCTGAAGGACGAGAACCTCAAGTTGGCTTACAGTTAAGGGTTAACAGGATTAAGCGGAAGTTCAATGATCTTCTAATGATGTATGAAGCCAATCGAACTGGAAAGTGTAGTCGTAGCCTGTAAATATGGAAAATAAAATACAAGTTAAAAGGAATGTTGAATGAAGGCAAACAGTACTTACCTGAGTGTTTCAGTGAAGCCTGAACATTGTAAAATACCCAGAAGATCAACTTAATCTGGGCTCCAGCGAATTGTTTCTCCAACACGAAGGATAATTGACGGATCGGAGAGAGGCCGAGCTTGCGTTGAAGTGTAAATGCCAGTACTAGTAACGACAACAACTGGAGAGAACAGTAGAACAACACGTTTTTGAGCGTCTGGAGGAGCTGATCTTCGTCTAAGCCAGTTAATTGGGCGTAGTAGGCTCGATTGGGAAGATGATACATGGCAAACATGTACATTGCTACAAGAAAACGCACAGGTAAGTCACTGGCCTAGATGTCTAAAGCATTTAAACACTTACAAAACACTAAAGGGATCACCACTTCCACGTAGTTGAGTAGCAGAACGAACTCCGTCATGAATAATAAACGCCTTACTTTGCGAATATAACTCAATCCAACGGAAGGTTTGAAGGCCTCTTTTGTAGCGACAGCAATCTGTGGCACCACTGGTTTTACTGTTCCTTTGCCAATCAACTGCTTAGCTGCTCGAAGAGGATGAGGAGCCATTGCGAAGGTGTTTATGGCGTCCACTCGCATCACCACGAGAGATTTCTCCATTGTTGTAGCGCTTTCCGGTCCAACCCTGACAAATGTTGGGCCTCGTGCCGACTTTTGAGATGATAACTCCACTCGCTGTAAAATCGCTTTTACTCGTTCTAACGTTGTTTGCGAGTTCGTATTTCTCGCTCCAATCCGCTCTTCTAACTCCTCCAGACCACGTCGTGCCATCTCGATATCACGGATGGATAACATGAGTAACACAATATCCGCTAACATCAGCTCTACCGTCGTCCAGAATGAAGGTGAGTTCTGCATACAATACGATACGAAAAGGGCATTAAAGACTTCCACGTTGAAGATCACAACTTCCGGTAAATCGTCCCTTAAATGCACCACCGTTCGCATGAAAATATTCCTCATGATGATTTTAATGACCGGAAGCAGCAATGCAAACGCCATTTGTGTGGATTTTGTCAATGTCGTGAAGATGTAGAAGAACGGAGGGTAAATGAGCACAAGCAGAACCTCACACATCCAGACTTTAACCACATTCAGAACCATTCGACCCGTTCCGGGCGTTTGTCGGGTCTTTTTTGCCCATTCAAGAGCTATTGACGTCGAAATGATCACAACCCACGCAGGCATCACCATTACAATCGAGAAAGGAACAGGGAAGCCAATAATCAAGGCAAACCCATAGTAAACACCAGCACACAGCGTTGACATGACGATTGTGTTCCGAATTACTCGTTGAATTGGGAACGGAAGAGCTGGTACACTCGTTCGGAACTGTTGACTCGCGAGGAAATTCATGACCAGATAACTGCAATATTCGCGTAAAATGAACATAGAATTGGAACGTAGACCTTCAGAAGGATCAGCTAGCGGTAAGATATCCACGAGAACGGTCACTGCTAAGCATGGCAAAGGAGTAGCGACCAATACTCCGATTACTCGAACCCAACTTGAGTGAGTCGCGTATGTTGCAAGTTGAAGGGCACGCTCTTCCGAGTACCTTCCGTGAAGTTCCACTTGCGTTGACTCCCATAATTCGACGATAGAGCTGAACTTGGAACCCATACGAGGAAGCCAAAGTGACCAGGTTATTCCTAGCAATGAACAAACCATAACAGCAAAATAATAGGTTAGATCAAGACAATAATTATTATCTCCAGTAATATTGTTTTATTGTTACCCAATAATTATTTCCCCAACAATATGTCTTCCCTTCTTCGCGGTACAGCGCTCGTTAAGGGCGACACCATTGCGTTGGTGGCGCCAGCATCCGGTCTAGCAGCTCTTGTACTGCATCGACTGGACAAAGCTCGGCAGGAGTTGGAACGCCTTGGCTTTTGTGTGAAAATCTACGTATCGGTATCTCGAACAATTCAAGAAAACGTCACTAAATTTGACGAAAATGTCGACGATGCTCGTGATCGAGCTTTCTGCAGTGCGTACAGCTCTGCAGACGCTGAAACACGAGCGAACGAGTTGATGCAGGCGTTTCAAGACCCGGAAGTGGCAGCGATCATCTGTACCATTGGCGGCTTCACCTCCCACGAGATTTTGGAATATCTCGACTTCGACGCCATTGCGGCACACCCGAAGATCTTCTGCGGGTTCTCCGACATTACGACGCTCCACTTGGCATTATACGCCAAGACGAATCTCTGTAGCTTCTACGGACCTGCAGCGATCGTTCAATTCGGAGAATTCCCCGAGCCTTTAGCGTACACAGTGGAGTCCTTCCTCAACGCAGTGCAGTCGTCGGAACCTCTTGGGGATATAATACCGTCGGACGAATGGACTGAAGACAAGACAGCGAACTGGTACACACGTGCTGATATCTCGCACCGAGACCTCATGAAACACAATCTAGGATACACGTGGCTCAGGTCGGGTAGTGCTCAGGGACGAATTCTAGGAGGATGTCTACCAACGCTTCTCCAAGTACGCGGCACCGAATACATGCCTGATCTACAGGACGCCATTTTACTCATTGAAACTCCCGAAGGAGCGCAATTTGACCAAGGAATGGCACTTTCGGACATCAATGTTGCACTTGGATGGCTACGCGCGGATGGAACATTCAAAAAGATACGCGGCTTGGTAGTCGGTCGAGCGTTCGCATACTCAGAAAAACAAGTGGAGGAACTCCAGGGGCTAATTAGGCACCACACTCGAGGAACGACCTTCCCGATTCTTTACGGTGTTGATGTTGGCCATACGAACCCAATCGCAACCGTTCCTCTAGGCTGCCAGGTAGAACTGGATGCCACTGCCAATTCATTCAGAATCGTCGAAAGCGGGGTAGTTGGGAAGTAGGAAACGGGCGAGTTCACCTCTTCTTGGGATGCACCAAAACTAGGGACACAGTCCAGCACGAAACTACGCGAAACGCATCGAAACGGACTGCTCGATCTCAACAATGAAGGCAACGCATTCATGATCGTAAGTGACTGAATAAAAACTGTTTGCTCTAGAAGTTGCTCAATATGTATGAGATGCTGCTGTATCCACCCATGCATTATCCCACGACACAAGATGAGAAGGACACGCCTCCTTGACGACAGGTCCAAGGCTCTTAAACGTCCATTTTAACTTCTGCAGCACGAAGACCAACTCCCGTATCAATCGACCATGTCGGAATCCTTAACTATCGAAACCCCGAAGGACACGCCGCGCATAGCGTACGCCATCCAGCTGGATAACACTCTCACTCCTGAAGTGGTGGTGCCCTGCACCCCCGAAGGCGATGGTCCCAGTAACTACAAACGAATCGACGACGACATCACCCTCGGCATCGCGACTGGTTATTGGACTGCGAACTTCTTTGCGTGCTTCGACCACCTCGTGCCGAACGCGCTCATGGTGACGCTATGTCCGTGCGTGTCACTCGCGCAGATCACCAGTCGATTGGGAATGCTGCCGTACAGTACAACGTTGTTGTTCTTCGTATTGCTCTGCACCTGGCAGTTAAGTGTTGTAGCACTCACCGTCCAGCAGTTCGTCTCGGTGGCGATCCTCGGACATGACGTGAGCTCCTACTACTACCACGCGCATCGCGTCGAGGAGCCCCGACCGGCGATCAACCTCATGTTTATGACTGTGATCGTGTTGACTCACGCAACCTTCGCCAGTGCGCTGTGGGTACTACGAAAGAGAATCCGCGGGCAGTTCCAGATCCCTGGTTCCTGTGTTAATGACTGTGTGTCTGTCACCTGCTGTCCGTGCTTCGCCACGGCACAAATGGCCACGCACATCAAGAGCTACCGGCCCGGTTCGTGCTCGTTTGGACCCGTGGATACGCTGCCTCGCTACCAGTAAGCAGCAAACTGCAGATAGAACTATTTTTTTATTACCATCAATTGAACTCTAATGGTCAACTTCAACAACATCAGTACATTTGCAATCATTGCCATCACTGTGTCACATACAAACTTGAAGTAACAATAACGTTTGGTCAATAATTGTGGAGTGGCGCACACTCGAAAATTTCAGCCACAAATCGAGCATCATGTTGCGTCAGTTGCGCGTGCGGACGCGCCATGCGCACGGGCTTCTAGCGTCTTCACGACGCAAAACCAGCTTGCATACAGGTCACTATGTTGCACGCAGAAGTATTGCGCGTGCATGGAGCTCTTCGGCGTCTCTCACTGCCTCGAACTCTGATCAGGAGGATGCTGCGAGCGTGGCAACTATCCGCAACATCGGCATCTTGGCGCATATCGACGCTGGTAAGACGACAACGACGGAACGCATGCTGTTCTACTCCGGAGCCATCCGACGGATGGGTGAAGTGCACGACGGCGACGCTACAATGGATTTCATGCCGCAGGAGCGCGAGCGCGGCATCACCATCGGCGCCGCCGCCATCAGTTTCCCGTGGCGTGAGCACCACATCAATCTGATCGACACGCCCGGCCACGTGGACTTTACTATTGAGGTGGAGCGAGCTGTGCGCGTGCTAGATGGAGCTGTAGCTGTTCTGGACGGCGTCGCGGGCGTGGAGGCCCAGACCGAGACGGTCTGGGAGCAGGCGGACAGGTACAAGGTGCCGCGTATCGTCTTCGTGAACAAGTTAGATCGTGAAGGAGCCAGCTTCTCCAGGTCCTGCGAGTCTATTGAAGCAAGGTTCGGTGTACAGACGCTGTGTGTACAGCTTCCTGTTGGAGAGGAATCCGAATTTGAAGGACTTCTGGATCTGGTCGACATGCAGTTGGTCAAGTGGGTCGACAAGGAAGGCGAACAGGTGCAGCGGCTGCCTCTGCTGTCTTCTGCAGGTGGTAAGATGAAGGAGCTGTACGAGAAGGCAGTGGAAGGGCGTCAGACACTGATTGAACGGGCGTCGAATTTCGACGATGAGCTGGGAGAACTGTTCCTCATGGAGGAAGAGATTGATAACGAGACGCTCAAGGCCGCGTTGCGACGGATTACTGTGCAGCGTGATATGGCGTCGCAAGTCGTTGTGACACTGTGTGGAAGTGCATTGAAGAACAAGGGCGTGCAGCCGCTGCTAGATGGTGTAGTGGACTACTTGCCGTCACCTCTGGACTTAGCCCCTTTCGAAGCTCACACGGTCGTTGCTGGGAAGAAGACTCGTGGTCGTGGCCACGGATCAGAGGACAAAGTGGTGCAGTTGAAGCCGTCATCGAGTGAGCCGCTGTGTGCTCTCGCTTTCAAGGTGCAGCACGACCGCCAGCGCGGTCTGGTTGTGTTCTTCCGTGTGTACTCTGGAGTGTTAAATGCCAAGTCGCAGCTGATCAACGCATCCCGTGGCGGCACGAAGGAGAGACTCACACGGCTGATGCACGTGGCTGCGGACGACCAAGAGGCTGTGGAGTTCATTTCTGCCGGTCACATTGGCGCTGTTGTGGGTCTGAAGCACACATTTACAGGTGATATTCTCGTGAGCGCCAAGGACGCCGCCCACCAAATGATTTTACCCGGTGTGCAGATCCCAAAACCTGTGTTCACGTGCTCCATTGAGGCTGAGTCGTCTGCTAAGCAGAAAGATCTTGACAACGCTCTGGAAAGTCTACAACGTGAGGATCCCAGCTTCGTGGTTACTGTGGATGAGGAAACGGGACAAACACTCATGTCCGGTATGGGCGAGCTCCACTTAGATATCATCAAGGAGCGACTGCGCAGCGACTACAAGCTCGAACCGTCCATTGGTGCCATGCGCGTGGCTTACTTGGAGAGTATCACGAACTCGGTTGAACTACCGTACACACACGACGTCATGCTCGGCACAGATCGCCACTTTGCTAAGCTTTCGGTCACTGTGGAACCGCTACTTGAACACCAAGAAGACAGCCAAGAAGACGACGAAGAGAGTACTGGTAACTTTGTGCAGTGGAAGAACCAAGGCGCCAAAAAGATGCCACATGCTTTCGCCTTGGCAATTGAAGAGGGCTTACTGGCTGGTTTAAGTCGTGGTGTGATCACCACAAATCGTGTAGCGTACGTGAAGGTGACAGTGGATGAAGCGGACTGCGAATGGGACTCAGACTCAAGCGCTGCCTCATTCCGTGCAGCGGCTGCTCTTGGTCTCAAGGACGCACTTCGTGAAGCTGAGCCAGTCATCCTAGAGCCAATGATGAAACTCGAGGTGCGCTCTCCTGATCGCTGCGTTGGTGACGTGCTGGCCGACTTGAGTTCACAACGACGTGCTCACATCCAAGAAGTGGGGTCTGCTATTGGAGGCGAAGGTGGCGAGTCCATTGCGAACCAAGGTCGCTCCATTGTGCACGCCAATGTACCTCTAGCCCATATGGTGGGGTACGCCACTCTGCTGCGTTCGAAGACCCAAGGTGAAGCTTCGTTTGCTATGCAGTTCTTACGCTACGTGGAGGTGGACTCAGCTACTCGGGACCGGTTGACCGGTAACGTTCGGAGAGCTATCCCAAAGCCATTTGAAGCCCCTAGTTCAGAAGATTGAGGACCGACAGACGTCAAATAGAGATTCATTCAAGCGTCTACTGACCCAATTATTCATTCCTGGTAGAAGTTCCAGACGCAAATGCACGAATCCGAGCCGACAGACACGAGTTGCCGCTCGTCCGGACTCCAAGCTAAACCGTTCACAGTGTTGGAATGACCGCGTGTCGATGCCAGTAGTGTCGATGACCCAACGTCGAAGAGCTTCACCTCGCAATCTTCACCACACGTAGCCAGGAATCGACCTGAGGGTGAAATCCGAGCACAGGTGACTTTAAGTCGACTGGGGTCAAGAATTTGCCCGACTGGTTCCTGTTCATCGCAGTCCCAAAAGAGAATCCTTCCATCGGCACCTGCAGTTGCGATCTCCGTTTCGCTGTCCAATCTCTGGGTGATACCGTGGAAAGCACCTTCACGCACTTGCTGAGCCACAATACGGCGAGCGCCTTTGAGGTCGTAGATGAAAAGAGCTTTGTCCAGTCCGCAAGAGTGAACTCGATGTGGTAACTTAAGGTCGACCAGAACTCCAGTGACTGCACGTTTGTGCTCGTGGAATTGAAGAACTAACTCCCGGGTCGCGAGAGACCAAACGCTTACTCCACCGTCGCTAGCTCCGCTCACAACGTATTGAGAACTACAAGCGATGGCTGTCACCTCCCCTCGGTGTGCAGTTGCAATATGCCACTTTGGCTGAGCTGTACTTGCGTCATAAGCTCGTAACCAGCCATCAGCCCAGCCAGAGACCACCATTCTGGATTGAGTCACTGGTGTGGCATTCCTTGTGATGACAATACACAGTCCAGCTGCAGCTTCAGTCGCCATACATTTGAGATGATACGTGGACAGATCCCACACGCGGACACTGCCGTCTACTGAAATAGTAGCGAATTCTTCACACGAATCACCAAAAGCGCAGCTCGTGACAGCTCCCAAATGACTACTCGCCAGCTCGGAAATCACGAGAGTATTAGCGACGATGTGGTACATTTTACCAGCGGAAGTTCCAGCGAAGAGTTGAGCTCCTCCAGGACTGATTGATATGCTCGTGATGCCACCGACAAGTTGCACTTGACCAACTAGATTCCAGTCGGAATCCCGTCCCACGAGCTTCTTGAGGACGCCATCTCCAGCCCCAACGTAGACGTATCCGGTATCTCCGCATGAAGCCACACTGTGCACACCGTTTCTCACGACTGGAACTGCGTTCCGGTATACAAGAGACTCCGCGTTGAAAACCACGAGCTCTCCAGCTGCCGTTCCAGCTAAAACATCGGCGCGAGTCGCCGTAATGGCGGCGCAGAGATAAGTGCGTACGATCCCCACGTTCGGCATTGAGAAGTTGGAGACCTCAAGACGGTATTGCATGCCAGTAATGTCGTACGCTAGCTCGCCACAGAGCAGTTGGCTTGAATGTGCAAATGCGAGTGTGTATTTCGGTCGCCGGCACTTTTCATCCATTTTCCCCCAGTTGAGAATGGTAATGGGCGTTGGGAACGATTTAGAGAGCACCACTTCGGAAGTCTACAGAGAATTATCAATGTCAGAAGTGGATTCTCAGTGCATGTAGATAAAAGTGTATAATGACAACGCACGCGCATATCCCAGAGGATGATTCGACAGTCCTCGGAAGACGCAGCGAGGAAATGGTCATCTGGAGAAAAGGCAATTCGTAGTACGGGGCGGAAGAAACCTTCAAGGCGGTAGCGCTCATGTCCTGTTGAGAGATCCCAAATTATGATGAAAGCTCCACCTCGATCTGTGCGTCCAGAGTGCGGCGGTATTTGAGCAGAAGCTAGAAAAGCACCCGAATTGGACAGGCAAAGCACGTTGATCTCCTCCTCATGCCCACACAACAGATCTTGACTTTGAGAATCGTGTATCTTGCCAATAACTACAGCCGACCCCATACTACACAGCATCAACAATGCTTAAATGAATGAAACTTTCAACTGAATGTCGTTGCAGTGCTCATCGTACCAGGTGATGTAGCTGTCGGGGTCCGACGGGTGTGCGTGGATTGTGCCTTTACCTCTACCTGTAAACCCACTGAGGTGTTCGAGCTCAATTGTAAGCGTAGCGCGAGTCTGAGGAAGTTGATTGCTCTCGGAACCGTATATGGTACTCTCGTGTTCATTGCGGGAACTACCATGCGATGACGATGTACTGGTGGTATTGCGCGGGTCGAGGCTGCTGGATAGAGGAGGCTTTGCATAAATGTCGCTTCTTGGGCTCAACGTACTGGGAGCGAACAAGTCCGGGTCAATTCCTCGACTCTGACGGTGCATCATTGCACTACCTAAAGCTCAATGCACATGCGTCCCTTCAAGATCGAAACGCCTACACTTTATAAATAAAATGTTACAGGTTAAATGTTGTTGGAAGCCGGTGCAAAAATATGATGTGACTCAGATTGTGATTGTACTGCACCGAAGCTTTCCCTCTGCATGCAATTTGCATATATGTATTCAACGCTGGCAAGAGCTGCAATTGTTTACAGTTGATCTGTGTCTAATTGCTTGGCAACGCGCGTCCACTGGAATTGGTCGACTCTCACTTGACGTCCGTTCAGTCTGGAAAATCAGTTTGCACAAAACACCATGTACCCTCTAATTTGAATACTAGTACAGAACTCCCCCCAATAATCGTACCTCTGTATTGGATAACCCCTCGTTTCAACTTGTCTTAGATGGAATCTAAACTGGCTAATTATAGCAAACACTCCATTTACCTCTAACATCTGATAAAGTAGCCGATCGCGCTTATTGGGGAGAATTCTGTAATAGATTGGCAACCAATCTGCGAAACCCAAAAAACTTGCACCTTTTTCGCTCTATACCTTCGCGCAGAACAAACGACGATCAGCCGTAAAGCGCCCAGAAGCAAGGAAGCCCCGGGCGCTCGGCTGCGCGGGTGAAAGCACGTATCCCTGAGCCCCCCTGGACTCGCCTCTAACTGCAGAGTGAATTGGAAGCGCTTATCTACATACTCATCCAAGTTCGAGTCGCTTACGCGGTCTGTAGCTGAAGCTATCTGCACGCGTAGATACCCGGACCGCAGTGACCCAATATCATCAGATTTCTCCCTCAAAGGCTTCAATTTCTCCACCACATAACACAATGCTGCACGGAAAGCACTTAAGTTTCAAAGCTGTCCGTCAGGTCCAAGTAAAAGCTGAAACTACGACCCCCGGAGAGTTGCGTACCACCACGGACGCCACCGGCGCGCGTGTCAGCGCCTCCCGTGGACGCCGGACGCTACCCAAGCTCGAGTTTATGGTGGATGAGGACGGCGCCGTTCTACACGGGCCACAACGGGGCTCGTACCCGTTCTACGCCACATCAAACACCAATCCCAACGCCATCAACTTGGAGTCAGACGCGCCGTTCAACTCGGCACTAGAGAGGGACCTGGCCGCCAGTTTCCAGGCGCTACACATGCGCGACTTCCCGTCGCCACCAAGTCCAGGGGACGAGGAGGAGGACCACTGTCAACAACAGGAAGAGGACGAACAAGTTGCCCGTCCATCGCTCACGCCGCCCCCACGTATGAAGGAGTGTGTGCTGAACGACACAAGAGCCACGACACTTGCACTGAAATACGATAACGCAGTGGGGAAATTTGTCTGCGGCTCGTCCATTGAGAGGTTCTCGGGTCACACTGGTGTGTGCAGAGTGCTCGGCAGCAAGAAACACACCGCGATCTCGCACAAGTTAAAACTAGGAGATCTTTTGCGGATCGGGTCGGTCGGACTTGTTGTCTGTGAACTCAACCGTACAACAAGTGAAAAGACGGAAGAAAGGTTGACCAATGAGCAGTACGAGTTCCTGAAGGAGAATTACCTGAGCTTGCCACTGCAGCAGACATTCCACCCCACAGAACGATCTCCTGATATGGAAGATGGAGAACATGAGGATAAGGATCATGAACATACCTTGCGCGTCGGAGATACATCAGATGAAGGAGAGTCAGAAGAAGACAAGGACAGGAAGGGAGACAGAAGAATGAGTGATGAAGACAACAATGCCGATTCGCGGCACAACAACTTACCACTGGGTGTGGCAGGAATGACTGGCAAACGGTTTTGCTACATTTGCTACGATGGAGATGAAGACCCAGAAAATAACCCGCTGGTAGCACCGTGCCACTGCAAGGGAGACACGAAATACGTGCACTTGGATTGCCTCCAGCGATGGAATAACAACTTGGATGCGGACGGGACAAACCCGAACCAGAAGGTGTGTGCCGTCACCAATACAGATGGACTGGACGTGTGCAGTATCTGCAAGGCAACCTACTTGACGAGCGTTCGTCTGGACGATGGCCGCGTGGTGTCGCTGCTTGCCAAGAAGTTGCCACCCCCTTACGTCACATTCGCCGTCGTCACGCAGCACGAAACCAGGAATCGCTCGACGGCGCTCACCAACACGCGATTCCAATTGAGCTTTGCAAAGTAAGTGTTTGTGTGTTTCCTTGATTGTGTGGGATTGGGTAGCTAATTGCTGTTTTATCTGTGTGCTTCAGTATGCCGCGGGGTCAGCGATGCTTGACGATTGGTCGGTCGACCACGAACAATATGACACTGCGATACCGCACTGTGTCCCAGGTTCATGCCAAGATCCAATACGATAGTGTAAGTGGCCAGAATGGGATGCATCATGCTCAGCATTTACTAATTTACGTGTATGTTTCTTGAATGTGTGCTGTTAGAACAACGACTTTTTGCTCACCGATGATAAAAGTTCGAACGGCACAATGCTGTTCCTGAGCAAGCCACTTGAATTGGATTGGGGGGAAACCATGCACGTGAAAATCGGACGCACCATCCTGACGCTGCTGGCCAAGAAAAAGTGGAAATTTGGACGCACTGGATCACGTGACGATGAAGAGGGGGAAGAAGGAGGACGCGTATCTTCGCCACGAGTTAACGCATTGGCCGGAACCGCACGAGAATTTGAAAATCGTCTTTCAAGTCCAGGCTCGGCGGCGAGGGGTAACGGGTTCGGAATGATTGGCAGAAGCATGATTAATGATCCAAGTGCCGAGCTAGTGGCTGCTCCGTACGCAGCACAGCTCCCAAGGACTTACACAGCCCCGAACGTGCTAAACTCGCGTTTCAACCGTAGCACACCCGCCAGTGCGCTGCATCCTAGACCGGCACGCCAACGTTCACTGTCGAGCTCCGTCCCAATGTTGCATGGAGATAATAACGCTGATGCGTTGCACGTTCCTTCGGTATTCCACGTTGACGAGCTGGATCCTGACGAGTCAGATACATTCGTGACACACGCTGTTCAAGAACCGGTGGTTCTCCCTGCATCATCCATGAATTTCCGCGATTTCGCCGCCGAGAATGGGTCGCCCTCATTGACATCTCAACTCGCTATCGATAGCCCCAACGCTCACGATGAGCTGGTTGTGCAGCAGCGAGGAGTGTACAATCTCATGGATTCGTTCTCAGGACACGGTGCAAGCCCCATAGCCGCGACGTCGAGTCCTCTCACCGAACAAGATTAACAACTGGGCGGCCACTGCCACCATTCTTCTCCTCTTCTATTCGACTCTGGTTTTTGAGGTGAGCAACGCTTTGATCGGGATGCGGCGGCGTGTGCTTTCTACTCGTATATTTAACAACCGAAAGATCGGCAAGAGCACCGCACGTAATTCACCTCAAAAGACTGTGCACATTTTTCATTTGCTCACATTTGTCTTGCTGCTGCTTACATGCTGGTGTGGGTTCCCGTCCAGAGTTTCGTGTTGAAGGCTAACTCGTCTCCCACCAATTGTTTCCAGCTCTCGTGGGTCTGTTGAATCACTTCGACAGCAAAATCCCTCGACTGCGCCTCACCATTAAAGGCAAAGTCACTAGGAGGTTTGCCGTCCGGGATCTTGTAGTCTCTAAACCAGCGGTGCACGTCAGACACCACGTTGTGCAGAGGAGTGTTTTGCAGGTCCTGAAGGTCATTGAGTTTCTCAGCCAGAGGGTCATTCACATTGATAGCGATCACCTTCCAGTCCGTCTCTCCACTATCGATCATGCCCAGAACTCCAAGCACTTTGACAGGGTAAATCTCGCCCACCTGGGCCACACGAGAGCCGATCTCACAGACGTCAATAGGGTCGTTATCTCCACCATGTTTGGTCTCAGGGTCCACGTGGTTGGGGTCCTCCCAAGTCTGCGGCAAACAGCCATAATTCACCAATGACGCACTGTGATACAGACGAGGAGCGCCTTTGCGTTCGTCCTGCTTAATGGGGTTGAACTCCTCTTCACCTGCGATCTCCATCTTCTCTCTCGATCCTTTCGGAATTTCGTTCACGAAATGGAAAATAGCAGAATCATTCGCTTCTTGCGGGTGATCCAATGACGAAGGCGCGTAAAGAGGAACATGATGCCATGGCGACTGTTTCCTGCCGAGCTTGTCGAAGAAGAAGTAGCGGCAGTCCAGTGTACCTGACTGACCTTGTCGACGAACAGTATGCTACATGCACAGGGAGAGTATATTAATGAATACAGGTGCACATATTGAAGAAAATATATAGGAAATAGCTAAACATACCAGAGCGTTGCTAGACGTCGCACGGATGAAGCGCGCGGCGTGCGGACGCAGCGACACGAGGACCATCCCTACCTTACGTTAATAATCGGGAAGTGAGCCACAATGGACCTTCACAATGGCATATGATAACCTATTAAACAGCATTTCTGTTTGAAGATACTTTTGAAACTAAATACCTGTTACCTTCAATTCCTCGATATAGTCATACCTTCTGTAAGAAAATATTAAATAAGGACAGATAAAGTTTACATAAATACCTTTGAAACACGATATAGACTGCAGGTGCACTTTGAATTTTGAACTCCATTCCGCATTATGGCGACGCTGGACACGACCATGGAGGCGCTGGAACCCGAGACGCTGGCGGACAACAACCGCGTCCCACAGAGCGCAGAGCCTGAGACGGACGCGCCGGAGGACGAGGACGACGATGAGGATTTCAACTTCAACGCGCCGTCGTACTACGATCTCAAGAACCCGCAGTTGGAGCAACGTTACGTCAACAATGCAGACGGCTATTTCTCGTCTCCTGCGCCATCCGCTGCCACGTCGCTTGGCTCACCCTTTACAGTGGAAAAGAACTTTGAGAATAATACGGAAGAGAACAATCAGACAATGCTGGATGAAGTGATGGAGGAGAAAATGACTACGGAGATGCTGGACACGACGATGGCAGGGCCGGAAGAAGAAGAAGAAGATGTAGAGACAGTTCTGAACAAGAGCAACTTGCTGGATGACAGAGAGGAGAGCTTTGAGGAGGTCTTTAGACACTACGCGTCGTCGTCACAGTCCTCCGCGACGTCCTTGTTGCACGAGTTGGACACTTCTACACACAGCTCTACCCACGCAGGACATTTTTCTCCTCACAGCTCACAGACATCTTCGTCATCTTTGAGAGCCAATAGGATGCAGGAGACGGAGAATGGATCGAGAGCTGGAGTGTCGTCTAAGCTGATGCAACCCACACAGTCGTACTTGAGACGACTGCAGGCGGAGCAGAGGATGAGAGAGCAGACTTACATGGAGGACATCCCAGTGGAGGAGAAACCGCACCGCGTCACAAGACCAAGAAGTCCAAAGCTCCACACAAAGACAAGACCTGCAAATGACCCGTCTAGAATGAGCAGCACTAGTCGTGAACTGCTGAAAATCCAGGAAGAGCGGCTTCATCTCCAACTAGAGAAACTCAAGATTAGAGAGTTTCATGAGAAGACAAAGGTGCAGCGACCACCGACTAATGTGCACCAGAGGTCGACGAAGCAGCTCACAATTCCGCAGACTCCACATTTTGAAGTGGATAACCGCGTTCGACGTTTTCACAGTGGAAGCGATAGCAGCGACTCTGGGCAGGACAAGGCTCGGCCGCCTATTGCTGCGGAAAAGCTACTTACCCGTGATTTCTCCCTTCCATTGCCACAACACCGAGAAACTCGTCACGGTTTAACGGTGAGAACTGGAGGGCGAAGTAGCGCACCTTTTCCGGAGATGATGCTCACTTGTTTTTTTATGTTTTTTTTTTTTTTACCTAACAGACTCCGCACACACCGCAGCTCCATACAGCTACACGAGCAGCACACCGCCCACCTCCCGCTCCAGTATCGCGGGAGCACGAGAAACCAGCTGTTCCGAGTTATACTCGCTCAAAATCTGGCGGAGTCACTCAAGTACGTTCTTCATTGTTTATTTTTCCTATTGATGCTGCGTCTGACGTTTTGTATGGTATTTGCAACAGCCTATGACCCCGCAGTTGGAAACTAGTCGACGAGCAGCAACGCACCGCCGACCAGTTGAAGTTGTTGATCATGATGCTGAAGAGCTGGCGAAGAAGTTCCATGCTCGGCCTTTGAACAGAAACATCCTCCAACCAAAGTCGTATCCGCGCTACTCTCCGGCCAAGTCAGATAGCAAAGCCCGTTTGACGCAACCAAAGGTGACAACTGGTGCACGTTCGGTAAGCCGCCCAAGTGCCTCAGATCGTGCTGCCTCAGTCTCTGCTGAAATGGAACGTCATCGTAAAGAGCGTGAAGAGCGCTTGAAGGGGTTAAGAACACGCCAGACCCAAGCCACTAAGCCGAAGTCGGCTCCGTCAGCTGTCCGCAGGCCTGTAATCCCTGAAACTCCGCCGCTTAAAAGCATTCAACTCCATCGAGAGTACCAAGACAATTTCCGTCGTAAGATTCAGGCTGAGGAGGAGAAAAGGGAGAAGCAGCACCAATTTAGAGCGAACCCTATGCGTGTGTCATCCACACCTGCAAGATTCGAGGGCTCTACCAAGCCACTGACTGAAGTGAAACCATTTGACTTGCCAGGAGAGCGCTATCTCGAACAAGCACGTCAGCGTGTGGAGCAGAAGCGTCAGGAGGAAGAAGAGCGCTTGAAATCATCCGGGATTTTTCGTGCAAAGCCCATGCCTGTGTATGAGTCCGATGGTGTTCAAGTGGTGTCGAGCACCAAACCTCTGACGGAGACTGAATCCCCAATGCTTGCAACTAAAAGTCGCGCGGCAGGACGAGCTGCATTCGAGGCTTCCGAGAAGGAGCGTCGTGAACGAGAAGAAGCATTCCGCCAACAACGAGAGGAGCAGGAGCGTCAGCTGAAAGATGAAGAAATCAAGCGCTTGCGGCGTAAAGAGATGATTTTCCACGCACGCCCAGTTCCAGAGGACAAACCTTTCCAGCTGAAACGCGATACCAGACCGCTGACGGAGCCGATTAGTCCGATTCAGCATTCCTAGGCTGAGAATGTCGAGCAAGAAACGATGGCTTGATCAAGAGCCCTCTCCCTCCAACGGCAACAACGACTGAGTACCTTGTGACCATCTCTGCTGCGATGCTTCGAAGTCACCCCATGTACCTTAACAGACCGAATCGTCCGAGAAGTGACACAGCAAGACACAAGGTAATACCAACAATTTGCGTTAACCTATTTGTTTACCGGATAGTGGGCCACCCCCATGCAGTCTTTCTTCTTATTTTACAGCGCCCCAGACAAACGAACAAGGTCTCAGCCAGCATGAAGTGTCTGAAACTGATTCTTGTGCTACTTGCAGAGCTTACGTGCTGGTGCAGAAGTGATGGAATTATGGATATGTTGTCTCCATTTATCGACTTGGAAGAATTAGCCCAACAAGCAGCGAAAGACGTGGCAAATGGAGGTTTTACCGAACCCATTGATCGGACTTTTCCGTTGGCGCTGGAGGAAATGAATGCGTTAATGCAGATATATCACGACTGCCGTACGAAAGAATCTGCTGCCATGCGAACATGGTGCAGTGGTGGCGATGATGAGTCTTACTCTGTAGTGACGAACAGCAAAGACAAAGTGTGCCCACCTGGTGTGAAGACGCATCCGTGTACCGGCCGTGTGCTTTATGATAACAGAACCTATGAGGATGATAAAGCCGAGTTTTTGTGGCCGTGGCAAGGACTTCGTTGTGATGCCTTCACAGATCCGACCACGGTAACACACATGTACGTCCCTAGCTTCGAGCGTTTTCGGATGAAAGGTACATAATACTGCAGTGTACATACGAAGTTATCTTTCAGGTGAGGCATTAACTTGCGAATTAGCGAGCCTGGATTTGAGCGTGATGGTTTCTCTGGAGCAACTGTGAGTTTCGGCTTTGAGAATAATTCAGTGATGAGCATACTGACACTGGCTGCAGCGATCTGTCCCACAACAACCTTTACGGAGATTTCCCTGAGTGGCTGGGAGATATGACAATGCTGAGACTGTTGAACCTAGAAGGCAATCAGCTACGTGGTGATGTTACGGCATCTTTTGCTGGTAATGATGCTCTCGAGATGATGTAAGTAAACATTTTGAAATGATTTTGCTTACCGGTATCATGAAGTATTCTAACTATTCAACGCAGAAACCTGTCCAGCAACAATCTCACAGCGGTCACACTTACATTCTTCGACGCTTTTAATCACCTGCAGCACTTGTTTGTACACCCCCGTACTCCATTTGGCGATGACGAGTACATGATGTATCTGATGTGTCTGATCTTTTGGACGCATTGTTACAGAAATCTTTCCAACAACAAGTTTGCGTTGGAACTACCAAGGAACGTGTTTAGGAGCGAATTCTTGCGAACTATGTACGAACTCGAGGCTGTTTGGGTTATTTTCCCGCTCTAACGATAACTTTTCTTGCCACTAGCAATTTAAGCCACAATGGATTCTATGGAGGGCTACCTCAGCTACCTATATATCCGTTTCTCGAGATATTGTAAGCTGGACATAACGTTTTTGCAGATACGCAAGCGCTAATATTTCTTGCACACGTAGTGATGTGTCGTCAAATGTTTTGACAGGCAATATTCCACCACACCTCACACTATGGGGCCGAGAAGACCCGCACGATCCCGATGAAGATTCAGCTCTAGCAATTATGTACGTTTCGTGACTGTGGTGTTTTAGGTGAATTATAACCCGTTGTACTTGTTCATGTTGTGGTTTTTAGCAACGTGTCCAACAATCTTTTCACAGGAGCTCTCCCAGCGTTGTCTAACCTATCAGCATTAAAACTAGTGTAAGTTGCGGCTAGTGTAAGTTGCCTTGGTCGGTAATATTAAGTCTTTGTTCTCTCATTCAGTGACGTTCACAACAACACCTTCAACGGCACCTTTCCTGAATTCCCACCAGCATTGTAAGCTACCGGTTGATCATCGTGCAAATTGTAAAAAATGATAGCAAGGTTTATTGCTTCTTCCTGTGCAGGCTCCTAAATCCCGCCGATCTTGCTGGAAATACGTTTACGTGCCCAATGCCGCCAAAACTACAACTAAGTAGTCTCACTTGTGCTTGCGGCAATGGATACACCATTTTGCGGAACGAAACTACTGCGAATGGTTCAAGTCACGGAAATGTTGACGAAATTGATCTCATTCAGCGTCTTATTCCTGCTGATCAAGCTACTGAGATCTGTCTACCATGTCGAGGAGGATATTATTCAAACGCCACGACCAACCAGAATTGCCTTCCGTGTCCAGCAGGAACTAGTTCCAATTTGTCTGGTGAAGCAGTGGATCACTGTACGCTGTGCGAACCTGGTACATTTACTGAAGCAAGCGCTTCGAGTTCTTGCGAACCGTGTCCATCTGGGACATCTGTAAGTAAGTATGGCGCGACATCGTGTGATCCATGCTATCCAGGACAGTATGCAGCCAACCAAGGCTCCATAAATTGTACTGCTTGTGCTGTTGGAACATTTTCAAGCATAAATGGAGCGACTGTGTGCACACCGTGTGAAGTGGGTACCTTTGTGAGTTCTGAGGCGGAAGCAGAGTGTTTGCTATGTCCTCGAGATACCTACCAAGATGTGGTTGGTTCAGTGGGGTGTAAGGTTTGCCCTGTTGGATATATCGCGCCTCAGCCAGGTTATGCCAAGTGCTTGCCATGTACTCCAGGAAGTTACTTCGACGTTGATACCAACACTTGTATATTGTGCCGTCCTGGAACATTCACAGCGGAAACAGCAAGGACTGAATGCAACAAGTGTAAGAATGGGACGGTTGCTGATGGCTTTGGCAATCATGAGTGTGTTGGAGCTGCAGCTCCTGGTTTCGGTTATAATGGTTTAACGTCACTGGAATGCGATGCTGGCACATTTAACGATGGTACATCGAGGAGCTGCCAGTCTTGTCCACCTGGGACTTTTGCAGAAAGCAGGGGTTCTCAGATATGCTTACCCTGTCGAAAAGGGAGCTTTGCATCCAGGAAGGGCTCCGTATCATGTGAAAAGGCTCCGTCTGGTTCATTTGTCCAGTTTGAAGGTGCTGTTCGAGCTGAGTTGTGTCCACCGAACTCCATTGCTCCAAGGAACGGGTCGACGAAGTGCACTCTTTGTCAAGGATCTTCTTTTAGTTTTCTACCTGGTGGGGTTAAATGCAGCCTTGCTAGGCCTGGAGAAGTGTACGAGTACGTGAAATGGCCTTGTTTGGCTTTGGACTTGGCAGGTGTCGACCATAATGACCTCTTTCATACTACAAATGGTCAAGTAGCTCCAATGGATATTTTGCTGCAGCTCTGGATGGATACTCTGTCAAGCTATTCAACTTCATCTCGTATGTTGCATCTTGTACAAGTGAGTCAACATTTTGACTCCGTTTACATGACACGGATCGTTGTTGCTGTTGAGACTACTTCGGCGTTGTCGACGAAGAGCACTGGTGGCTTGAAAAATGATGTTGAAGATGCTATACATGAAGCAACTGAAGCTGCTGAAAGTGCGCTGGGTGACCTACTAAACACACTTGGTGGGTCAAACACTGACGGTGAAAACGATATCGACAAGTTCGGAGATTTGGTGGCTTCAGGTTCGCTTCGAGAAGCATTGGTGCGTCAGTTCGATCGTGCAAATCTGTTCGCCGGAATATTATCTTTTAGCATGATGGACATATCGATGGTTGAGCAATCGTTCAACTCGACTCGTGCTGTACCGTGTAATCCAGGAACATTTTTCTCGTTCACTGGAAGATCTGGCAAAAGCGAGCGGGTGTGCTTACCATGCCCCAGTGGATCATATTCATCGACAAGTGGGTCTTTGGCATGCGAGCTGTGTCCTCGAGGGACCTTTTCACCTCAGGAAGGACTCGAAATGTGCCAGCCATGTCCGGTAGGCGCTGATGCTGCGTCGGGAGCTTCTGCTTGTGAAAAATGTTCATGGTTTACATACGAGTGCGAAGGCTTTTGGCAAGACGTGATCGTTGCTGTGTGTGTTTGTATAACGCTCTTACGAATGCTTTTCAAGAAGATGCGGACGTTGTCCGTGGGTGACCAAGCTACACAAGAGCAAGATGCAAGCAGGGCGTTGATGGTAGCTGTACGCTCTCATGGTCGCACTTTTGATGGTGTGCGGTATGCTCCGATGGTACGTCTGTCTGGTTCAACTAGTCAGCATTTGCAGTCCTTGTCTGACGTTGCATTGTGCTGATAAGGGCGTTATATCGGCTGACACGATGTTCGGCAGCGTCTCCGGTACAGACAAGCGGTTGCCAATGTCCAGAATGCAAAATTGAGCTGGTGAACTTTCCAGTTGGTAACTGAGACCATCTTGTTGCACCGTACACAGTCATAAGTGTCGAGAACGTTGGAGCTATTCCGTGGCAGTTTATCGCGAGCAGGTAACGCTGCAACATGTCGGAACGTTCGCTCTGGAATTCAAATGGCTGCATTGTGCACCCCATCTTAGCGTCGCAGGCAGCGAATCTTTCGGCGATTTGCCACGACGTTGAAGAACATTTTTGTTCTTGTTGCCGCTTAAACTTGTTGCCATCGTTCCAAATGTGGCAGGCCAATGCAACTCGCGGTTCGCGCGATGACACATTCGTCATCACGGTGAGACTCAGACGCTGAGACTCAGAAAGTAGCTACAGAAAGATGTTCCACCTGTCAGCACTTCAGCCCAAAGAAGAAAGTGGCGACTGTACCGAAGAGAACAAGACATCCAGAGAACTCCCGCTCGATTTGGCCATGTGTCTCCACATGGACATTTAGTACCGATGCAAGTGCAACTTGCCACTGGAATCACTTTGCAGGTGCTTCAAAAGAGTTTGCAACACAATGGCTGCTTTGGCTCTGCACGGCAACCTGCACCAGAACATCTTACACTTGGTCTCACTATGGGTGACACTTACGATCTGTCAACAACCCTTAGCCCCATACTGAAACTTCCTTCGAGACCCCCTTCCTTCAGTTCCACCGCAAAAAAACTAATTCCGGCCAGTCGGCAATTAGCACGAGGACTGGAGGACGCTCGCTAGGCGGACCGATGTTAGGCACACAGGCTCCGGGTGCTGGAAACTGGGGGAATTCGTTTGGCCCGCGCACAGACATGGACAGCGTACCGCTCTTCGAGCGCGAGCACCGCAATGACAGCCAGCTGGTACAGCGACTGCAGAACGAGCTGGCGGACGCCAAGCGCTTTGTGGAAGCACAGGCGCGGCGCCAGAATGACCTCGAGTACGTTAACGAAGACCTCGAGCGGCGTCTGGAGCAAGAGGCGCTGGATCGTATCACACTCGACGCGCAAAAGGCCGAGGACGAAAAGTACGTTTGCCAATATTCCCCCCCCCCTGTCGCTTTAGGTGAAAATAAAATGGTCATATCGAACTCATTGGATATGATTTTTTATATGACAGACGATGGCAACAAGAGAAGGCGGCGTTGCAAGAACAGCTCAAGTCTTGGGAAGCGCGCTTTGAAGAGGAAACCCGGCGTCGCTCTATGGCTGAGGAGAGACTGCGTCGTGCTGAAAAAGAGCTCTACCGTATGCACCAGAAGAAATATGACATCGAGAAACAAGTTCGTCGTGAGGAAAGTGAGAAACGCAAACATGAAGCTGTCATTGTGCGTAGTCTGCAGTCAGACTCGCAGCGCGCGCAGCAGAACGCTGCTAACGGTTTCCTGGATCCGACCGTGAACCCGAAAGACGCCAAACCGGCGACAGTTCGCACGCGGCAGGCGCTTTCTTCTGCTATGGACTTTTTGGGAGTCTGAAGAGGAGCACACACACTGCAGATATTTTCTTCCACATTGACAAAGATCTTTTGGCATAAGAGGTCTACATGCTGGAGCACATTACTTGGTCAGCTGACTGTTTTCGTGGTGATGGACACTGGCCAAGTCTGTTGGGCAGACTGCTAACTGGGCAATGCAGCAACTGGCGATGCAGCGGAGAGAGGAAATTTGGGGAGGAGAGGAGACCGTGACGTGTTGAGGAGCACGTTGCGAGCACACTCTTGGTGGCGCGTGTATCATATGAACTAGCCACTTTGCATATAAAAATGTTTTTGCATTTGCCTTTTTGTTGTTCGTGTTTTCTTGAGCGGCAACGTACAGTATCAGGTAAAACTTCAGACCGCACCGTTTCAAAGTGCAACCTACACTTTTGCTGTTTCAACATGGCTACGTTTTGCTTGAGTTCGTCGTTGCAACAACATTCGTGCATCAAGCCGTATTGTCGACGGAGTTCGAGAAGCGGTTTGTGAGATCTGACCATTTCGTATGCGCAGAAACGTCAACCAACTGGCAGTGAACTTCAGCAGTTGGCAACTGCTGAAGCTCATGTAGAAGTGAAGGGATAACTGCAACGTTAGGGAGTTTCTAACCTGGTGGACTGAGCACAGATGCAAGCGTCGAAAACTTTTTTCCATTGACGGCTCTATGCCTCTTGTCGTGAGCTGGTCATCTGGTGCTTGTCACTTGCAACGCCCAGCTGGACGACAGGAAGGCAAACGTGCGTGGTGCATTCTCTGTGGAAAGGCATCGGAGCGTCCTGCCTCTGCCGAGTTAGCACCACACCCGAATTGGAGCTTATCCTGCGTAGTTCCACAGAAAAACTTCTTCCTCGTTGTGTAGTCTCACTCAACCAGTACTAGCTGGCAGTACCTAACTCGCAACAGTCAACGCACGCCCCGTACTATGCCGGTTGTCGTAGACACCATTCAACCGCTGAGCACCGCCACGACGGTTGCGCTCAGCTCGAACCCAAGTGAACAGCAGCCGGACTCAACGACAACCACGCAACTCGAGCAAGCCGTTGCGCAGAAAGTCGCCCGAAGTCGCGAGATCAGTGCGTCGGCCGCCGTGTTGGGCGGTTGCATGCCCGAGAGTCATTATCTAAACGGCCAGGACAAGATGGTGCAGTTTGCAGGTCTCTACGTCGTCCGCGGCCCCACCGAGTCCAAGCATGTGCGCTATACGATGGACATCGCTGTCGCGGAGCTGGAGCTTCGTGGTCGCTGCATCCAGAGATTCCAGAGCTTTTTCCTGCTTCGGAAGCGTTTGCTCGAAATCCTCAAAACCTGTCACGGACGTCTGCCGTCTCGTAAAAGCACGTTGACTGGTCTTGACGATGAGCCGTCGATTTCAGCTGGTGCGGAGCTGGTTGGACTGCTCACTCGTCCTCGTTCCATTCAGTGCGTTGAGTGTGAATCGACCTACAACCAACTCGCAGGTGTCAAGTTCCCGCGTCGCACGCTGTTCCCACCGAGTCTTCAGGATGTTCAAGAGCGATCGCAAATGCTCGAGACTTTTCTCGACTATTGCGTGCGAATTGCCACGACGTGGCCAGCTTGTCAACGCAGTAAGAGACTGTACGTCTCTGCGTTGGGCAAGTTCCTCGGTGTAGATCTCAAGGCGTACCTTGCCAACCAGAAGGAAGTTGGCACTGTGTCGGAAGCTCGTACTGTTGTGTGTGTGAACAACCAAGAAGAAGAAGAAGAAGAAGAAGAAGAGGACAAGTCGGAGAAGACCGAATCTTCCAGTGAAGTCGTGTACTTGCCATCTCCAAGAGAAGTGAGCGAAATGGAATCCACCGATGACTACGAGGAAGATCGTCACACGGAACCAAACTTCTCCTTTATCTCGAATCCGTCCAAGGAAGACAACGAGAAGACTTTGGTGCGTTCTCAATCGCACTGTTAAAGGTGCTTTAATATACGTGAAATTACGCTGACTTGGAGCTCTTGTCGATTACCCTTATAAGCTGCGCAACGCGCTCATAGCTTTGAATATTTTTTTTCTGCGTAGCATAAACGTCTGCAGCTGCAGAAGAAAACCTCCATCGTTATTCTCTAGCCGAATCTTCCTGTGCTGCAGCATCAAGAAGCGACTCCAACAGTCCGCAGAGCTCCCGTTTTGCGATACATTTGAGTCTGGAGGAACAAAGGCGAGTCCAACACTCGAAGGATTTTAAATGGACCAATATTAATACCGGCCCTGGTCAAATTGGATCAAAACCTCAATTCGGACTTGGTCAAAGGTTTTGAACAAGATTAGGGCTTTAAGTACGATTTTGGCTGGTTGAACAACAGCGCCATTCGCTCTTCTCCCTCCCACGCCACGAAGCACCGTTGCGTCACTAGAAACAAGCAAGTTCAATGACCAGCAAAGATACTTTCACTCCGAAAGAAAGTTCTCCACGTCATCCTGTGTGCAGTAGTGTCAATGACCGTGCATTCAGTTCACCTAGTTCGGCGAGAAGTCGCTATTCCAGCAGTCGCCATGAAAGGCGCGATTGCCATGGCCGCTCGAAGTAGCGACGCCGATCTTTCAGGGGTGGGCGCTCAACGGGTTTCAGCCCTCAGAACCGCCGCTCGGTCTCCTATGAGTCGTAGTTCCTCCAACCATCGACGGATTGCGCCACGCCGTTCAAGATACCCAAGTCGCTCATGCAGTCGAGAAAGCCGCCGCTTCAACTACCGATGAAGTCCCTCAAGTCGCCAACCGCGGCGTTCGACCAGTCCTTCGCGTCGCATTGGCAGGTCAAGCCGCCGACGTAGTCTCTCAAGTTGTCGGAGCTCATGTGGAAGCTCTCGGAGTCAGAGGGCTAGTCGTCCAAGGTGTCGCTCCAGCAGCTCAAGCATCTGTGGTGGCACTAGTAGACGTAGTTCAAGCCCAAGAAGACGCTTTATACCATCGCCTCATCGTTCCAGGCGCACATATTCCAGCAGCACTGGACGCCCTCAGTCACGACGAATGCCAAGTCCACACAGCAGTCTTACAAGCGCATCCGGACGCGCAGAGCATAACAACCCGACACGGAGGCGTTTGTGGGATTGGGGTGGTACGATGCAGAGTTCTATCGCTCGAGTTGAAGCCTCCAGAGCGACTAGCCGTCCAGCTACAAACGTCAAGCGCACTAATAAGCGGACTGTCCTTCACGCAGGGGGGGTATGCTTACACATGTTACACCAAGTCAGAGAAGAGGATATCATACAGATGCAGTCAATATAGAAGCAGCGCAGGGTGCAAGCCGAAGCTACATTTTATCATCAAGAAAACAATAATGAGTTTTCAGGTGAACATGTATGGTCAATCAAGCGCACGGTAACTGCACCTGGAGTTGACGTCGCGGAGGCGATGAAAGAACGAACTGACGAGCTGGCGATATCGCAAATGAATTTGACGGCAGAGCGAGTTTGGAAGCAAATAAGAGAAGATTTCTATCCTAAAGAAGTCTTAGTAGTCCAGCGCGGACTTACACGCGAGCAAGTCATCCGACACGTACATAGGACTCGACGAAGACACTTTGGAGCCGACCTGCACGGCGTTGTAGAAGTTCCACCGCTGGCATTGGTTTCTGGAACAAACCTACCCATTTTCCAGTTCTATAGGTTTTATATAATGGGGCAACACTAGAACGATTGGTCGGCCAGCTCTTATTAAACTTCTGAAGTACAGGAAAACGACTCTGTTTATCGATGGAACGTTTCGCTGCGTGCCAAGACCGTTCTACCAATGCGTTGTTGTTATGGTCTTTGACAACGCTACCGACCTGTTTGTTCCGGGTTTTTTTTATACGCTATGTAGTGCGAAGACACAAGACACCTACTGGTATCTCATGGAGGTGATCAATGTAGCAGCAGATGACAAGATCCAGCCCAGCGTGGTTGTTTGTGATTTCGAGGCGGTGCTATAACAAGCAGTTCAGGTGCAATTTCTTGACGCAGATTTAGTTGGCTGTTATTTCCATTTCAAGCAAGCCTGCCGTAGAAAGTTACAGTCACTCAGCATGCCCGAAAGGGAAATTGGCGTGGCGATGAGCAAAGGTCACTTGGATATTCAAACCGTGATACCTCATGAGAAGTTCGCTGGAGCTGGCATCAGATTTGTGGAAAAAGCAAAGCGCACGACGTGTCTGGAGAAAGGTATTGCCTACTCTGACGCTCTGTGGAAGCAATTCTGGCAGTCCTTTCGCAACACGTGGCTTAAGACTTACGGACCAAGTGTATGGAACTTGTACGGATTAGACGCCGACATGATCAGCCGAACAAACAATCTTTTAGAGCGCTTTAACCGCGAGATGAATGCGGCATTGACAGCGCCCCATCCATCCCTGCCGTCATTTGTCGCTATCATCGAATCTTTGTCGAGGCGCTACGTTGACAGGATCGAGGATATGCTTAAATGCCGTGCGAAGAAGCGGAGACGACACGACGCTTGACACTTCGCCAGAACCACCGCAGAGAGAGCCACCGCGTGCGTGTTATGCTGGTCCGACGAGGTGAAGACCCAAACGAAGTACGACGACTGAGGGATGATCATGAAGCTGCGATGGCGCTGGTCGAAGTGCAGACGCCACCAGTACAGGCAGCAGCGCAGCAACTTCAAGAAGTCGGCATCGTCACAACCGGAAACAACCAGTAACTTCGCTCTACCAACCATTGAGCCGGGCATCGTTATCAGCCGGCCCCGTCCCAACCGTATTTTTACACGGGGTCCAACCCTTTTTTATACCCTGATTTACGATTTAATGGGTGAAAAGTGCTCCCTGTCTCAACCAAAAGGTGAAAACTGGATCCAGACTTCTGGTGAGACGGGCCAATACCGACACAGGTACCCTAACCCTATTGATTTTTAACTGTTTAAACAAATGGGTTAAAATGTAAAACCATAGCTGTTATCTCAAATACTCATAACTGTTATCCCTTATACCAGTACACAACAATGCACTGAGTATTGCTACAAACACTACAGAGTGGCGGAGACCATGAGTGCTGAATTGGCGCGTAGTGTCCATACTGATGGCTTTGTAGCGTTACCGACATGCAGAGCTTCTGTATCTATCGTAGAGCTACTGAAATCTCAGGTTCTTAACCGTTACGAGGAATTCCTACTCGAAGCTGCCAACCAGAAGCTCGATCTGAAGCTCCGAGAACATTCGGAACGTCTCCCTGGCTTCTACGTACGTGAAGGCGGTCGGATCGACATGCAATTGAGCACTTCAGCCTTTCAGACGATCCCCTTGACGTCACATACAGTGGAGACTGTACACTCAGTGGATATGAAACAGCTCAAGGTACTTGCTGATTCGTGGCAGCCTGTGCTCAAGGAGGTCTTTGCTTCTGAATACCAACTCGAGTACATTGGCTGTGTACTGTCAAGACCGGGGGATGATGATCAGAACTGGCATCTTGATGGAGTTCATCGCAATCAACAAGTCCAAGAACCAGGTAAGATATTAAAGAAAATGTTGTTTTAGGATACGGATGTACACTGATTTCCTGTTTTGTGCTGATAGTGGATCGCCTCAATGTGTTTGTGCCGTTGGTGGCCATTACGGACGAGACTGGGGGAACTGAAATGAAGTTAAAGTCGCACATTCATGACAATGGAGCTCGTGGCACGGCATTCGAAGGGTATCAAGATCTGCCAAGTGTCACGGCCTGTGTTGAAGCTGGGACGCCTATTGTCATGGACTACCGCGTGTGGCATCGAGGTCTGGCCAACACGAGTGAGGAAACTGTGCGCCCTCTGCTCTACTTCAAATATGTGAAGGTGGTGGTTAAAACTCTGGCTGCTCCTGAGAAGAAGAAAAGGAGAATCACACCGATGTTAGTTTAAGAAGAATTTTATTTTCTCCGGTTAGTTCGAGCTTTCAAGCACAGGCACAGTAGCATCTACTCATCGCGTTTAGCATCTCTCTAACATTTATGGGGTTTTAAATCTGCTTGTTGGCATCGTCAGTATCCACGTTTTCCTGGTATTATCTCTTCGTTGCGTATTTGGGTCTAGAAGTAGCGCTTCGACACGCTTGAGGAGTAAGTTAGCCGTGGGTGCTTTATCTTGTGAATAAAAAAACCGGGTTGACGTTGACCTGCCATCTTTAAAGTAAGAGGGATATCTCTTCTTCTCATTCTATTCAAGTTAGGTGGAGCTTTCCAGCAAAGACACAACAGCATCAAACGCTAGTAATTGGTCGGAGGAGAAAGTAGCTTGTGTACGCAGCTTGGCCACACGTTCAGGTCGAACAGTTCCATGTTCTTCTGTTAGAGATGGCCCACTGCTTGTGTCGTAGCTCAAAAGATGTCCCCAAAGAGTGGTAGCAGCCTCCGTAACGAGAATCTGCGCAAAATGTTGGCGTGCAAAGCTCAAAGTGTTGCTGTCGCCTTCGAACAGGTAACCCACGAGGTGATGGACTGCCAGGGTATAGACAAAAGCTCCTCGAGTAGGTGACACTTGCTGCTTGCAAACTGCCTGCTGCATGGACTCCAGAAGCTTAGCATCCGGAGCGATGCCCCCTTGGATGCATCGCTTGAATAGTTCTGGGCTTGCAACTTCGAAAGGCGCGAGGGTATGAAGCAAATGGGACTCCTGGAGCTCCTTCCACACGAACTTGCGTAGCTCCAGGGGGAAATCACGAGTCAACAGCAACGTCACGCACTGAGCGAAGTGTGAGTTGCCGAAAGACGACGACGTGAATTCAGCCAATAGCTTCTCCACGAAAGTTAGTACTTGCTGCTCATCCGATGAGAAAGACACTGACGAATTCACGGGAGGTTCAGCCTCTTCTCCAGACTCGAGGCGTTGGATACGCTTGAGGTTCCGTACAATTCCTTCGTAAAGTAGCCGGGAGTCTGCAGATGAACGAAGAATCGGCTTGACAAGCGTAGGAAGCAGTTGACGCAGTGCTGCATCCACGTGATCGTCGAAAAGCACGTCACTACCGGCGAAGAACACGTGAATCAAGTGGAACAGCTTGTCTTCTGGTCGCAGCTCGGCAATGGAAGGAATTGACGTCAGTGAAGGTGCCAGTCGCTCGAATTCAAACACGAACCGGCACGTGGCGCTCACTATCAGTTTCATCTCGTCACTTTGGGCACGCGTCGGGTCCACTTCAGCCTCCCCAGCGCTGCGATACTCGATACGGGACAGAGGAGAGACCATCCAGAAACTCGGCAACGGCAGGTTGCTGGGAATGTAGTTCTGTTCCTCTTGGGGGAGACGCAAATGGTACGAGAACTTGTTCACACTCGAAATGCCAGTGAAAACCTGAGCAGAATGCGCTTCTTGTTCGTGCGTGGCGTTCACGAGAGCCTGGTAGATGGGTGTCAGCACTCGACTCATTCTCGTTGCGTCAGCTTCCTCGCTAAATATGCCAAGCAACTGCAGTGTACTCTGATGGAACAGGATATTGGCGAACAACCGTGCAGTGAGGTATTCTCCACCGGCACCAAGACGTTCCACGAGGATCAAAGCCTGGTGATACACATCCTGCACGAAATCTGCGTCGAAGTGTGCAACATCACTCTGTCCAGCAGCAATTAAACTGCCCAATAGAATAGTGAGCTCACACGCTTGGATCAAATTGGAGCTGAACTTGGTTGAAGATGATGCTACTGCACAAGTTGCAGCAGTAAGCAACGGCGTCTTGACTTGACGGGAAAACGTCTGTGCCACTTCCTCGTCGTCCATGACATCAGGCAGCAAGTTGTTCGCCAAGATCTGCTGGTGGAAACGAACGATAGAAAGAAGCAGATCTCGCTTTGCTTCTGTATCGTTCAAGCTCAGAAGCAACGTCCGCGTCACCTCATGCGATTGCACCAGCTTTAGCACTTCTACCAGACTGGCAGTGTCCAGGTTGTATTTCGTAGCATGGGCACTAGCAGCAGCTAGAAATCGTAGCGCAGTGGAGACCAGCACAGTCTTGGTATCCCTCACGTTGGGAGAATTCAAAAGCGAGCTAATACTCCGCACAATTTCATCCTTCGCTGCATCCAGAAAAAAACCTAACTGGTTGAAATAGTGTTGTGCTTCGTGCACAGATCCAAGGCCGCAAAAAGCTTCCAGAGCAGCAAAAAGAGCCGAGTTCCGTTCGCTTGAAGCTGTCGTGGCGGTCTGTGTGTAGCTGGAAAGAGCTGGGAACAGGTACGAAAAGCAGTGGAAATCGAGACCGTATCCGAGCAGAATGCGCCAAATTCGAAGACTTTCGACTTGCATCCTTCCAAATAGCGCAGCAGCTTGATCATCAACGTCGCCAGAGGGAACTTCTTTCAAAGCCAGGAAGCCCTTTGTACTCTGGATAAGTCCACTAGCAATAAGAGCCGCAGCCACACTGCGCTGGCCTTGGCATAGTGCACGTACGAGTCCCAAGGCCTTGAGCGAGAGCTGTAGAGACCGGATATTGTCCTCTTGAAACGTCAACACCTGCTCGTTCTCGATGTACTGCTTCTGCAAGAGCCTGATTAGCCTCGCGTTCGAACTGATCTCGTGAGCAGCACGTGGTGAGTGACGAGCAACAGCAATGAGAATGTCCAGCATCTTTTCCGTTGCATATTGGTCAGGCAGCTGAATTGTCTCGAGAATATACCGTAGACGCGTGCCAAGATCCATGTTCAGTAGTGCCTGAACAGGGTCTAGAGCCGCCAAATCTTCATCACTAATGCTGCTTCCATCGTCGGCTTCAGCTGTGTCAATGTACACCACTTCTTTCGTCATGTTGGATTCGGGGTTGTTCTGCATACTCCCTCCATTACGATGCAGATGCACTCGAGGAGGAAGCACAACAGTACCATGCTTCAGTTCCCACAGACAACCTGTATCAGCAGAGGAGTCCTCGTCGTCCACAGGTACAATGAAAGCGTGAAGAGCTGAAACACCACCGCTCAGAGCCGTGTAGTTCTGATCATCCAGCACAATCCTCAACGTCATTGCCATATCGCGTGGCAGCACTCGCGGTGCAACAGCAAGACCCGCACGTTCCTGCAGCTGACGGTTGTGCAGTATCTTGGCCACGACATTCAGAGCCATCGCACGTTGACTGGCAACAGAACTGCGCGCCAAATGCAGAAGCTCTGGAAGGGTATATCCTGCCGCGTCCGGATCATCACCGTGATGAAACAGTCCCGAGTGCACTGGCAGCTCTGCACCCGTTGCTTCCAGCAGTTTACCGTCGAGATCAAAACGTTCCAGTGTCGCGTCTTCTGCCACGGGACGAGCAATCTTCTTGTGCTGAGCAGGTTTGCCATCTTTCTTCTCAGTACTCTGCGTCCAGTCCAACTTTGCTCGTTCCTCGGCCGGCAACAGTTTGGCTTGTTCCAACAGTTCCTCCTCGGTCTTCACTGCAGCTAAACTCTTGATCATCTCCTCCTTCTGCAACTGCTCCTTCTCCTCCTCCTCATATTTCACCACTGATTTCCCCACGACAACCTTCGTCGCCTGTTTAGCAGGAGCTGGGGCTACATTTTTCTCCTTCTTCTCCTTTGTATTGCCACTTTTCCTCCTGTTCTTCAGTTTCTCAATAAGTTTCGGGTCTAACGCCTTCAGAAGCTCCTGTTGTGCCTCTAATATCTCTTGAGGACTCATTCCCTGCAACGTGGCCTTATTAGCAGCATCAATATCTTTGCTCTCCTGGTCCAAATGCTTCTCCTGTTCCTTCTCCTGTTGTTTAGCAGCTGCGGCCTTCTCCTCACGGCGTCTACGCCCGAAAAGGCTTTGGCCAGGGCCACGACGCTTAACTGCAGGGAATCCAGAAGGTTTGGCGTTGAATACAAAGCTCTGCTGCCCCACAGGCGCCACTTGACGTTCGACTACACCTTTGAGAACCTGCGGGACTTCGTCTGGAGTCGATTCCGAGGCTTTAGAAGCCGAAACTTTAGGAGGAGCGCCACGACGTGATACTGTAGCTGCAGGTTTCTTCTTCTGACTCAGGAACTGCTCCTGTTCGCGCAGAAGCTGCGCCAGTTCAGCGTCCATGTCAACACCATTCGGTTCGCTCATGTCTTCGTGTCTAGTTGTAGATTCATGTCTAGTTGCAGGTTCACCTACAAAAGGGCTAGGGTTCGCGGGACAATTTGGTATGATGCCGCACATGCCTAAGTGGATGTAATTCCTTGTTTTACCACAGTAGACGCAATGCAACTAGAAGAGCAGGAATATTCCAAGCGGAGCACCCGGAATATAGTCGAGAACGGTATACTACACGACGCGCGAAAAGCTTTCACGTCGGTGATATTCCACGAAGGAGTACCGTTCGTTCCCTGGAAAGATTTGCGCGACAAAATGCTCGATGGAATACGAGGATTGCCAGAGATTGTGAGGATCCACTTCCACGGAGAGCGGTTAGTGGGTAGTGGTAGATCATCACGGAGGAACTCGCCTAAATACTGATCCGATAACACGCAACTCTGGCACAACATATCTACGGCTCGAATATGCAATTCTTGACTCACGAATGTCCCAATTTGTTGTTCTCTTGATTTGGGACTGGTACAAGAAGGTGTATGGCAAATTGGTGGCTAAGTATGAGAAAAAGGAGAAGAAGAAGGAGACAGAAAAAAGGAGAAGGAGAAAAGGAGGTGAAGTATAACGGGACACCCGTTGAGGGGGTTCTGTACGAGACACCTCCACCTAAAACTGCTGGGGTCTACGTGTTGAACTGCGGAGCTACCAAAAAATACCAAGGTTTATCTGACGGCTCCTTCTTCGTCATGAAGGTAGGCCGGTCAGACGATATCCCGAAGCGCATAGTGAAACATAACTCGTATCGCGGGGATTTTGCGGCGGATGGGACCACGTTCCTCTTCGGGTTGAAAATGGCGATCGAAGACACCAAGAAAACCGAGAGACAGCTACTTGCAAAGCTGACCCAACTCGGGTTTGCACGGCCACTTGTAACACAATTCCCAGCACAAACGACGGAGACTTTTGTCTTCAACACAAAATCTCTACCACTAGTTCATAACGCTGTGTGTGAGCTGCGCTGCGTGTACTCGCTACCTGTCGAGTGTGCAACCCCGCGACTTGCTGACAGCAAAGTCAACCCCTTCGCCGTCCCGTTTCAGTCGACGACTCAAGAGGACCAGTCTCCCGCTCCAAAACGTTGTCGAATCCAACCAGCACTGCGTGGCTTCCTACCAGCTCCTGCCTTCCAACTGCCTCTACCGGACTTCACTCCTACAGCTACGTGCTTCACTCCTCCAGTTTCAATCGTCCAGGTCCACTCATCCGGATCCACCAGCAGGGAACTTACTGTTTCGGCTAGTAATTGCACTTTTGCTTCACTTTTCATTTGGCTGCAGGATACGATAGACTTTTATCTGGCTCGTATATCGGTCGGCTCGTGTGTTTAGGTCGTGCGATTATGCCGATCAATTTACGATGTCTGAACAATTGTCATGTACAGTACCAGTATGTAAAAAGTGTAATATGTAGTCGATCATGGAGTACTAGTTCGCTACGCCCAAAGACGAAACTACATCTAGGTCCTACGACAAACGAATGTGATACAATAAATGTAGAATGAAGCTATGGCTGCACGAAATTGAGATGCCACTACACGACAGCTTCACAATTGCTTTCAACATCATCGCAATACTCCTTGGGTTCATAGGAAGTATCTGGAATACTATCAGCCGCCTCAGCGTCGTCGCTGCGGTCTGTGTCATCGCCAGAAGATTCGCCACTGCCCTCCATTTCGATTTCACTCTCGGAATCGGATGCAGCGTCAGCTCAGTGAACACCACTGGTGATGGAAGGTCAATATGCTCTTTGTGCTGCACAGAGCTGCGGGAAAGCTGTGAACGTTTCGGTTTGTTTGCGTTGCGTTTCTGCCTCTCTTTCGGCGGCCTTGAGCAACGTCCGACAGCTTCGTCACAAAATCTTGTGAGATGGTCCGAATTGTAAGCACAAAGGTTACAATGTTGGGATGCGGGGTTGGAAATGAGCGGTTCAACTCAAGGTGGAATCGCTCAAGAGGATTGTTTGTCCTCGCAACGAGGCTGTTCTCGAGGCTATGAACATTCCACGACTAGATGTTGTACCGATCAATCCACGTAGCGCGAAAGTACCCCCAAAACAACTTCCACTTGGATCGAGAGTATGAGAGGCCAGCTTGGATACACCGGGATCGGATTGTACGTTTCACCCACCGAATACCCTCTCGGGGCACTAATTTTGGATCGATCACCGTAAGGACATCCAAGACACCTTTCTTCATTGCGATTCGAACCTGCCGGTCGGGGATCCCGTACGTAGCTTTCATGCGTCTACGGACTGCCTGTTTAAAGTGAAACTAACAGCCGATGACCTCTGTGTTGGGAAACTGCTTTTCAACAGCGTGAATGAGCGGCAGCTCGAAGTTGCAGACAACGTCACACGGCTCGAGCTTGTCATCTGTGTCTCGTTAGATCATCTCCAAAATGTCGAAGTACATGTCCTTTGCTTTGGAACTAAATAGAACGTAGTATACAGGAATGAATAGCTCGCTCGCTTGATCATGAACCATTAGCACCATGCATTGTTTGAACCCGGATGGCACACAACGAAAGGTGCCGTCAAAAAACAACGATACCCCGTTGTACATCAACAGTTGTCGAAGTTCTGGATGAGCCCAGCCAATGAGACGGTCAGGCTTGCTGGTGGGATCAGCTTTGGGCCGCGAGACATGGAACTGGAAGAAGCTCAGCGGCTTACCCTCTACCATCGAGAGAGGTGGGATCTCGACGAGCCCTAGCATGTGCGGGCCGTAGTGTTTCTGACGATCACGGTAAACACGACTTGAGACTTGTTCTTCCGACAATCCTTTGCGAATAATATCGTCGTCCTTGTAGAACTCTGAACATACTTGTTTCCACAGTTTATGTACAGACCGAGTCAAGTCAAAGATGGCCAGCGTATCCACACGTTCTTTCATCGCCTTCGTACAATCTTCGATACCGGTCGATGAACGAAGAGGTTCAACGCTTGTGTGGGCGTTCACGAACGTGTACCCCTCCACCGCAGGTCTAAGCTCCAAACGCGCCTTACATTTCTTGCTGCGGTATACTTTGCACCAGAACACCATCTTTACGTTCGAATACCACGCACGCGTGTACTCAAATCCCCGGTGATTCAGTGTCGTATCAAACTCTCGCTCTCCTGTCGATTGGGCTCTGAGGTTTCCTCCTCTGTCCACAATTTCACTTGCCATGACAGCTTGAAGACAAATTCGGAAGTGATCTCAACAACGTTCCGTTGCTTCCGGCACAGGAATATTTGATAGGTTGCATATGTGTGGCAAAGGTTTCAAACTCAAGTTCGAAAGTGGTTTAACCACATGTATGAGATACTAAGTTACAATTCGAGGAAGTTCTGAGGCGACGTAGTGCGATATTTTCTAGCGAGCGCCAAATGTATATCTTATCTTCTAGTCTTGTCCGGCGAAAACGTCTATCGTGTAACAGGTACGCCTTCATGCTCCAGTAGATATTTGCATAGCCTTTATCACCATGGACGAACGTCACATATTGGCGCAGGCAGGCGCCACGCGGTGGTACGGGCAGACGCCTCGTACTCGACTTGTGCACACAGACCACAATAATGGCTGGATGGATTCCATGTCGTTACAGAGAGGCACGATCGAAAATGACGATCTGTACAAACGGCGACCCACACTAAGACACGATCCGAAATACGATTCGATCCCTATACGAACCCATCTAATATCTACCCAGGATGCGGCATCGTCGTCCACAGGTGCGACCCCGTACCGCGAGCGATAAAATGCCGAAAGGAGCATCGACCGATGTGCACTCGAAAATCCATGCTGTCTACCGTAGACTGCTACCGTCTAACTAGACTCTACGTTAACCCCGCTGTAGCGGCTACGCTTGCGGGAAGAACAGGGAGTTTGTTGCAGTAGAGACTGCGCCAATTGCAGTCAACACTTTTTGTGCGTTAGCTTGGAGTCGGAGACGGAAACTTGATGCATTCGGTACGCGTCGGAAATTGCCGTGTCTAACTCGTGTTTCACGTTAGACGGCGGAGGCCCGCGAATTAAACACTCGATGTTCTGGAAGCGTTCACGAGTCATGACCTCGACAAAAGAGTACTTAATAATGTCTCCATTTTCTGCCCAGCAATCACGAGGTCGTGCGATATTATAAACACCCATTACGATAATAATTTCCAGCCATATCTGTAGCTCGTTCTTGGTCATTGGTGTCCACTGAGTGACGTACACAGGACACGTTTTCTCCTCCTTTTTTTCTTTCAATGCAGGCGTTCGTGTTGCGCATTATGCCATCCAGCGTGTCAGCGCTCCAAAATAGAGAGAACAGATCCAATGGAACACTTGCATCGGTGCCCTCCGGCAGTGAACAAGCCGCTTCATGATCCGGCAAAGGGTGAGCGAAAGGTAAGGAGGGTATATCTACTTCGTCTCTAATATTCTGCCCAGTGCAACAGCTTCTAGGAGCGTCGGTGTCTCCCGGCAAAGATGAAGTTTGCCGCATGTGTTCCAAGTGATCGTCCTGCAATGCAAATAGTTCTTTAGCCAATCAGAGTGAATTAATAACGATTAATTTGGAGCAGTGTATCCATCTTCGTTAGAGAATGACACGCAAGGCGAGAGCGTCACCGAAGCGACCCCGGAAGCCTCGTCACAACACGAAGCGGAAGCAGCAAGCTACAACTAGAGATTTGTCGCCTGAATTAACGTCTCTGCATGTTGCCAGTGCTGAAGGTCATTTAGAAGTCATCAAAGATTTGGTTGAACGTGGAGCTGACATCAATGTAGCCAACAATGACGGAGAGATCCCGATAATTGTTGCAGCGGAGAATGGCTACATTAAGGTGATTGATTTCTTACTGAAACATGACGCTATAATTGATATAATTGATGGAAATGGGTGGAGTGCATTGCAACGAGCGTCGGATATGGGTCACAATGACCTTGTGAAACTTCTTCTTCGTAATGGAGCAGGTGTGAACAATTCCGGATCAAATGGATACACTGCTCTAATTCTTGCAAGTGGAAAAGGTCACGTCGATGCGGTTAAAACTCTGCTAAAGGCAGGAGCAGTGGTAGATTCTGTGGATGCAAAAGGCGACAACGCACTGATTGTTGCTAGCAGAAATGGATACGAAGCTGTTGCGAAGCTTCTGGTACGAAATGGAGCTTCCGTGGCCGTGATGAATAATGATGGATACACTGCGCTGATGGCTGCGGCAATGGAAAATCACAGCAAAGTTGTAGCTATTCTTTTGAAAAGAAAAGCAAGTGTTGACAAGAAGCGGGATAATGGAGAAACAGCTCTACTACTTGCTAGTGAGAGAGGGAATTGTGATATTGTGGAACTTCTTCTTCAAAATGACGCATCGGTTAATTTGACGGATGAAAAGGGCACGACGGCACTGATCAGAGCAGCGGAAAATGGCTACACAAATGTGGTGAAAGTACTGGTGGCGTGGGGTGCTTTAACTGCTGCAACTGACCATTTAGGTATGGCTGCACTCACTCGAGCTTCAGAAGAAGGTCATGTTGATACAGTGGAGGCGCTTTTGGTTAGAGGAGCGGACGTAAATGCACGTGGACGGAAAGGGGTTACAGCTCTCTTGCTTGCGTCTGAAGGTGGACACTTTCCAGTGGTTCAATTGCTCCTAAAACACGGCGCTGCTATTGACTCAGTAGACGACGTTGGTGATACTCCGTTAATTGCTGCAGCCAACAATGGGAACGACGCTGTAGTACGAACATTGCTGGACAGTGGCGCGTCCATTGACTTGGCCAATCGAGACGGCTGGACGGCGCTTATGAGTGCTTCTGCGAAGAAATTTACCTACACTGCGAAGATTATTTCATCACATTTTCAACATGGAGGAGATATCGACAAACAGCGTCCAAATGGGGCGACTGCTCTGTTTATTGCGAGTGAAAATGGGCAACACAAAGTGGCGAGTCAACTTCTCAAGTACGGCGCATCCTTTGATATTGCAGATGAAGTGGGTAATACTCCTTTGATTGTGGCTGCATCAAACGGTCACGTGGAAACAGTCAAACTACTGGCCAAACGAGGAGCTCCCTTAGATGCGTTTAACAATTATGGTTGGAGCGCTCTCATGTATGCTGCGAATGGGAACTACGATGTCGTAATGGCTACATTATTGGAAAATGGGGCTAATATTGACAAGCAAGGACAAAATGGAAGTACTCCTATGCTCATTGCAAGCGCAAAGGGAGCTATTGACGCTGTGAGGGTTCTTGTATTCCGTGGTGCTTGGATAGATTGCGTAAATGAGGATGGATCTACGCCACTTCTACTAGCGGCTGAGCATGGACACGAAAATGTGGTGGGTTTCCTGGTAGATAATGGAGCATCGATTGATTTGACAGGTAAAGATGGCTGGAGTGCGCTGAAGAAAGCCTCTGAAAATGGCTACACTGCTATTGTAGCCATTTTGCTTGAAAAGGGAGCAGCTACTGAAGATCAACAGCTAAGTCCATTCGATGATCTCACTGTAGCATGCGCAAACGGTAGACTTGACGTCGCGAAACTTCTGGTCGCTAGTGGAGCAGCAATTGACTCAGAAGATGAAGATGGTGAGACTCCATTATTGGTGGCAGCAGCTAAAGGACACGCTGATATTGTGGTGTTTCTTCTGGAGAGTGGCATATCGATTGAATCAACAAATAGCGAAGGCTGGACTGCGTTGATGAAAGCTGCGGAGCAAGGACATCTGACTGTTTTGCAAAAATTACTCGGTAACAAGTACGTTAAAAGCGCAATTAACCTGCAGCTTCTGACTGGAGCGACGGCACTGAATATTGCGTGTGAATATGGACATCTGGATGTGGTTGTTGCCCTTGTAAACCACGGAGCAGATATTGAACTTCCTGACAGAGATGGCTACACTCCTCTTCTCACCGCCGCACAACTAGGATTTGCCGATGTTGTGCAATTCCTTGTAAATAGAGGCGCTAACCTCGACGCTCGCCTTAGGAGTGGAGGCACTGCGTTGCTTACTGCTGTGTGGCGAAATCGACTGGCCGTAGTACGGATTCTCCTCGATAGTGGCGCTAATTATGATTTGTGTGGGGATTTCCAAGGATGGCCGCCATTGCGAGTGGCATATTTCAGCGGCTACAGTGAACTTGTCCAGCTCATCTACGAGAAAGTACCTGCTGCAACGAAGATGTCATTTTTAGACCTCGTATTTGCTGCTACTTTCGCCCATGAACCTGCGTTTTTCTCAAAGGGAAGCTATGAAGTGGACCAGAAGCATCGCAATGGAGATACCGCGTTGAGAATTGCATGCAAACATGGAAAACTGAAGACAGTCGAAAGCCTTTTAACAAACCCAAACAATGATGTCAACATGACGGATGCTGACGGCTGGACTCCACTCATTACTGCTTCTGAAAATGGCTACAGTGATGTTGTCGAAGTGCTTCTTCAGAAAGGTGCAAATATCAACGCACAACTTCCGAATGGCTTCAGTGCTCTACATATGGCTTGTCAGCATGGGCGTATTGATGTTCTACAACTATTGCTTGACTATAAGGCAGCGGTTGACTTGGTGGACGAGAAGGGGTGTAACTCTTTGCTAATTGCTGCCCAGAATGACCATGCGGATATTGTGAGAATTCTAGTTGATCATGGTGCATCGATAGATTTGAAGGACGATGAGGGCTGGACGGCCCTTATGAATGCGGCAGTAAACGACAACGACAAGGTCATCTCTGTACTGCTACAAAGGGGAGCTTCTATGGATATTCAACGTCCGAATGGAGATACTGCGCTTCTGATAGCAAGTGAAAGTGGGAAATATGATACTGTCAAGCTACTTGTTGAACATGGAGCCTCGATCGATCTGAAAGCACAAGATGGCAACACTCCGTTGATCAGTGCAGCTGAGACGGGTCATGCCTCCATTGTGAGGTTACTGGTGGAGAATGGTGCATCTATTGATGTTTTCAACCACGAAGGCTGGACGGGATTAATGAGTGCAGCAGTCGAAGGCCATACTGATGTAGTATCAGTTCTTCTGGAAAAGGGGGCCAATGTCGACTTGAAGCGACCAAATGGAGCTACAGCTCTGTTTATCGCTAGTGAAAATGGTTACATCGATGTTGTTCAGCTTCTCTTGGATAATGACGCGTCCATTGACTTACCAGACGAAGAGGGGGATACTCCTCTAACCACTGCTGCTTCTAATGGACACACTGCAGTACTAGAGCTGTTAGCAGAGAGAAATGTAGATAGTAACGTGGCGAACAGCAAAGGATGGACTGCGCTACTATATGCTGCAGCTGAGGGATGTACAGACTCAGTGTCAATACTATTGAAGAACGGGGCTAACGTTGACCAACAATTGCCAAGCGGGAGTACCGCCCTCCATCTTGCGAGTGCCCAAGGACACGTGGAGACTGCTGGACTACTTCTTCACAATGGAGCACTGGTTGATTCACTCGACAGGAAATGGAGAAGTCCACTGGTACTTGCTGCAGCAGGTGGTCATCCTGATGTGGTGAGGCTGTTGTTGAAGTGGGGTGGATCCCTTGAGCTTTCAGATCTTAAGGGTCGAACAGCTCTTGTGAGTGCTGCTACAGAAGGGAATGCAGAAGTTGTTTCTGCACTTGTTGGAGGTGGTGCGAACATCAGCCACAAAGAGGAAAATGGCTTCACTGCGCTGGAGATGGCTTGTAACAATGGATTTCTCGATGTTGTGACTCTGTTAGCTGAAAACGGAGCTGCTGCTGGTGTTGACGGCAGTAAGGTACTCGCCGCGGTCGCTCGTGCGAATGGACACGATGAAGTAGCAGATTTATTGTCTCGACTGTCGGCAAACGCTCTGAGCGCCTAAGAAACGGAAAAAGAGCATTCGCCAATAACTAGACCCCATATTTCAAGCAGAACTCCACCGCATCAGAACAATGTCGTGATTGACACCACTTGGACAGACTTTCTGTTCTTCGTTTTGAAAAACAAAAAGCGAATTATTCAAAAAAGATCCGCAGAGGAAAGTTGACAAAAACAAAGCGAGCTCAGCGTGGGGCATGATGATCAAAACACTCGATACAGAAATCACGCCAATCGAGCTGCTAGCGACTCCAACCAATACTCGTCATGAGCAACCGAAGCGGCTTCCCACACTCTGCTCCTGGTGGCCACGCAATTGCAGTATTCATAAATGGAGGATACGTGGCGACTCAATCCTTTCCTGACCAATCGAAATCGATCAACACGACTCGGTTCTTGACGGAATCCCACATCACATTGTTTTCCCGAAGATCTCCATGGACGAAAGACGCATTACTTAAAGCTTTTTTAATCTTATGCAATTGACCCCGAACTATGGCACGATCCTTGGCCATGCAGAGGGAAATCAAGGGAAGCTCCTCCATCACGATGAAGACCCAGCCATTTGGTAAAGAATCGTAGAACAGCAATTCAGGAGCAAATCCAGCCTTCCAACAATATTCATGAACTTCCCTCCCGTACCGCTTCGAAAACTTGATGATAACGTTGCGATCACCATGACGTGCCTTGAAAACATACCGGTAAATCATTTCGTGATACTCAAATGTCGTTCTTGCTCCGTTGACTTCGACAGAATCTTTATCCGGAAATCTCAATCGTTTGAGAGCAGCTGAAGATACACAAGTCACACTTCTTCCACGGCCACCGCTGATCTTGTTGCATTCGTCCGTCAACTCCTTCACAGCAGTCTTCAATGACACACACATCCGAATCAATGGTACCAACATCGACTCGTCGTATAAGTAAAGTAGTGGAAAACTCACGATCAGAGGCTCACAGATCACCTCTTCGTCTCCCGAGTTGACAATACCAAACGCACTCATGAGTAGACCAAAGATATCCACCAAGAAACACGGATATCGAAGGTCGATCACCTTGGGTAACATCTTGATATAGTACGCGACGCCTTCCATTGTCGGATCCCCTCCGTCGTCTCCTTTCTGGAGTCTGCACGTCAAGTTAAGCAGCAGCGTTTCGCCAATTCGATACGAGCCATCGGACCATGATCCATCGACAGTAGCTGGCCGAATGGTCGGGCTTGTATTGTCATCAAGCAGATAATCGGTTAGCAATTCCCGTGCCTTCTTTGCAAATAATGCTTTACTGTCGTAAGGAGAGGACAAATCACCGCACAATTCCGCCACAAATTCACAGTCGTTCTGACCGAACTCGATGTGCTGACAATTATCCTGAAATTTCGCAAACGTCTCGTTCAAGAGAACGATCGGAATCGGTGTTTTATCGTCCGAACGCTCAACGCGATGACACTCAACTTGCCCGTCGAATTTCTTCATCCGTTTTCACCCAACTTCCACCTCCCTTGCAATTCGTGAAGAGAGTGTAATTGACTCGCCTATTTCAGCAAGTTCTTTCCTCTTCTTGGTCGAAATAGTACCTAGAACTCCTCCAGTATCCTGCGGAACGGCCACCAGCACGTGTACAGGGCCGTTTCCTGTAGCAGCAACTTCTTCACTAACTTCGTCCAGTCCAACATCCAGTCCAACGCGTCGTAAAGTTGCTCGTTCAGAATCCAACAGTGTCAATCCAGCGGTCCTGCTCACACCTTTCTTCACGTCATTTTCCGTCACCCAAGGGCCGTCACCATTGTGTTTCTTTCCTAGGTGGAGCTGCAGCTCAGGCGCGTCAATATTCTTCAATCTATTCGGGAACCCTGCCTTGATCGCGGCCCTCAAGTTCACCACCTTCTTATCCGCATCGATTGTTATAGAAGCTCCTTTGCGCATCAATCAGGGCGCAAAACAACTTCACCATCTTGATACGAAGAAGAATACTAAGTAAGTGATGCATAATACTAGTCTGTTCCTATCAATCAATATAAACTTACTGAAACGACCTTATCTAACGCCTCCCCCCCTCTTCCACTCCGCTGAAGTGTTCCAGCCCGGTACCGCTGACAGAAACTCCATCAGCTTTTGAGGGTGAGGTTGAACAGGACTCCGTAGCTGGTGAGGAAGGCCCTGCTCGTACAACGGATTCTCCACGGAGTTCTCGTGATCGGGGACTATTCTGTCGATCGGCGGGTCATAGACATAGCGTATACCGCAGACTACGTCGTGAATCAACGGAAGAGTCTTCTCATTGAAGGAGAAGGTCTCCGTCGATCGCCTCTCATTGTTATAAACAATAACGCGAGAAAAGCCGAACTCCGTCAGCATGACCTTGATCAGAGACTCCGCAGGGACTCGACCATACTTGTCTATCTCCATTCCAAACAGGAATGCTACCTCGCCATGTGTGCGTAGCGGTGAGTTAGTCTGTTGGTGCTCGTGAAGTGGACGGAGGATGTCCTTGGATTGCCTAACCTTTAGGATGAAATTGGGGTCAGCAGTCGTACTGTGGTCGAATGCTGACGTTGATCCACAGTGGAGAACGTAGATCCCTCCAGCTCCATGACGAAGTGGAGGATCGTAGAATACCCCAGTCACATGCGGCCTGTGATGCACCGCGTAGGGTCAGTCTAGGTTGCTCGTGACCTCTGCATGAAGGGTCCCATTCTCCCATTCGTTGCGAAGGCTACTGGTGGCGCGGTACAGGCGACCTTCCTGCAGAACGTCCTCGAGTTTCAGGAAGGTGCGGCTGCCCTCACCATAGATGTCCTCCTTCCATATAGTCCTCTCATCGTTGTCGCCAACGATGAGATGTTCACCCCGGAAGTGATCTCGAAACTGATCCCAACCACGTGGTGTGCGAACCCTCACTTGTAAATCCCTCCAAGGGACGAATGGAAAACCTCCAAAGTAAACCCGATTGGGGAAACCTTTCTCAAAATGCCGGAGATGACAGTGCGAGGTCAACCTCCCGGTCACGTTCCGCTGGAGGCTGGTCCTCTCGAGTTCCGTACGTGTCAGGTGGCGAGTACACGCGGCGCAGCTCACACACAGCGTTATGAACTAGTGGTAGAGATTTTGTGTTGAAGACAAAAGTCTCCGTCGTTTGTGCTGGGAATTGTGTTACAAGTGGCCGTGCAAACCCGAGTTGGGTCAGCTTTGCAAGTAGCTGTCTCTCGGTTTTCTTGGTGTCTTCGATCGCCATTTTCAACCCGAAGAGGAACGTGGTCCCATCCGCCGCAAAATCCCCGCGATACGAGTTATGTTTCACTATGCGCTTCGGGATATCGTCTGACCGGCCTACCTTCATGACGAAGAAGGAGACGTCAGATAAACCTTGGTATTTTTTGGTAGCTCCGCAGTTCAACACGTAGACCCCAGCAGTTTTAGGTGGAGGTGTCTCGTACAGAACCCCCTCAACGGGTGTCCCATTGTACTTCACGTCCTTCTCCTTTTCTCCTTCTCCTTTTCTCCTTCTCATTTTTTTTCTGTCTCCTTGTTCTCCTCCTCCTTGTTCTCCTTTTTCTCGTACTTAGCCACCAATTCGCCATACACCTTCTTGTACCAGTCCCAAATCAAGAGAACAACAAATTGGGACATTCGTGAGTCAAGAATTGCATATTCGAGCCGTAGATATGTTGTGCCAGAGTTGCGTGTTATCGGATCAGTAGTTAGACGAGTTCCTCCGTGATGATCTACCACTAACCACTAACCGCTCTCCGTGGAAGTGGATCCTCACAATCTCTGGCAATCCTCGTATTCCATCGAGCATTTTGTCGCGCAAATCTTTCCAAGGAACGAACGGTACTCCTTCGTGGAATTTCACCGACGTGAAAGCTTTTCGCGCGTCGTGTAGTATACCGTTCTCGACTATATTCCGGGTACTCCGCTTGGAATATTTCTGCTCTTCAGATGATAATGAGTCCATTGTGGTAAAACGAGGAATGTCATCCACTTAGGCATGTGGGCCATCATAGCGTAGGGTGCCTCTGGCATACATGGGTATGAAAATTGAGCAATTTATTTGAGCAAAAGTGCCCATCCTGCGCATCCCCCTAGCCCATCACGCGCGAATCCGCGCAAAGGCACCACACTTCACGCAGGGCTCGTTCAGTACTAAAACTTGGGATATATGTAGAGAACCGATTGAAGCAGCTTGTGGCGCGTTTGCAGGGTGCTGCCCCGTGTGCACGACGCACACGGGCTGGATATCTGCACAAGCTGATGCGTGGAAAAGGCTGCCACGTTATCCGTGTGTGATGGGCACCACCGCGATAAGGAACGTGGCCAGAAATCCGAGGGAAACGAGAGTGGTAGAATCGCGATAATCAGGTCATCTGGTATAAAAGCGCAGACCTAAGGGATAAATCCCACAGACGACGAGCCTAAGATAGGGAGGCACACATTAAAAAGCGCCCGCCAGGCCGAATTCAGGCTGATCCATTCATTCTCAAACGATACCGTCTCCTAACAGAAGAAGTAACATTCGGAACACCGGTGACAAACTCAACAAGGCAGCTGTACAGCGGAGGGCGTTATCTCTATTAGAGAAGGCAGGCAGTACCGCACAGGGGGCGACTATCCAGGCCTCTGAGGCACTATTAAGTAAAGATGTCTAACCTCAGTGACAGTTGAAACGTCGGTGACAAGCATGCCTCGTAAGGTCAGCTACGTGTAGGAGCTCGTTACAAGCGTGGCCTCGACAGAAGACCTGAAGGACCTGCTAGATACTGAATTCTGCTGCTCGCGAGTTGCCCATACCGATCCAGCACGACCATGCTTGTTGTGCAGCACGGGAGACCACGTAATGCTGGAGCGGCACCTAAGGTGTTCAAGCAAAACCTGTGAGCGTTTTGGAAAGTGCAAGTTTCTTTGGAAGGTGTGGCATTGTGAGGCGACGTCTTCTTTTAAAGTATTTCACAACAAGATAACCCATGCTTGTGACGACGCTGTGAGTTGTGTGGGTCCTCACAAAACTACTATTACTGACCAGATGAAGAAGTTTATTATCCAGCAAGATGAATGTGGTATTCCGCCTCAGCTGATTTTAAGTCACCTACGAGAATGTCCAGATATCGTGGAGCCGAAGCGCGGTTATCCAAGTTTACAGCAAGTAACAAGCTGCACTAAGTACCTCAGACAGCTGCAGCGAACTAAGAACTCCGTTCATGGGATAAAGCAGTTGGTACTACAAAACGCTTTCAATCCGACTGGTGATCGAGATCGTTCTTTTTTCTTTGGATATCATGAAGATGAAAGTGGTCATGCATACATTGGTCATGGCACAGATGACGACTCGCTTGTTGTGGGAGCTACAAATCTGGGTTTGGTGGATGCGTGTATCGCGTTCGCAAGTGCTAGCAACTATGCGCTGTTTCACGCCGACGCTACGTTCAAACTCAGTGATCTCGGGTACCCAATGATTACGTGTGGCTTCACAGATGCGTCTCGATCGTACCAGCTTGCTGCTATTTTTGTGGTTAGTCGTCGAACATGGAAGGAGTACTCAATCTGTTTGAAGGCGCTCGTCAGAATGATAAAACGAGTTCATCCTTCTGCAAACTTGCACATTGACGCTGTAATGGGGAATGCAGAGGACGTTCAGATGAACGGCTTTCAACAAGTTCCCGAGTTTGCTTCTTCTACTTACCTAATGTGCTTTTAACATCCTATACAACGTTCGGAAGCGCACAAAACATTTGACTCCTGAACTTCAACGCGTCGTAATGGATGGAATCATAAAGCTTCACTTCGCCGAGAACATGAATGCCTACTACACGACCAAAGAAGAGGTTCTCGCTGAATGGGGTAGTGTACCTCAGCTGACGACGTTTCGAAGCTACTTCATCCAGCAATGGTTAGACAGCCGATACTGGAGGTGGCAGATATTCCATACGCCGATGGGTATGCAGTGACCAACAACCCGTGCGAGACGCTCAACGTTTTGCTAAAGAAATACACCCGACGTCGTCGCTACTACATGCAGAGACTTCTAAAGATCAGCCAAAAGGTCGTCCACGATGCGAAAATTTTGCAGCCTACACGTGAGAACTCGATGCTCCAACCAACTACAACTGTCGTCAAAGCTGCAAACTCTATGATTGCTACTGGACGGTTGGTTGTGTTTGCAACAGAGAATGCATCTCAGTGTCGCGTTAAACACGTACGTTCACCAGGTGAAGCGTCAGAAGAAAATATACTGGAAGAGTTTTGTGTGACAATGGATGAACCTTTTCGAGCTGCTTCTGAGACGTCAGAAACGCAGGAAGAGTCGGAGCTACTGCTGGGGTCAGCATAACTGGTACGGCAGCAACGTGTGCGAGCAGCCAAACTTTACAAGAACGTGGTCACGTGGTCGCTTCAGTACGCCCACACGACAGGTATGCCAGAGAGCGGTTGGATTGTCGATGTTGAAAAGTGTGTCTGCGGCTGCAAGTTTTACTGTAAGTTCAAGATCTGCGCTCATGTGCTAGCTGGTCGGAAGGCAAAACAGCTCGGTCAACCTGGGACTGACAACAAAACCGCCAAACTCTTCAATCGCCAAGTGCGTAAGGTGTCTAAGCGAAACAACACCGAAGAAACGACTTCGCGTCCTGCCTCGAAGACACCACTGCCCATGACTTCGCCAGCGGAAGGACGGCCGCTGTTGGCGTCTCGCGCGCTAGACGTACGGTTTATACTATGCCCAGACACGTAGTTGCTATGAGGCTACTTTTCCAGAAGCAGCATAGTTTATAAACTTAGTTTTGTCACTGTCACCGATATATATTTTGTCACTGTCAATGATGAAAATGCAAAAAGGTCTTTTTATTTGATTTTGTCTTAAGCTCCTCTGTGTTGCTTGCTCTCTTATTCGCTCTCCATGTCTGCATCTTCCTCCCACTCCTCCTCGCTGTCGGCTGAGCTCTCTACCTCCTCGCTACCTTCTTCAACGTCCTCCTCCTCGTCACTGCCTTCGCTGGTCACTCGCATTTGGCTCCTGCTCATCCGATTCTTCTTCATTGCGGTGATGGCGACGAGTATGTTGGTTTAGCGAGTTCCGGATGGCGTATCGTAAAGTGCAGTATGGGCAGTTGAAGCTAGCACCAACTCTGCAGGTCCTTCGGTGTCGCGCCAAATCTCGGCGCGAATACAGCTTCGTCAAGCATCTATTACAACGGAACGTGTGGAAAACCACAGCTTCCGTTGTGTCAGGCTCTTGCGGAACTTTGTCAATGCACACGTAGCAATGTAGACGGACATTCAGAGAACTGTAGGCAGCTCCCGCGTGGGCCAAGTCGCCTATGAAGAAGATCACATAACCTTTTCGAGGGTTAGCGTGCGGCGAGCAGACCGCTCAACTTGGTTGTCAAAGCAGCGTGGGTACACATGTAGCCTCGTGTCATCCATCAGTGCGACGATCACCGATGCTTGCACTAAATTGGTTGTCATCAGTGCCTTTGCTGTTTCAAACGTCGGGTAGTCGTGGTGGACACCTTGGTCGCGCCCGCCACGAAACGACTTCATCGCATGCCAGTCACCAACCACCCAGGACTCGTTCACACTGACCATTTCAATGATGCTTTCGTGTATGGTTCGAAGTGTATTAGTCATAGGCGTAGACTGTGCTTGTAGCCTGAAAGGTCACGCTTTTTGTTGAACACTGAGCCGAACACAGGGCTGTAGTCGAGGTGCTGCACGTCCCGTACGGCTTGGTCGCAGTCGTCGTCATTCAGCCCTAAATTCTTAATCACGTAACCGATATTCCAAAACTGCGCCACGTCGTTGTAGTCGAGGGCGTTCATGATCAGCGTGTGGGAATGACAGCACGCAAGGGCGACGAGCGAGGACAACGGAGTGTTGGTGCAGCAACAGATGCGCGCCGCAACTGACGCGTGCAACAACAGTGGCGACTGGGGCCTGAGGCGAGACGGCGTGCAGTGAGACGTCGTGCAGCGAGACGGTCTGCGGTGTGGCGGCTTGGCTAGTGTGCTGCAAGTTCAGGAATGCGGTCTGTGAGTGCAGTGCGGTCAGGCCTGGGCGGGCGAGTGGTGCGTGTGTTATTGCGCAAACGTTGCGATCGAACGGTACACGATCTGTGGATTTTGACCACATTGATCTGTGCGTTTGATTATATTGTCTGTGCCTTTTACCTTTTCTCGAGGGAAACCTCCTTGATAGGTGAGGCAACTGCCCCACAGCGCGACAAATACAGCGAAATGAGCAGCGAAACTTAGCATACAGTTAGAAGGCATTTTCATGAACCTACCTGCATTGTGCCACTGCGGAGAAGCACTTGAAGCGAGTGCACCACCGCGATAAAGCACTGGATTACGGGATAAAATGCGACACCAAGGGAAGGTAATTCCTGCTTTTTATAAAATGCGTTTGTTTTGCAAAAATAGCACTTTTTATAAAATGCGTTTGTTTTGCTAAAATAGCACATTTTATAAAAAGCAGGACACTGGCAGAGATTCAAGATGGTAGCACTACGTCGGGAGCTCAAGTTCGCGCTCATTGTATCTTCGCAGTTGCTGCTCTTCGGGCTCTTCTTGCTCTATGCTCCTCTACACGACGGAGGTTTGCTAAGCGACCGACTGCCTTCCTCCAGCGCCTTGCGTCGCTGCATCTCCAGTGCCCACCGAGACGTGCGATATGTAAAACCAGGAGTGTGTGTTACTGCAGACCAGCGACTCCACGCACTGGAAGACCTCGTTTACGCTCTTAAAGTGATGTTAGAGAACGCCAATGTGGTGTATTGGATCGACAGCGGCACCTTATTAGGGGTCTACAGGGCTCGACAGCTTGTGCCGTGGGACTACAACGCCGATATGGGGGTTACGATGACCGGACTGGAGTTTCTACGCACGACGAATAAAGAGGAATTGGAGGTTCCTGAAGGTTATGAGCTGGTGGTGTTTAATAGCTCACTGTATGAGGCTGGAGATACTTCTGAAGCTGTCCCTGTGAGGTTCGTGGATACAAAATTCGGCTTGTATGCTAATATTTTCGCGTTTAAGGAGTTTGAGGGGTTATTCAAGGACGATGTTAGACCTGCAGCTGCACCAGAAGTGGAGGAAGAAGTTGTGGGGAATGGAGTTGTTGTGGAGAAGCTGATAGGTCCAGAGCCGTCTGAGGCCTGGGAACGATGCATGCACTGCCCGGACATAGCTGAGGAGGAGGACAGTGAAGTGACAAGAGAGCCAAACGCGACGGTGATTAAACACTTTCGAGTACCAAGAGATTGGATCTTCCCGTTACGAGTGTGCAAGCTTGAGACCTTTGAGGTTATGTGCCCAGCTCAAATGGCTCCATACTTGATGTACATTTTTGGAAACCGATTCCTCACACCAGAGTTATGGGAGTAAGGTGGAATTGACTTCTTTTGTGGGGAATGGCACGCTTCATCTGGCTATAGCTCGTCTCTCGGTGATGGGGAGACAAGTTGGGATCTTGAGTGATAAAGCTGCTTCCATGGAGACGTTCCAGCTGGATATGATGCGTGCTTTCGTTTACTTGTGTGTGGTGAATCAGTCTCGTGGGGTTTGTTCGTCTGAGTGTCAGATGTTTCGATGCTTTCAGCAGCATTTACCAGTGGGGTCCACAATTCCCATGCTGCTTCTACCTCGTCCAAGTCCGCAAAGTTCTCCATTGAGCCACTTGCCACCTCGCGCAGCAGTATATCATACGCAGATGGTTCATCTCCGAGTTCCCATTCAGCTGCTTCGATTCCGTGCTCTACTTGGCCCGCAGTAGCTTCAACGGGGACCAAGATACGGTTGTTGTCGGGATGTAAGTATTTCCAGCCTCCTGGGAGTTTAAATCGTGGCTGTAATTTCTCGATATCGCAAGACCACTCAATTCGGTGACTGTGGTGAGAGTCGGTGTTGAGTTCTCGCTGGATAATCACCGTAAATGTACATGACTGGGCTTCTATGTTGGAAAAGAAGCTGTCCTTGAAGGTGACAATGATGGCCAGGAGTCGTTTTGCAGTGGCTTTGGCTGCAGCAAGGCGAAACGTGGTGTTTTCCCATGCATCCAATGAAGAAGTGAGCTCTACCATTGCAGCTGTAGGTGTGAAGTGATTGCTCTGCGCAAGACGTTTGTCCAACTCTTCCTCGTAGTGAACCTCATACTCATCATACTGCGCGACGAAAAAAGATCCCTGGGTCTGCTTGCGGGGATGTTTTAGACTTTTGATGAAATGGAGTTGGCGTTCATGGAGCTCTCGAGCAAACTCACGGGGTGGAATTGATGTAGAGAAGATGGATGACTCAAATGATGGCGTCACAGCAACGTTTAGAAGCAGTTGAAGGTGATTCACCATGATATCGCGAATGATACCAGCGCTACGACAAGAGCAGAGTCAATTTCCCCATGCCAAGAATATTGATACCGCTGTGAGTACCTGTCAAAATAATGTACACGATTTTCCAGCGTCGATGTTTCGGTCATTTCGATCTGCGTACACAGTCAGTCAGTAAGGATTTGGCAAGAATTTTAGACAATGGCACGCACATGGATATCTCGTATGTGCTGTGAGTTCCAAATGGGGTGCAGTGCAGCGGCGTTAATGTGGAAATAGTTACGAAGGGCATGAACCACAGGTTTGCCAGCGTAATGATCCATAACGTAGAGCTCGTCACTCTACCAAACCCAAATGTCGTTAAAAGCCTTGTCATAGCGCTATCTTCTAAGACGGCCACGTACCTTGTACATCTCTCGAAGACGCATTGCTAACTCGTGTGCAGTCTGGAGATCTCGACCGAAAGGTTTCTCCACTACAACCCGCAGGAATGGATCGACAGACCCCATTTCTTTCTGCAGAGGTCGTAAATGCCGATGGATCATTTCACAACTCTACATTGTCAAAATATCAGCACAAGTCTTAGATCTCTACACCAAATTACCTCCAAACCATTGCGTGTTTTGATTACCTGAAGGAAGAACTGTGGCGGGATGGCGAGATACACTAGCCGCCCCTCTTCCGTCTTGTCGTTCGACTCTGTTAACCTCCTCCCCAAATCTCGGTAATGATTCTCTGTTCGTAGTGGAGCATACTCAACGTTGGGCTTGAATCCCTTCTCAAGGAACTCAAGACATTTGATCTGCGCAGTCGAAGCCTCATTCCCTATATCTCCACACACGCGCTCTGCAAACACCTTATCGAAAAACGTCTCGATCCAAGCCGATCCACGTTCCAGGGTGTCAGAAGCCCCCGCATAGAAACGGTAGGTTCGCCTATAGGTCGATTGCCCCTTTAATGCCAAACGGAACAGTGCAACCCACAGATATTTCGCTGCCAAGTCCCCCGTGGCGCCCGCTACGATGACATTCACCACGTTAGTATTGGTGGAAGTCTTTTGGGGTGCCTGGTGTATTGCTGCGGCATATTGAAGATGTACAGCAGTCCCGAAGACAGCAACGAAAGCGAACGCTATGGGCAGCAAGCACATGCCGAATGTGATGCTTATCAAAAATTAACGATACAATTGAAATATCATATTCGATATAAAATTGAATTTTGCACTAACTTCTGGAGTAGATGTGTTTCTGCATCGCCATGCTCTTCTCCAACAACCCACACGTTTAGTCCTGGTCCAGGACTCCTGGAATCTCAGCAAAGTGATCTCTCCAGAATTATGGTGGTGACGTGGTTGAAATTCAAAGCGGATGTCACCAATTTTACACAACTGTTGTTTAATGTTATGATTGGCTGAGGGTGCAGTACAGAACCTCAGCTATTGCTGGAATGCTGTGCCAGCATTGGCACCGCGCGTTCATTCAATCGCCTGCATGTAGCAATGCTTGGCAATTTTGCACTTCTTCAGCAAAAAGTCTGCTTGTGTTGACAACCCCAGCTACCAATAATGAACTGACGCTTCTTTCTCGTTGCATCGTGGTTCATAATGCAACAAACTCTCTCCTCGCGCCATCAGCGGGGCACATCCACATTCCCGCAATGAAATGTGGAGGTTCTGCTCAAGCCGCCAGCATATGACAACAACTTGTCCTTGTCACCACGCAATACACCACTTACTCTAGGAAAATTCCTCATTCACTTCAAATCCCACGTATACAACACCATAAAAGGCCTTTTTCACACCTAAACTAATGTTTTGTACACCACATCATAGTCACGAGTCTTTTCACACGGAGGTCCTCCCATTTCATCACTTCTGCACGACCAGCTACGCACGAACCCTCGGAATCAGCTTGCACACTCCATTATGGCCGAGACTGCTGCCACCGAGACGCCCGCCCCGCCCGCTTCGTGAAAGAATTCACGCTGGAAGATGTGACTCCTCACAATACGGCGGAGGACTGCTGGATGGTCATCCGTGACGAGGGCATCCGCAAGGTGTATGACGTCACGGCCTTCCTGGATGACCACCCGGGTGGTCCGGAAATCATGGTGGACGTTGCTGGACAGGACGCCACTGACGAGTTCGAGGACATCGGTCACTCGAATGACGCGCGTGCGCAACTCAAGCAGTACGAAATCGGCAAGATCAAGGGCGACGTCAAGCAGGAGAAGGTCGCGAAGGTTGCTGCTGTGGGCGGCAAGGCCTCGGCTAGTGGACGACAGGACATCAGCGGTCAGAACGGCCCTCTGTACGCCGTACTGGCGGCTATGGTGGCCTTCGCTGCTCTCTACTTCAAGTACCAGTAAGCGGCAGGGCTGTTGCGAGATGCAAGACTGCCCATGGATGTGTGGGCTGACAGGTAGTGTCGAACGTCTCGTGGCTGGAATAAACTAACGTTACATATAAGGAACTTTTTGGCTTGCAATTGGCTTCGGGTGAGGGTGTGAATGCATGGCAAGTTGCTTTCTGACGAAGGTAGCCATCTGACTGGTTGAAGGAACTGACAGTCAAGTTCAATACGTGGAGCTACTGGCACACAGGTTATATTATCCTTCAGGCCTGTAGTTCTGCATCACAAGAAATCTAAGACTGACCGGAGGATGTTCCAGAACCTGCAGCGCTCTTGGCAGCGTACAGCTTGTTCCACTGCGACTGCGCGTCTCGCTTGTTCTCTTTCTTGATTGCATCTACAGTGTGAGGAACATAGGCGCAAAAAAGTTAGAACACAACGCGCAAGCACTTTGATATGCGAAAACGTACGAGACTGTGCATCGACCCGCAAGTTTTCAGCACGCCGCTTCATCTTCTCTGTCGTTGTCGAGATCTCCTGCATCGCCAACTTAATATTCTGCAGCTTTTTCGCGTAGAACGGCAACTTTTCCAGCACCACCGCAGCGTCCTCCAACTGTTTGTTGGAATTGATGGCAGAGTTCTGCACCGTTAGCATCTGCAGAAGTCGCTGCGAGTGTGTTACCCAAAACAATACTGCATCAGAATTAAACCACTGACAAAGATTGCAGCACGCATCGAACCTGCTGACTCTCCTTCAACTCAGCTATCCGATGGATCGTCGCGTCCAGTGAGGGCTGAATCGTGTCGACAAAGGCATTACTCATAACCTCGACACCGTTGACAGACTTGTCAACTTGCCACAGCTCCTGCTTCTTGTATGAAGTGGCTGCTTGTTCAGCGCTGGCCTGCTTAGCCTTTGGCGCTTTTATTTCCTCTTTTTCCTGCTCTTCCGTCGCTTCATCTTCATCTTCTTCTCCCTCCACCTCCTTTTTCTTCTCATTCGTTTTCTCCTCTGTCTTCTTCACCTGTAACTCCAATTCTTCGTCATCTTCATCACTCTCTTCATCTTCCTCACCTGCTCCTGCTGGTGGTGCAACAACTGTGGGAACAGCAAAGCGAGGTGCCGCTGGAGACGACTGCGTGCCAAATCCATTGAACTGAAAATTCATTTCTGCAGCGGATTGAGCAGTATATCAGCACGGACCGTCGCAATTGTCTCAATAATCATTCAGGGTTGCGGTTTACCTTCCTCATCCTCATCGTCCTCTTCGCTATCTTCGCCTGCAAGCACGCGGCCGCCGTGGATATCCGCCATTCCACAGTGTGTGTGACTGGGAAATGACAAGGATTTATGGGAATCTCGATTTTGACGAATGGAATTATGTTATTTCTGATTTACTGACCAATCACAGGACGGTTGTGACGTGGAGCACACAGTTCATGATGCTGGTAATGAACGCTGGAAGTGCCGTCAATGCTTGTTTTCCAGTAGTAGCTCATCTCACAATTGGTCGTGGTCGTTCACATTCTATACAGCTCGGCGGCGAAGACGGGTCTCCGAAATGACACGCAGCGAATCGCGCGCACGATCCATCCATCGCTCTAGCAACGAAAAACACAACAACAGCAGCGTTAGTAAAGGATCGGCAAAACCTATTTGTAGTCTGCATTTTGCTACCTGCTTCTTCTGCCACTTGACGCAGTGTCTGAGCTTCCTCCTCGCTCTGAATTTGCAGTCGTCGAAGCTCTTCCATTTGCTCCCTACACAAGGAACAAGCACAGCAACAAGAACAGCATCAGAAAAGATTCCTCTTTCAGCATGTGAACGTCGTTACGCACGTCTCCGTCTTGTCCAGGCCTGGGAGGTCATCAATCAACGCGTCAGTCTCCTGCACCATCTTCAGTACGTCGTTCGCCAGCGTCGTGATCTGTACGAACCCAGGAGCAACCGTTTGCATCAATTAGTTTCTGAATTATAAGCAACAGCCTCTGCAAACTCCCATCAATTGTTTGTACCGCATCTTTAGTCTCTTGGTTATTGGCGTCGTCTCCCTTCGCGGCTGGTAGCAACCGTAAAGCGTTGAACATACTGAGCGCCATCTTGTCCACGCTCTCCTGCAGCAGCGACACTTTGTCCAGCGTAACGACACCTTCCTCTGCACTGTCAGCGTCCGTCATATTCACGTCTTTGTTCTCTCCTAGCTGCATCGCCGCCAACTCCTTCACGCCGTCAGCCTCCATGACTTCGTAAAAATGCTTTATAAGCGTAAGTGATGCTTTTCAAATGTATTTTTGAAAACTACTCTTTAATTGTAAGTTGGCTACATATTGAAGTTGCCTTTTTCGATGGTAGACCCTAGATGACACCATAGTTCCTCAGCCTTACGAGATGGATAAATCTTGCGCAAGCTTGATTTAAGATTCTACATATCGTTCACTGTACTTGGTGCAATGTGTTTGAACATTCATCATTCTCGCTTTTGCACTGACGACAATGGCCAGGTTTCCATCGGTTCTTGTGTTCTGCACATTGACATTCCTCAACAATGTCGTCTCGGCCTGGTATGGCACTGTTACTTTCTACTCTGACGTGGACTTCGATGGTCCGAAATACCCGTGGGGGATCTCCAAGACTCAGCAATGCTATAACCTCTCGTGCTGGGACAACCGGGCGTCGTCCGTCAAATGGGAAGGACTGCCAAAGAAGGGAAGCTTCGACGGCAAGTCACGCATTGCCTTCTTCACCGAGAAGAACTGCAAGGGTGATATTCGACACTGGCCCACGGACGTGGACGGACACTACCCTAAAGACTTCACGTTGGACGGAGTCAACGATGCCGTCACGTCGTTTATGGTTTGGGAGACCAGCAAGAAGATCACGAATGGCAGAGTTACACCTTGTCCCTGGGGGACTAGCTGAAGAAGTAGCAACGACAAAAGCGTTGAAAGGTGTTCTACTGCATTTTTAAGTGCCGTCAGTACTATTTCTCGTGAATTCAAAGTGCATTTCCTTGTCTATCAACACCTTGAACAAACACCCAAGCTTACGCATTCAGAGTGCCAATGGCAACTGCAGTGATGACGAACGTGAGGCCTAGGAATACGCTAGCGAACGGCACGGAGCTCACAATTGGCTCCGTAAACTCTGTGATCGCTGCTCCAGGGAATCCCCACACTTGCTGACAGTAGCGACTGCCAATGACTTGGAACCAGCACGGAATCGTCAGTCCCAGCAAGAAGCCGAACAGCCCAGCAATAGCGAAAATGAAGTCCAGACGCTTAAACACGATAGCGAAAAGAATAGGTGGCACAGCCACCGACAGTCGGCACATACTGCGTGTGATACCCTGGCCGAATCGTTCAGTGAGGTGCGCTGGGAACGACATGAGCATATTGTCGCCAACTGTAACGCCAACCATCGGATACGCCGAGACCACATTGATCACAGGGAACAGCAGGATAATAAGCTGCACGATGATGCCAACTGGGTTCGAATGCTCGCATTCCTCCCATCCATTGCCACATCCGGTGTATTCGCTCCACATCAACGTCGCGAGAGGGTTGATCTTGTCAAACGATAGTGCACCAAGAAGACCCACCAGCAAGTAGCAAGTACCAGCAATCAACAGTGCAGCGAACGCCACAAAACGTGCCTTGGACTTGGGTTTCAGCGGCTGGAGAGCGTCCGGCATATTGTACTGGCAGTTGAGCGCCAGCAGTGTCGGTCCAAACGCCTTGCCGAAGTTTCCCCAGTTCACCGTTCCAACTGCAGCATAACGTGAAGCTACAGCATCCGATCCATCGCTCACAACCTTGATCGTCATAGTCACTAACATGAGAGCGAAGGCCACAATGCGATACACCGAGAGGAACTTCTGCACAAGTGCCTGGTCGCTAATGTCCATGAGCACCATGGACAGCACAATGGCCGAGAAGATGGCCATGAACACGTAGTATCCGTCCAAGCAGCCACTCGAAGGAGAGTCACCATACACGTCACAAGTGTCATCGAGCACGTACGTGAAGAAGAGCGAGGCCGTAGAGGACGAGAAGACGGACGCGTACGACCACAGAGACCCGATGCAGTACGACCCCATGACGATCTGCACCGCCGCCTTTCCCCACCTCCCCACGAACATCTCAGCGATCGTCGCGAACTCGAACTTGCGGTACGTGATCTGGTGTCGCGGTACACCTCCGCCTGTAGCCGCGCAAACTCCTTCTGCACGCGCCAATGACTCCAGTGTGTAGTTCATGGTAATGAGAGAACCAAGGACGCCGACGATCATGAGTGCAAGCGCGAGGCCAATGCCACCTTCCATGAACGCATAAGGCAGACCGAAGCAGCCCGTGCCGATCACGTAGTTGAGTGCCATCGCCAGCGTCACGGCCGGACCGTAAGGCTTCACCGTCGTGTGATCACCCTCCCATGAGCCACTCAAGCTGCGCTCCAGCAAGTACGTGCGCTCGTTGTCGGCCATGGCTACGCGGTTGGAAGACTTTGTCGGAATGGCCGCGTACGAAGATACGTCACCGGACCCTGCGAAAGGTGATTGGGATGATTCAGTTGGAGCGGATGGACGACGCCGGCATGGAGCGCCGGACAGGTGGGGGGATCGGCAGATCTCGGCTGCGTAGTGAAGGTGAAGCGCAAAACAGCTCCTACAGGCTGAACTTCAGTCCTGAAGCAGGTTGCAATATCCGTTCAGTCAACTGCATTCCGGTGCACAAGTGTTATCAGAAGTTAACGTTTGATTTTTGTGTTTAACATATCCAAGGTGGACATTTCCAGGAATCGTTTCCTCACTTGACTGTTAGTTCTCATAGGAGGTGGTTTCCAAGCTATCAGCAGCTTAGAGACGCTTGTCACCGTCCCACTTGTAAAATCCTTCACCCGTTTTACGGCCGAGCTTTCCTTCTGCCACCTTCTTGCGGATGATCTCCGGTACGAAGAACGCAGGTTCGTTCGGGTGGTCACGGACCCATCCCTCAAGGATGAACAGGGTCGTATCCAGGCCGACGTAATCTGCCAAGGTGATCGGTCCCATGGGGTGACCAGCACCGAACTGCATGCTAACGTCAATGTCCTCCTTGGTGGCATCTCCACGTTCATAGAGTGAAATAGCCTGCGCCAAGTACGGCACTAGCAGCCGGTTGACGATGAAGCCAGGAGTGTCTTTGCAGCTCACCGGATGCTTGTTGATGTCCAGAACCCACTGCTTGCAAGCCTCAAAGATCTTTGGGTCCGTCGCATCCGTGCGAATAACCTCAACGAGCTTCATAAGCTGCACAGGGTTGAAGAAATGCAGACCGACAACCTGCGAGGCGCGTCCTGAAGACCCAGCAAAGTCCGAAATGGCCAACGACGACGTGTTGGACGCCAGGATAGCTGAAGGCTTGGCCACCTTGCCCAAGTTAGCGTAGAACTCCTTCTTCACCTCCACATTCTCCACAATAGCTTCAATCACAAGGTCGCAGTCCGCCAGAGCATCCAACTCCGTCGTCGGAGTGATACGTGCAAGAGTAGCAGCAGCTTGTTCATCCGCTTGTTGCTGCGTAAGCGTACCTTTCTTCACGCCACGACTTAGTAACTTGCCCAATGATCCTTCAATACGCTTCATGCCGCTCTCAAGGCCCTTGGGATTGGCATCCAGTGCCACAACATCAAAACCAGCAGTAGCTGCCGTTTGAGCGATTCCGTGCCCCATAAGCCCCAACCCGACCATTCCGACCTTCTGGATCTTGATATCACCGGATGAAGTTGTCAACGCACGCGCCAATAGCGACGGCGTGGAACGGGACAGCGAACGGATAGCAGGACGAAGCATCAGAGAGGGATCACGTGATTTCGATGGGGAGGATCGTCGACTGACGTTTGAGACTTGGTGACCTCATCGAGTTTACGAAACGAGTCCGACGGGAGAGATCTTCAACTAACAGGTTTAAGAGGGTTTACTAAGTCAGAATGTTAGGAAATGGAATAAATATTAAGTTTGACTATTAGCGAAAATGTCGTTCCTAGAGCATGAATGTAACATCTCACTGGCGGCGGCGCTGGCCTTCCTGGACGAGTCTATGCCTGTCAGTGATGTACCCAGTGTATCTACAGTCCCGTTGTCACCTGCTACAACTGCTACACCGGATCCAGAGCTGCTCTTAGATGCGCTGGACGACGAACTAGAAACATTCACTCCGTCATCACCTTTACCATCAATTCCTGAACCGATACAGTTGGAGAGCACATCTATAGCTGTTCCAGAAGCGTTGACGACCACTTCAATTGTCACCACTAGCTCCACACAGTTGAAGAGCGCCAAGAAGAAACAGCAGAAGAAGAAACTCAATTATGACCCTAACAAAGCTCGCAATGAGCGGAGATTTGAACTCGCATGTTTGAGAAAAGAGGTGAAGGACCTGGAAATGACACTGGAACAGTTACAGAGCATGCAGGGACAAGAGTGCTCTACAACTGTAAAGAGGCCACGAGTACCTGCACTGCCTCGCCCGGTGAGTGCTGGTAGTGGAATGTCAGCAGTTTGGGAGCAGATTTGTGCTCATCAATTGGAGAGACGGCTACGTGTCGAGAGGGAGAATATTCACTTGAAAATGATGTACAAGAGTCAAGCTCAAGTGGCTAAAAGCATCGAGAGATTACTACAGAAACGACTGGCGCTGCAAGACACGACGTACTCGGAAATTAGCAAGCACACGAGTCGTATCGAGGTGCCGCAAGGATACACAACCGACGCTGATCAGAAGATTTTCGAGGATCTTTCAAAAGGAGTGGAAGTGTCGTACCAGGAAGTGGATGCAGTGTTCGAGGCTCATGATCCAGCACGGACACATCTACCCACACGGGAGCCGGTGATGCGAGATAGCGTCAATGGCAGGTACATGGAGCTGTTCGACAACAAGATCATGCCGTTCAATATGCGGTCAACAGGTGATGCATGGTGGAGACGGTGGCATAATTATAAGGGGCACTGTGCTCATGAGAACGGACCGAACAACACTATCGTTGAGAAGTTTGGATTGGAGATGAAAGACGTCAAGACGCGGACAACAGCCACGTTTTACGTGCAGCAGATTTTGAAACGACACGTGGAAGAAGGACGCATTGTGATCGTGTGGCACGCACATATTAAACCGCTGGAGTTCGAGAAGAAGGCTGCAAATGGTGTCCATTATTTAGAGAAGGGCTACGTGCTGATCAAGCCGCATATCGCAGACTCAGCGAATGACGAAGCAGCCACTCGAGTCATGACTTGCTACATTATCACACCACAACTGGCGGATCGGAAGTTGCGGACGGATGCCAAGACAACTGCACTGACAGACTTTGTACTGAGTGCTACATCAGCGAATATCTCCATGAGCAACGAAATGATCGAGAACTTACTGGTAGATCGAGCACTGCAACGACAAAAGCAGGCACATGGGTGATACCCACAAACAATTAAACCAGTTCTAGTAAGTCGCAAGTTGTGACCGATGAAATGTAAGCTGATTAACGCTCTAAAATCTCGTGCTATAGGCGCGATATCGTTGCAGGGTCAGCTGTTGATTCCGGCACTGGGTACTGATTATCAATTTCAATGTACCAAGCAGCAAGCCATGCTCGTTTTTCAGCTTCGCAGTTCTGCGAGATCCGCGCAAAAAGAGCCTTCTTCAACTCACGCAGTACACGAGGATTGCTCTTCCACCGAGCAAGGAGCTGTTCTGCTTCCATTGCACTCGCCTTTAAAACACTCATCGGCGCCATCTTCATCAGTTCAAACACCAGACCAGCAAGGTAGAGTCCGTCTGTCTCAGGCTTGGCTTCTTCCTTGATCGTTTCTGTAGATGTTGTTGGGACAGCTATTTCATCTTCGTCCATCAGCAACTCGGTGCCGCGTTCACAGCACTTTCGGATCGCCCAAAGAACCATTCGTCGAGCAGTTTCCGTGACTTCACCGTCCTGTTCTGAAGACATCATTAAATCTTCCGAGTAGAACAGAGAACCGAAAGTGGCGCCGCAAGCCTTCGTCAGATCTTGAGGAGAAGCGTTAGCCGGATACGCAGCAAGCGTGAGTTGCAAATAATGCGGGAAGACGGTGAAGAGCGGAGTAAACTGACTAAGATGTGACAGACATACACCGAGGAACCGATGAGAGAAGGCATCAACGGGTTCGAAAACGTTGTAGAGCCCTGAGAAGACCACTGCCAGAGCGTCATCAATCAGTGGAGTGCACTGAAACAACAGGATGCGGAGTTTTCGCTGCATTACGAGCCCCACCGCAAGTGCTTGGCATCCAGACACAACATCCATCTCGGGAGGAATCTCGCTGCTCGCCGTCATAGAATGCATTGCCAGGGAGCGCAATACCGGCGCGAAAATCGCGTCAGGTGGTGAGTTCGTTTGCTCCAGCGCTTGCTCTAACTGTTGCGTTACTGCTTGCATAGATGCATTTGCAGTGGACGATGCACAAACTTCGCGAACAAATTCAATCCGAGAGAGCGCAAGGAAAGCCCGTACAAGGTGGCCAGTAGATAGTATCTCCAAGATCGGTGCAACACTCCCATAGAACTGCTTCAGGAACGCCACAATATCTGGAGGAGATAATAGTAGATTTTCATCTGCAGTGGCAGTCACCTCCAATGCCATTAGCATCTTTGTCCGGAATAGTTCTTCAGGGAGTACGGACTGCATAGCTTCCATTAACGATAGATAGATCCCAAAAGAAGACTGGTAAAATCCGACCATCTCCTCAACACAAGCTTCCGTCATTCGAAGCGAGATATCTTGGAGAGTTGTGTTCGATAACACCCTCATGCTCCTATGAACATACGCTTGGTAGTTCAGAATGGTGGCATCATCGTACGGCTTCAGATGTGGGGACAGGAGTTTCAAGCTAACAAGCCGTAAGAGTGCAAACTGGCACAAAATCGTCGCATGCCCCGGATGTTGGAAGCTCGAGGAGCTGGAATCATCAAGGTACGCAATGCCTAACGCCATGGCAACGATACCAACAGAGCTGTGTGGTTGAGCGAATGGTCCACGTGAAAGCTCATCAACTGCTGCAGCACTTAACAACTCGAGATATTCATCTACCTCCGGCTCCCGATTAGCCGAGGTCAACGCGCTCAGAACTAACGCAGTAACAGCTACACCTCCAGCATTATTCAGCATACTTCCCGTCGTCATGTTAATGTTAGCGAACTTGATCCATCCATCCACCAACAGTGGGTTGCTTGCTGCTCGAATACGTTCTTGAAGTGGAGTTGCAACGTTTGCAATGAATGCCAATTCATACCCACGCATCGCACTTGCCATCCAGTAGAGGAAACACTCCGTCAGCTTCTGCGCCACTTCACTGGCTACAATGTCTGGAGATCCATGCAGCGGCTTGGCCAGTACCGCATCCCAAAGTTCACAAAAGTAAAGACCCTGCTTTTCCTTGTTGCAGTGCGTGATCGATGTCGGAAAGTCACGTGGAGGTTGCGAAGTCAGCATCAATTGCACATAACTCTCCGGGAGCTTCTGTACTGGTTCACAGTAACGAAGAACTTCCAAAGTGCAACCCAACTCCATCCACAGCATCCAGAGCCGCATACTCATCGCTTTCTGCATCGACTGTTGCAGATTGTGCCAGTGTTTAAACACCTGCAATAATTCCTTAAGTACCTGCAGCTTCGTGTCATTAATATCTTCTTCAATCTCTTGACGGGATGGCCGTGGCATGTCAATCTGTCGATGTAACCACCCCAAAGAGCTAGCCAAAGCGCCAACCAGAGTTTCGTGCTCATAATTCTCGTCCTCCAGCTGCTCAAACGACACAGCCTTCAACACACGGATAGAAGACGCGATCTCCTCCATCATCAGCCTCTTCATACCTATGGGTCGTGCTTCTAACGCTCGAGACGCAGCGGAATCCCAGACTTCCTCGTCCATCTTCCGCTCTAGGGCTTGAACTTGACAGTCGAGTCAACATTTGTCCTCTAATTGGTCAAAACATTTTAATTCATTTTGACCAATAAACATCATGTGACGTCGACTGGAAGGTCTCTATGACATTATGAAGATGTCACTACCTCCGAATGTGTCCTCGTTCCTAGAGAACCTCAAGCGACAGGCGCAGCGCCACAGCATACTAGCGCCCATATTGGCTCTGGCATTAGCTCGTTATGTGTACCACAAGCGTCAGGGCCATTTGGACCAACTGCGGCTGCACCGCGCACTCAGTCGCCAATTGACGGACGAATTTGACTACTCACAGTTTGAGGAAGGAACTTCCAGTCCAATTGCAGCTCCAGCTGAGGAGTGGAATATCGTGGCTGATGACGGAACGCAAGCGCAGTCATTGGTGTATTATCCAATGGAAACGACGGAGAATGACAACGTTCTGGTGCTTGTCATTCCGGGAAACCCTGGTGTCCCATTCTACTATCTGCCACTGATGCAGGAGATCGTCAAGAAGCACGGACGTCGTCACGAAGTCCGCTGTTTGTCACACGCTGGTCACTTTATGCCGTGGAAGAACAATGGACGTGCTTTCACGCTGCAAGAGCAGCTGGAGCACAAGGCTTTCTACCTGAAGCAACGTCTGCTGGAAGATCCGACGCTGAAACTCGTGCTTATCGGACATTCTATCGGTAGTTACTTCGTGCTAGACATTGCGAGGCGATTCCCTCAACAGATCGCCAAGTTGGTGTTGATGCAGCCAACGATCATGCACATGGCACAGTCTCCGAAGGGCAAGCAGATGATGCCGTTGTTTAAGAACTACGAACGTGGAGTGACACTGGTTGAGGCAGTGGAGTATCTGGTGCCACCTTCGCTACGTCGCTGGATCGTACGTCGAGTGGTGGGCTCCAAGACATCCGAAACGCTGCAATTAGCTTCATTGTCACTTGTGAACTCGAGTGTCATGCGGAATGTTCTTGGAATGGCTGCTAATGAGATGAAGGATGTGACGGAACTGGATCATGGGTTAATGAAGAGCTTTGAGGACAAAACCCTGTTCGTCTACTCAACAGTCGACGAGTGGGTGCCGGCAGAATTCGTGCAGGAGTACCAGATTCGCTTCTCGAATGCACTACACCGCGTCGTGCCACAAGCCCACGCCTTCATGATGGAGACCAACGGCACGCGCGATATGGCAGCTCACATCACGCAATGGGTCGGTGATGTCCTCGATGGAAAAGAGATGCGCGAGATCGATGCCATTGGTGCGTAATGTTCTTCGGTTCTGCATATCTAACGGATTGAACATTTCTTTTTATTGACGTAAAGTTCAAACCTCCTTCTTCGTCACATACTTCATAAGCACACAACATGAGCCGGACTCTCTACAACTATTGTTTTTTTCTTATCGTTCATAAATACCTTCGTTTCGACATCTAAATAGCTTAGTTATGCTATTGAATCGGAACTACCGTCCACCATTTCACTCCATTCATAGGTTTACTCGTGCCATGCTTCTCCGTGTTATGATTCAAAAATTACGGGCTAAATGGAAGTTATTTGCTGAAGCGTGGGAGTCGGTGCAGGTGGAACTTCACGGTAGCTATTCGACAGCGCGGGTGCTTGAACTGGCAAACTTTGCACGTACATCTAACTGGTTTCGAGATATCGCAATTTTAGTTGGAATCCCCTTGCCGTGCGTGATGGTTACTGTGATGATCGATATTTTCCCACTTGCTAAGCCGTCCGACAGCATAGAAGCCAACACGATGAGCTTTGTGCGTACTTTCTACAGTTTCGTGATATTTAGCTTGGTGGCTACACACCAAGTCCGTACCATCATGCCTCCCCAGCCATTTTCTGCCTTCAGAGGATTGTTGAACTCCCTTATAGTTTCAGCAATTACAATTGCAGTTTTGTACGGATTGACAAGAGCAATTGGTTTCCCGTTACCGTTTTCAATTATGACCGTGTCGCCTGCTTGGGTTGTACTCGTTGCCATTTTCGTGCTAGGTGAGTGGGCCAAGCAGATTCGTAGCAACCGTAAAAACCAACAAGCCGTTATCGACTTGATCAAGCTGTGGATCTGTGATGCGCTAATGGTTTTCATTTATCCAGCGTTTTTCTACATCTTCACGACTTTATCTGTTGTCGGACAGCGGATATTCGCACTTTTGCTGCCTGTGATTAAGCTGCTTTTGCGCAATCTGTTCGCCCGAGTCACTGTTGATCTGAGTGACGCAACGCCCGAGTTCGTTGTATTCCATGCGGAAGTATTCAACTCCCTCTTTATGTCATACTGCATGCAGACGTCTCCGTCCGTTTGGACAACGCTACAGATAACATTTGCCGATGCACTGCTTACGATTATTTCTCTGCGTGACATTGAGAATGCTCGTCGTGGTTTACGAAATTTGGAACTACGAATCGACAGGAAAAATGGATGGGGTAGTTTTCACAGTTCCGTTCGAACAGGGAAATATTTGAACCACACGACGCTGGATCGAGCCAGCAAGTTACTGCAGCTGGACGAGAACAATGAAAGCACTAGAGTCTCTTCGGTCGCTGATCTTTTACGTATTGCCTCATATCGAGAAGTAGTGCCGAAAAAAGAGCAATCGAGCAGAACTCTGACAATACTAGAGAAAACTGTAGTGATACCGAACAAGGTGAGGCCTACGGGAGGAAGTGTTCACCCTGATGGGAACCACGAGCTAGCTCGCAATGGGTCAAGTCAAGCGTCTATTACTTTGCGATACACGTGCAAAGTCCGTCGACTTCTTTACATGGCCGAGTTTCTCATTCTTTTGAATTATGTTGAGGTTTTCATCCCGATGGTTTTCTGTGAGTATCTCTTTTATTACCACTGAGTATTTACTGACGTTCGACATATTATCTCGACAGCAATCAACACTCTGGCGACGTATTATCTGCCTAATCGAGAGTACTATCCCGTATTCAAGGGTATGGATGAAAGTCGTCTCGCACAAACGCTACAAAACGTCATGTTCTACTGCTTCCTCCAGATCGTCTCGTTAGCGTTACTGATCAACACGTTAAAACGAATGCTGGGGTTTTCACCAACTCATCAACTGGTCTTCGTCCTCGAGAGGCAATTTCACAGGGTGCACAGTAGCGTTGTCTTTTGGGTATTCTACAATGTTCAAGCCTCTCTGCAACACTCGGGTGGGTTTCTAAAGCTGGTATATGATGATTTCTTGCACGTGTTTATGACTTCTTTTCATGTAGGGTACGATTACAGCTTCCATTTCACTTGGCTGAAAGCTCAACCAGAGTCGACAGCAAGTCAAGGCGTGTAACTTTAATAGAGAAATAATTACTACTGTAGATAAATAGGTTTTGAAAACTTTTTAAGGATTTATCTGAAACAGCTAAGCTTACACAACGTTTTGAATTGGTTTCTGGGTAAACATGTATACCTCACAGATTGAATACCCCCACCAGCATATACATGTATAGAAGATGTGATGATTATTCCGATGCAATTGTCTGTGCCGCCGGGAAGTTATCACCATCGTGACTCATTCAAAATTTAGCGGTTTGGAGATGCTGGCACCTGGTTTCGCACGATACTCATCGCCCAATACGTCATCTTCATCACTGCCAAACATTTCCACAATGATTCAGACTTTCATGGCAATCAAGGAACAATTGGAAAACCACAGTACTTCAGCGCCTCTATTCGCGTTGATAGCAGTCGCTCGAGTCGTGTATCAACGCCACCAAGAGCAGTTGCAGCAACAACATCAAGACCAGCATCGCCACCGCTATTTACTCCCCAACATAGACACAGAAGACAGCAAGGACGAAGAAGACGAAGATGATGTTTCTCGCTTTAAATGTCCTTCTCCTGTAAAGGAGTGGAGTGTGGTGGCGAAAGACAACACAAAGACTCTAACGCTGGTGTATTATCCAGAAGAAGAGGTACGAGAAGAAGTACCTGAAGAGAACACGGAGCCATCACAGGAAAATACTCTGATCCTTGTGATTCCTGGAAATCCAGGAAATCCGTACTATTACGTCCCGCTCATGCAGGAAATCATCAAGAAACACGGACGCAGTCATGAAGTTCGCTGCTTATCCCACGCAGGACACGTCATCCCCTGGAAAACCCACAACCGAGATTTCACACTACAGGAGCAAATGGATCACAAGATGTTCTACATTAAGCGGAGATTGTGTGAAGACCCGACACTACGTCTTATTATGGTCGGTCACTCCATTGGGAGCCACATCGCTCTCCACGTTGCGAAGCAGTTTCCAGGGAACATTTCGAAGCTGGTGCTAATGCAACCTGTCATTATGCATGTTGCATTGTCTCGCAAAGGCAAGCAGTTCATGGCGATGTTGAACAATTACGAATTTGTGGTGATGTTCATAGGTTTAGTTGACAACTTGGTGCCTGTGTCATTGCGTCGATGGTTTGTACGACGTTCGATTGGATCCCAAGCGGAAGAAACGGTAAGGATGGCGTCGCTATCACTCGTCAACTCGTGTGTCATACAGAACGTGTTAGGGATGGCAGCGAACGAAATGGCAGAAGTCGTCGAACTGGACGAGAGTTTAGTGACGAAACACGAAGACAAGACACTGTTTGTGTACTCTACAGTGGACGAATGGGTACCTGGTGAGTTCATGCAAGAATTCCAGCTACGTTTTGTGAAGGCGCAACATCGCGTTGTCCCCCACGGCCACGCTTTCATGTTGGAACCTGATGGCAGTCGAGATGTAGCAGAGCATATTTCCCAATGGATAGGAGATTCCCTCAAGAAGAAAGTATAGCTACGCTTAACGGATTAACAACACAAAAAACAGCTTTTTCGTCATTTTCCAGTTATCGCTGTCCTTAATAAGGCGTAAGGGTTATCCTAAACAGCACTTGAAATTCCAGGGGCATGGTAGTGTAGTCGACTTCTTTTCCTTACTGAATTGCCAGATCATAAAGGACGAAATGTCGTTGTCAACGCCATCGAGGAAAAAGTTGCCTGGATAACCTCCAGGATGCTTGATGTCCCAGTGCCTCACCGCTCCAGTGCAGTCTTTGCCGGTATAGAAGGCGATTCGAGCTCTGCCGTCAAAGGCTCCCCAGCTGACGAGGTTTTTCCATTTAACGGAGGTAGCACGGTCGTTGTAGCAGCTGAGGTTAATGCACTGCTGCGAATCGTCGATGTGGTACGTGTACTTGCCTCCACTGTCATCATGCCACCTGTTGTTGTAGAACGTCACAGTTCCAGACCAAGCTGCCACCAGCCCAACGTTGAGCAATGCGAAAAGGAAGAGCAGGGAGCCTAACGCGTTGAGATGAACCATTTCGGGACGTGTTCACTGCGAAGATAATCCAGAAATGAAGGTGTAGTTGATAGCCCAACGTTTTTTCGGAATTGAAATCTGGTTTATCGGATATATCGAATACACAAGGACCGCAAATGACTTGTGTATAAATCAAGTAGAATACCTGGTTCAAATACTAGAAAGCGCCACCCACTTTTACTGGGAACGGGTTTTGCTTCCAACAACTCCCAACTAAGTAATAATAAGATGTGTTCTTCTTTTATGGATTATCAAGGAAAACGCGAAACGCGTTTACATACATACATACAAGGAAACTGATAAATTGAAAACGCAATATAGCTGATGTTGCAGGCTACAGCTAGTGCGCTGTAACACTAACCGATGCGTTTACGTCGTGATCCTCATTGCATACGCTTTCGTATGAAGAGGCTTTGGGGGAGTCTTCTTTCACCAAAAATGACGAGATGCTACCTTTCACCTTCTTGCTGATGAATTCGCGGACCCCTCCGTTGTGCGGCAGTATAAAAGTCTCCTGGTAGCCTTCGCAATTTGCGTTCGCATAGAAGGAGATATTCACATAATATTGAAACCCTCCTCTGGTGGGCAATCCAGACCATCGGGCTGAGGCGACTCGGTTGTCGAGATTGCTGCAGTTGAGTTGGTAGCAGCGGCTGGATCGTTTGAAATTAATTGTTGCGAATCGCTTGTCGTAGTACGCACCGTCGTACAGGATGAGTTCCCCATTAAACGGTAACCCATAAATGGGTCCTTCACGTATCCCAGTAAACGGCAACCCAGGTCGGGTAGTAACAGAGGTGGCTTCTCCACGTACAACACCAATGAACAGTCCACAAATGAAGATGACAACGCTGATGCAGTTCATATCGGAAGAAGAGAATTGCAAAGTGGCTAACAATATTGAGATATGCTTCGGTATTAACCATTCTGATGTAGACCATTGCTTGCGTGAGAATTCTACCAAATAAATCAACAAACTTACTTTCTTACCGAAATTTTGAAAGAAACAAAACGTTTGCTTTATACTTTTAAGGGTGCTAGGTCTCCAACCTCAGCAGAGCTTCCATCATGGCTACTTGAATTCGTGCCGTTGATAGTTGCACGTTCCAGGCATTCGAGCTCCATGCCTTTTGTCGCGTACATCCCGTCTGACCAGACCATAAAGGACTTGGCGCCTTTGACGGATGGAAACATGAGTTGACCTTTTGGGAGTGTGTGGCTGATGAGCTTCGTTCCCTGGCATTGCTCTTTCTCGTAGAATACAATCGCTTGGTAGTCAATTTCGTCCCACTCGGCCCCAACAGTGTTATCGCTGAAGCACGAGCTGAAGGTGTAGCACTTTTGCGGCGTAGAAAACTTCATTGACCATCGGTCAGCGCCAAGGTAGAGTCCTGAGTAGACCCAAATGTGCATCTTGGCCGAAACAGAAGCTGCAGCAAGAAAAACTGCAAGAAAGCCCAAATTCTTCGTAGAAGTTGACATTGTATGCTGTGCTGGTGAATCCAGAAGTGGTTGCTACTGCTACTGCTACGCTCGCATCCTATCGTTGGGTGTGAAAAATAGCTTTGCACGATCAACCTGTTTTCATTTGTTTGTGACCATAATTCTTTGTACGATATCCATTGTTTGCGGTTATAAGCGCATTGGGGGAGGGGGGGGATCGCGAAGTGATGTCATCTAAGTTAGGTGGCGTTGGTGGAGTTAACGACGGAGTTCTCGTCTTGGTGGCAAATGTCCTCGATCCCGCTAGTTGCGTATTTTCCACTTTCCCAGATCATGAACGCCATCACCACTTGGGGGAAATTAACGTCGGAAAAGTAAAGCGAGCCATCCGGGGTACCTTTCCCAACCGCTTGGTGCGTCTGACAGTTCGGGTGGCTGTAAAAGACCACGTTTGTACGGGGTTTTACGCTATTCCAAGTCGCCGATTTGTTCGGACCTCCCCAGCAGTTGTAAAGATTGTAGCACCGCTGGGTCTCTTCATCAATCTCGAATTTCCCGATCTGGGTTGGTCCTCCGTACAGAGTTAGCTCCATGGCTTGGACGTTGGTGGTGAAAGCAAAGAGGAGAAGGAACACGTTAATCAGCAGCATAGGCTTCATTTCAATAGACGGTGGAAGCGTAAATGACAGTTTGAAGAGATAAACCATCCACTTAAGGGCAAAGAAATTCCCTTAAAACTACCTTTGATGACCATAGTTTTAACAGCTAGGAAGTAGTCGGAGCTTGCGAATTTAGAGAAATTAAAATCCCGCTTCAGCATCTCCAACCTCGGTAGCGTTTGAGGTCGCATTGACGGCGAGAATTGCAGCGTCGTTGCAGATATCCACGAATCCTTTCAATGGGAACGTCGCGTATTCCCATTGCATGAAGGACGAAATTTTGTTGTCGAGATCGACAGGTGCAAACTTCATTTCCCCCGACGGAGTGGTCTTCGACACGTATTGCTTTCCACTACAGTCTTCGTCGTCGTAAAAGGCGAGCCATGCAGCTTTTGGAGCGTTAATCCACGAAGCCGACGAGGCCTTATTGTTGAAACAGTCGACAATGTTGTAACAGCGCTGGGACGTCCCGAAATTGAATCTCTTGAACGTTTTGTGCTTGTCGTAGTCGTCGTCGTTGTAAAGCCACAAGTCAGTAGCGTAGATCGAAAGGAAGTGCGAAGTGAAGAGGAGAATGAAAGCTACAGATGCGAATGTTTGCATGGCTAGTCAATTGTCGTTTAAACTCAAAATGCCTCAAGGACACTGACAGAGAACCACTACCAGTGACGTATATCAGAGATATCTAGCAGTAGAAAAAAAGATACAGATAAAGTAAATGGTTTTCGTGATGTTTTTTGTGGACTCAAGGGTTCGACTTATTCAGTAACTGGGAGCCCAGCGGCATGGTGTTATCTTGCCGTTGGTCAACCTTTTGTTGTCTTCCCAGATGACGAAGGAAGAAACTTCGTCATCGATGCCGTCGAGAGCGAAATTCATCGGGTAGTTGTCCTTCTTTCCGTTAATCACTCCGTCGGTCGGCCAGCTAACGCTCGGTCCAGTACAATCTCTTCCGACAAAGAAGGCAATGCGCGACTTGCCGTCGTAGCTGCCGAACTTTGGAAGCCCCTCCCATTTTACCGAAGACGCTTTGTTGTCGAAGCATGCCAGCTGGATGATTTAGAGTGTGGCGGCTTGTTTGAATTTGAGGAATGGAACACGTTAGGGTACCGACGATTTGTTGCTTTATCCGTAGATCTCTGGTATCATCAATGGTTTAGCTATTTCCAGTCAGACTATCGCCTGTGTTGAAGTACCTTTGAACGAGCCATGTAGAAATCGAGAAACAAATCATTCAAGTACTAACTGTGATGTCCTCACACTTTGCAGGGTAGATTTTCATCTAATACCCTACTAGATCTGCATTTCACTAATGTGCTTCATCTGATTGATACCACCTAAAACCATGTAAAAGGAGAAACTGCTGTGGATATCACCGGTCCGTGATAGCTTTCATTAGAATCCCCGTCCCGTATTGTACTAAATTCAGGCTGTGAATGAAAAAATAGTTCGGTCATTTCACTTTCATCCGTTGCCATTCATCACTATGCGTCTCCTTTGCAGTATTCTCTGTATGATCTTCTTCTCAATGATTTTCTTCGCAAAGGATTGCACCTGCCACGTTGCTGTTGCTGAGGACTACATTCTATTCAACGGTACTGTCAAGCTCTACTCCGGCATCTACTACGACGATCCTCTTCTCGAAATTCATATCATGATGCCGAACCGATGCTACAACGTCAACTGCGCAAACATTGACAACAAAACGGCGTCTGCGAAGTGGTCGGGTCTACCAATAACAGGATGGGCTGGAAAAGCTTTCATCACCTTTTACGCTGGCGAAAACTGTACTGGAAGTAAATCTTCGTCCCTACTGCCACATAACGGTGGTGTTCGGGAGTTTGTGCTTCCAAACCTCAAAGGCTCCATCAGTTCATTCATGGTTCGGTCGGAATCTAGGAGACGACGGCACGGGAATGCGAATGTCTGCAGTTGGGCCGGTGCGGACGTAGAGGGAGGAACGGTATACGAACCTGACAACGATAAGAGTAGCGCCGCCAGTGATTGGCAAGGAAATCATGTTGACACGAATTGATCGCATTAATGGAAAGTTAAAAAAGGTGTTTTCTGGTTTCTAGCGGTATTATTTGGAGGAAAATTTGGAAGTGAGGCCCAGCAGCTATCGAACCCTGTGTTAATACTGCAGAGCAAAGGATGCTTCTATTTCGTAGAAGAAGGAGGAAATCCACGAACATACAATGAGAGGAAAGCATTTGATTGTGGTTTGATAACGTCCAGTACTACATCAAATTTGCGCTCGGGTTGCTGTACGAAACTTACGTTTCGGTTGAGTTTGTCGTGTTCAAGCTTTCATCTAGAAGAGACGACTCCGAACGGCACAAGCTGCTGATTCCATTCTCGATTTTCTTGGAGGACTCGAGCACCATGAACGAGGAGGCGAGGTCGTTGAATCCTTCAGTGACAAACGACTTGATCTTGCCCCGCGAAGTCTTGAAGCTTTTACTCGCGCCTTTACAACCCGGTTTGTCATAAAACACCAGTCTTGCGCTTGAGCTTCCAGCATATGACGCAGTTAAGGGAAGTCCAGACCATTTCACCGACGAGAGGGAGTGGTAATAGACACCGCACGCCATGTTGAAGCACCTGTTGGACTTGGAAAAAGTGAACAGTACAAGTTGGTGGCGATAGTTGATGTCTCGGTACAAGTTCATCATTCCTGAGAAGCCGTCGACAAACGCAGCGGTGAAAGTCATGACTGCTAGGAGGATCTTCAAAAGACGTTGCATCGCTAATTGCTGCACAATTCGAGCTCGTGTGTCGGATGCAAGAAAGGAACTGGACAAATACTGCCAGACTAAAGCGAGTTCCATCGCGGCGCTTGCGTATAGGACGGATATTAATTCTAGTCACCAGACCTTGAAATGTGGTCGTGCTGCCTTCTAAAAAAAATCGGAAATTGATTCTGATTGTCTACTTGTTACCAAGATCAGGCAATAAGCTACAACCAATGCATCATCAAGTGGCTCGAATTTTTATCCAAAGATATGGAATCACAGACACGGAGCGAAAACGAATGTTGACATTGACAGCTTCTCCCATGCATGTAATTTATCAACCTAGGCGCGGTTTAGATATCCATCTGGAAGGCTAACATTGAATTCAAATATGCGTGGGAATTTCAAAGTAGCTGGTGTGCTCGCATAATGCAGGCTTAAACGTTCGTTTGCTGCACTATCGTCGTGTTTAATACGAAAGCGCTCTCTGACGAAGGGCAAATATTCAGCAAGCCACCATCAAACCCAGTGTTCCACACCTTGAAGGACGAGATGGCGTTGCCAATTCCGTCCGACTTAAAATTTGCAGGGAACTTGGGCGAACTCTTGCTCTGTGTGTTGATGGCGAAGCGCCGAACTTCTCCTCCACTGCAGCTCTTGTCGGTGATGAACGATATGACAGCTTCGCCCCCTGCAAAGAGGCTACCGGTCTCGGGGAGGCCCTTCCATTTGGCGGACGTGATAGTGTTGTCCAGCTTGTCGCAGACGAAATTGTAGCAAACGTCAGTAAGTACGTTCTCGATTCGTATCAGTTTGTTTTTGAAGCTGGCGTCCTTGAACAACTCAATGTAACCAGCGTCGACAAATGCACCAAGCATGGAGAGTAGAAATACCAGAACGACAGCTACCATGCTCGATTTGCGGTATTCGTGATGAGAAAGGAAGGAGAGAAAACTAGAAGTGCACAAATCTGTCGCCCTCGACCACAGCAGTAATTCGTCAATCTAATGCATGACCAGCGATAATGGATGCAACGTTCTTATCATTGATGCTGGTGCCAGCTTGGGCGTTTGCTAGTTTGTACAGTCGTGCAATGGATATCCAAGATATACGCGACCTCGGATTGCCAAGTGATATCGATATGATATACTGGCGAGTAGCTACAGCGACATCCATTACCCAGCAGTTCATAGCCAAATTGGCAAAGCCAATCATTATCTCGACGTACAGTCACTCACTTGAGGTCTTTTCCTGATCAACAGCAGTCAAGAAGGCATCGCTGCAGTTCTAAGAACTCCACTCTGAAGGAGAGTGCTCCAGCGTTTTGGCGGCAACAAACTGGTGTTGCCTGGTGGGTGATAAGTGCTAGAACGAAAGCTATCCGAACTATGAATATTTTACACAACTTTGAAAACAAACATAGAAACAACAAACAGGGTTCCATTGGGGATCCCTCGTATGTTGCCAGACTTGCTGGTTGAAAAACGATGAAAAAAAAGAAGAAAAATATCATGGCCTTGGTAGTCGCATGCACTGCCACCGCAGATTACCTTAGCAAGAAGTGATGAAGCAAGGCAACCAGTTGAGGCCAACTAATCTGAGTGCAACCATTGGAGCCGATATCCTTCCACTCTAGCCATTCCTCATCTGGACACGCAAGTGCAAAGTCAAACTACCACCAACGATGGCCAAACTCTTTGTGTTAGCAGCCCTTTTCCTGATCATCAACAGCAGCCTTCATGTTGAAGCCGAAGCCGAAGCGGAAGTTGTCGCTGATGTCAATGGAGCCGCGAACTCCACACTGAAGGAGAGTATCGGTATCGGTTGGCCGTGGTAGGTTACTTATTTCTCGTTTTGCAAAGGTTCACGTTCTAACACCATTTTCCACGTTCCAGGCAACGATTTTACGTTTAGGTCTGCGAGTCTGAAACGAAACGCAGGAGTCCCAGTCGGCAAACACCACCTATCTTTGCGTTTCCTGGTCTGCATGCAGTTGAAAACCAAGCTTTATCCACTTTTTAAAGAAAACCTTGAAGAATAAAACAAACGTTCTCTACTGAATCACATCTCTTTGTTTGAAGTGTTGACTTTTTGATCTTGCAATAAAACTAACACATCTCTTCGTTGTACAAATCAGAAAACAACACTTTTTTGCGGGTTACAAATGTTATTATTTCTTCTTGTACTACCTTTAATTGACTGTAGTTGAGTTTTCAAGAAGGTTGGCCTCGGTGCACACGCTCTCCGTATTCTTGATTTTCCACTCGTCCGCCACAAGAAAAGAGGAGATGGCATCGTTGATTCCGTCCAAGTGAAGTTCCCAGGGAAGAATTTGCTGTCGTCACTCTGCGTCACAACTGGCCACGCTTTAAACTTCGAGTTGCAATCTGTGCCGGTGTAAAACAGAATGACATTCGATTTACCCTTGGAGGCCACTCCCGTCTCGGGAAGGCCGCTCCACTTGGCCGACGAAACCACGTTGTTGACTGCCGAACAAGCCAAGTTGTAGCACGTGTCAGTCTGAACATTCCTAACTCTGGTGAGCTTGTGCTTGAAATCCGCGTCTTGAAAGAGATCAACGTGCCCAGTAGCTTGAACGAGCGTAGCGAACTGCAAGCCGATGCTGAACAGCAAGTTGGCAGCGGTGCATGAAATCATGGTGTTTCAGGTGTGACGTAGAAGTGAAAGTGACGCTAATATAGGGCAATTCCATTCGTTTGCCTTTCAACGAGTTTCTATCGAAATATTCTACTTTCGATCATGTTTACAGCAGTACTTCGATTCGAAGATGCCACGCTTCTTTGCCAACAACCACAAAAACACCATACTTCACCCACAAGATGGTGTTGAACTAGGAGCAGTACTCGGTCCAAATGATGCGTGATGAAAAGAGTAGCTAAGGATTTTTTTTTGTTAGCACATTTGTTTCGTGTTATGTACTAAAGACAGCAAACCAGCTCTCCACATCACATTCACTGCACGCCGTTGTTCACAGCCAACCTTGTCTCAAACAGCATGAAAAGCGTCAAGAAGACAGTAGCTGGAAATACTGCCTTCATTCGGAGTTGGTGACGGCACTGGAGGAAATTGAGTGGCTGAACAAGGTTTACGTTACGTGTAAATGAGCGTGCAACCCTCAAATTCTAGGTGATCACCACTGCAGCTTTCTATTTGAAATACCGCCTAGTAGCTACAAAATTACGCGTTCTTTATGAGAGACATCAGACCACGATGTTCATCAACATCGCCATGGGTTTCGTCCACCAAGGCACGGACAGCCTTTGCCACTTCCTCAGGTTTCTCATGATGAATGCAGTGACCAGCATCGTTAATGACCAGATGCACACTCCTCTTGCTAACTGTGTGAGCTAACTTGGTCTGTGCGTCCAACCACTTGCGCTCAAGATCTGCAAGCACCTGGGGAGTTATACCCGCCTGCACCTTCATGCTGTCAAACATGCCAGTCTTTCCGTGTGATAGCACAACGCACGGAAATTCAAACGGCGTTGTGCTTGGCGCAGCATCACGGAAACGCTGCTCAGTCTCTGGAATTGCCTGGTTCTCGCGTAGTGCCCCTTCACGGTGGGCTGGCGAAGAGGAATAGTACTGCACGAAAGGCAGAGCCACAGGAGAGTATTTGGCCGCCAGCTTGGCGGATTGCACCACGTTAACGAGGCGAATGAGTCCAATCCGCGAGAGTGTCAGTACCATCTCCCCATTGTTGTCCATCTCTGACAGTGACTTCTGCACGGCGTCAGAGACGCTCTCCAGTTCACCACGTAGATTCTCCTGCAGTGCGTCCACGAGCACGAGGCCCTCACACTTAGGTCCATGAACAGAATTCTTCAGGTCCTCTGCCAATTCTCTCATATTGTACCCACCAGCTCCATGAGCCACTAGCACCACTTTCCCAGTCACGTTGAGCTTCTCCAGAATCTGCTTGTACTCATTTACGACCTGCGTGGACGTCCTGGGCAGCACTCCAGGCTTTGAGAAGCCCAGACCTGGACGATCAATACTGAGGACAGTGGCGAACTTGGCCACGTCGTCTGCTACCTTATCCCAATCGAAGGACGTCTCCCCCACGCCGCCGTCGAACAGGACAGTCACGTCTCCGCTGCCACGACGTTGGACATGAACATCAGTGGGTTTTCCATCGGATCCGGAGATCTGCATCATAAATCCTGGAGGGTCCATGGGATTCAGTGTCTTGACAGTCTCAATTACGAAGCCTCCCGATGCGATGAGAACTGAGGTCACTGCCAAACCGCCGAACATGAGCTTGGCCACCTCTTTGAGTTCCGTCACCAGCAATTGCTTGGTGGGGCGCACAGTGGGGCGCGGCTCGGGTGCAGCTGGCTTTGCAGCCTTCTTGGAGAACCGGCGAGCATTGGCAGCGGGCCTGGAGGCTGCAGCACGGAGAGATCGTCCTAGCCGCACGTACATCTTAGAGGCTGATTGTCGAATGACACGATTATCGAATCAAATTTTGGATACTATCGAAAAGAATACTATTTTAGTATGCTCTATGAAGGTATTTATTCAACAACACAGAATCGTTCACTATTTTTCAATAAGTTTAAAAGTTGTAAGAATTGACTTTAGTTTGTTGGGGCTCGAGTAATGCAAGCAGTTAGCCTAGTAGGGCAGTATCTAGGATGAGTCCGACAGTAGAACCCAGGACAAGGCCAAGATTCAAGAAGAAGCTCGTAACGGGGCCGATAATGTGTTGCTCGTCAGGCTTCACGCTTTCACTCACGAAGATGATAGTCAAAGCGCCAAGGTATCCATTACCAAATCCGAGCAACAGCACGCAGATCACGGAGAAAACGTCGCTCTGCAGCCACCACTCTTTGACAATGCCAATGATGAGTGGGACCAAGATGAATCGCGCGAAAATCGGCATCCAGATATTGCTAGGTTTGAGACCGAAGCGGTGGTTGACGACGAACCGCCCAACGCAGTCGAAAGTCGAGAAAATCGTGAGCAAAATTAAAGACCACCAGCCATTCTCCTCAAGTGACGGGAAGTTGTATGTCTTAATTTCAGTGACGAGTGGCGGCCAAACCGACAGACTTGCGAGATATACACACAGGATAAGGAGCTCCAAGTGCCAAACCTTCTTGAAAACGGACCATTTGCTGGAAATTCTGCCGGCACCATCGATCGATAATCGTTTTTCCACTTCAGTGTCACTGTCGTCTCCCGTAAGCAAGTACTTCTTCGTAATCTGCAGATTCATGGCTTTGTAGTATGCTGTGATACAAACCGCGATCGTAAGCGCTCCCGTGTAAAAGTAAATAAGCGACGACGCCAGCAATTGATCCTCTGGGAACACGAGTTTGGTAAAGTCGCGATAGATACTACCGATGAGCGCGCTCAGGCCGATACCCAGTTGGAAACTCTCTTGGACTCGCTGAGGGTAATGTGACACGAGTGCAATGGCACAACTGTCGATGAAAGCAGTGGCAACTGCAGCTATAGCCGTAGCACCGAGCACTGCGATGATGTTGGCATTGTCCGATGACAGGAAGAAATAGGATGTCGGAACGAAGACTAGCACGACCAACTGACCGATGAAGCTGCCGACGATGCGACCGGAATACTGGGGCTTGACGAAACACACGACGAGGCCGCTCAGGAACACTAAGTTCGTGTACATGAAGACGCAAGTGATGGCGAATTCGATGTTGAAGTCAGGGAACAGCATATTCCAGTAGTCGACTGGCTGGGTAAGAGCAGAAAACGGAAAGAGGAAGCCAATGCCAACAAGCGCAAACAACCAGCAGGCCATCGTCTCCTCTCGTGCTTCACTTTCAGCGGTCTGCATATGCGTTTGGCTTTCGAGCGGGGTATCGACATGTTCGGAGAAGGACAAGAAGTGAACTTCCGGTGTCCGAGGGGGCGACTTCGACATGGCGGTGGTAATGGTGGTTCCGGCGCAAAAGGCGAAGTGTCAAGCAAAGGAGCTGCGTGAATGGCTGGCTGGTTGTACTGGGTGGTTTAACGACACAACAAGTTGTGTGGTTGAAGACGAGTCATACCGGCACGCGACTGAATGTCATTCAAACAGTGTTGGTTGCTGCTGTGTCACAGACAACCAGTGGTGCAGTGTGAACCGTGGTAAGCACGGGTGTGCTTGCCAACAGCAAATGCAAAGCACGCACGATGTTGTTTTATTGCATAGCCAGGTAAAGTGCGTCGGACGAGTGTTCGAGAGCGAGTGGTTCGTGGATACTCTTTTGCGGAGTCTTAGCACTTACCACAATTCGATCGACTGTGTCTAGTTTGCTCTACAAACCACGGGTTCCGTCCGCAACAAGCAGAGTCCCAACCCTCGCATCAGAACCATCCCCGATACAGTGACACCCCTTTACAAGAACACTTCCATCACTCTCCACAAGAACAAAAGCGAGATATCAAAGTACCAAAAGAATAGCCTATGGCTGAGTGCGCATGGAGTCTAACGACTTTGTGCGCTTCTCAAGCATTGCTTTGAAGTCGTCACTTTCTAGAATATAGCATATAGCTAGTGAGGGGTGACATTCTCACTGTATATATTTTGCCTATGATGACCATGATATTTTCATGCCATGATCTTGCCGAAGCAGAGCTTCGTGCCTGGGCGAGGTCGATCGGATTTAGCGCCACCCGCAGACGGGCCCGCAAGAGCATCAACGGCAACGTTTACATGCGGTACTACGTGTGCTACCGCGTAGGAAATTGAAAGAGGAAAGATAGCGAGTCCATCTCGATTTTGATGCGGGCGGTTCACAAATACAAACCGGAAGGCAGCTGGACGTTTTATATCACTGAGCATGTATGGCATACCGCTACGGGGGTCTTTAACACCTTGGCTACGAACGTCGTATAATACGACATAGTGATTTTGCTTTGTCGTCAGTTACGACATAGCATGGCGATCATTTGAAAATGGCTCAGAACTTTTTCCTCTTTACTTTAATCAAGTCAAAGACAAAATATAATATCCTACAGGTGATATCGGTCCAAAACAAAAGCAGGACAGGGGAGGGGGATCAGCATGGTGTGGGTGGATACGCAAGAGCCACTCATTCGACTTTTTGCTCGATGGCGCGCATACGGACGAGCCGTCGCGAGAAACCCGCCGTACCAAAAGCCGCCGCTGCACCGATCCGGGTGCCCCAGTGGTAACCAGTAGGAAGTGCTGTAGAAAGTTAAGCAGCCCCCACCTCGGGCAGTGTCCGGGTGGGTGATGTATAGTATACATATACCTCCCGGATAGCCTCGACGTGTTGCGCTGTTTGACGATTTGTGGTAGTTCTGGCTGGGCCGTTAGACATTTGAACCGGGAGGGTTCGGAGCGACGCTTCGGCAGAAACCGCGCCCCGAGAAATCCTTAAGTCATTGAAAGGTAAACCGTACCCTGTCACCATAGTGATACGCACGTTCTCCTACCCAGGAGAACACGCGAAACCTAAGACATCGTCAGGCGGGGAGTTTGATTTGGGTCAACCTACTCTACCAGAAGCCGCCGCTGCACATGACATTGACTTCGGGCACTTGTGGCGGCAGCTTCGCGCGGCGGGGTGGAAGTCCAAGCCCCCGAGTGGGCTTCAAATTGAGGGGGGCTATTCAAGTCCAGACGATGCCCACGTTTTCGTGGGGGAAAACGCAGTTGTGAATTATACGTTCGCTACTGACTTGCTGGAAGACGAGGAAGAGGGCCGAACAGAGGACGGTAGTGGGTATAACCGATATGATGCCACTCGTGATGACGCAAAGCAACTACAAGAGCGAGACGACGCCGTTAGACCTTCCCAGATCGATACCAGCGTCCAGCTCTCTCAGAATACCTGTTTGGGCCTCCGAGTGACGACGAAGTGGAGCTATCGCAAACAGCAGTGACCAGGGCATTCACTTTTTCTCCCGGAGATCTGCAAGACGACGGTGCACAAGACGCTGCTACTGGTTTGCATTTGCTTTCAGAGGCGTCTGGACTGGAGAATGAGGGCGATCTGGATCACGATCAAGCTCCAGCCCCAGTTTCTCGTCGGCGACAACGAACTCATGCACCTGGCAGAGACGATGTCAACGTTTTACTGGATGGGGAGAATCATAGCGGCTATGAGGACTATAGCTCGGGCGAAAGCGATGATGATGGCGTGAATGATGACGACAGTGACCGTGGGGTTGGTGCAAATGACGAAGATGACGATATTCTTTCCGACAGCGATGCAGTTGATCTGGACGAAGCTTTCATAGCTTCATTGCAGCTGGGTAACAACGCGCTTAGTAGAGAGGATGCTACGGAGCGAAAGCAATCTCTACGGGCTATGCAGTGGACTCCGGTGTCTTCGCAGTACGAGACGAGTGTTCCCGCGTATCCTGAACTAGGCACCGAACAAGCAACACCTAATGGTGAATTGCTCGATGTGTGGAGGTCGCCAATCCTGACCTTTTTCTTTTTTTGCCAAAATCACTGTGGGTTTCAATCACGACGGAGACGAATCGCTACGGACTGCAACAGGTCGACAACCGCGCTCGAAAGATACATGAGAGGCAGAGTGAACGCCGGCGGGAGACCCTCAAGCAAATTACACGGCGTCTGAAGGCTAAACCGGCATACTCTACCCACGAGATTCTTCACGTCGTTGGTCTGCTTGTTGCCAGGCTGCTTTGCCCACAGAAGAGGAATTTTGCCGCGCACTGGAGCATGGTTGAAGACGGAGCTGTCCCTGCGGGTCTATTCGGGCGGTACATGACCCGCGACAGGTGCTTCAGCATCTTGAGAGACTTGCACTTCGTAGACAACACAGCTGACCACAGCAATAACAAACTTTGGAAGCTACACCCAGTAGTAGGCAAGATCCAAGAGCATTTTCTCATGGGGTGGACTCTCCCTGCTACATTCTCGTTTGATGAGGGTGTACTGCCGGCCACATCCAAACGAAATACGACGCGTATGTTCATGGCCGACAAACCTCACCGCTACGGGTCTAAACTCTTTATGGTGTGTGATGCAACGAGTGCCTACTGCCACAGGTTTTTTTTTTTCTACAAAGTATCTATGTCGTAACTTGCTGCTTTGACTGTGTCTGACAACTTTGAATGTCGTAACTATTTCGATTCGAAGTTTATGTCGGCAAGCGCACATCTACTGATGGAGCTGACACCTCAGTTGACTATAAGACTAGTGCCGCTGCTGTGGTAAGAAACTTAAAGGTTGTGCTCGGTCAATCTCGCCACACGTGGCACTGCGTCGTGATTGATCGATACTATTCTTCTGTGCTCCTGGCTATTGAGCTGCTGAGTTTGAAGGTATTTGTGATTGACACGGTTATGACTAACCGACTTGGGTTCAACAAGGAGCTCAAAGCTACGAACAAGACGCGACCAGCCAGTATACCCCACGGTACATTCTCATTCTCGCGCTCTGTCGCTATTCCGACACTGCTTTCTTGTGTTTGGTGGGACCGGAAACCTGTATACTACCTTTGCACGGGATCTGTTATGGAAAAGTCGTCAATTGAGCGAAAGCTCAAGTGGATCAGCCCCGTTTAAGTGCAGTGCCCCTCAGCTGTAAACGATTACCAGAAATAGATGAGCGGAGTTGATGTCCATGATCAACTCCGGCTCCAGTCCTATTCCTTGCAACTATCGACCAGGTTTACCAAGTATTACAAAGGCCTAATTTTAGGCTTCCTGGACATGGTCATGGTAAACGCGTATCTTACGCACAAAGCGGGAGCCAGTATCAAGAGAACAGTCGCAATGAAGCGTTCGGAATGGTTTTGTGTTCTGCAAAACCAGCTTCTCCAACTCAAAGCCGAAGAGTTTGCTGGTGTTGAGGCGACTCCCCCTCCAGCGAGCCAGAAGCGCCAGCGCACTCCATTCCGCCTCACGCACGCACTGAGGACTGGGTCACTGTCTCCGGGGTCCAGAAACGCCAGCAGAGGTCTTGCAAGGTCTGCGCAGTCTTGCGGACCGAAAAGAAGAAGTCGTTTGCAACAACGTTCTTCTGCGAACGGTGCTCAATCGATAACGCCAAGTTTTAGTTGTGCAATCGGATTAGGAGAGACTACAAGGGCGTTGCGAAGACATGTTTCGACATCTGGCATGATGACTTCGATGCCGGCCAAGCCATCCCGGCAAACCTGGGTAAGCGGATCGTACTTCGTCGACCCGGTCAGAAAGCTGGTCCAAGAAAGAAGACGCGGCGTGAACTTCGTCTTGGACACGGTGGCGGTAGTGACAATGAAAATGGCGGTGACGGCGAGGATAGTTGCGATGACGAGTGATCCTGTCCTGACTGTCAGTTGATTAGTGTTTCGTTTCAAATACACAGTTTCTTGAATGCACGTACCGTCTTCCTTGCGTTTCTTGAAATGCGTGGGCTCTCCGTGCTGCAACTCAGCCATCTGTTGACTGTTTTCGCAGTCACTGACGACATTGAGTCGCTGCTGGAGTCGCGCTATGTCATCGGAGTTACGACATCGAAAGAAAACCTGGCGAGTATTAATAACCTAACCGCACAGCAAAAAGTGCATTCATACAAATAATAAGTAAGATTGCTATGGTGTATCTTATTTGCTCGTTCGGGGCAAGTACCGTTCGTAGACAAGGTGTAAATATCTTAAACGCTGAGCAGTTCTTCTACCGATACACGGTGGACCCGCGCGGGTCCTTGAAATGTCTAATGTGGGCTCACCTTGTACGGCACGTCTGTACAAGACGAATTCGGACGTACTCGTCCTGGACTGCAGGCCCTAACTTCCTCTTCTAAGCGCGTTCATGGTGACTGGAATGGGCACCGTATTGCCGGTGTTCCAAGCGTGGGCGCCGGGGGGCGACGACCCGGTCAACCACACAGGGGCGCTGAATATGTTGCGGCAGATGATGGCGGTGTTCGATATCCCTGACCCGCGCGTGATTTTACACGCCGGCGCACCTGCGCTAATAAATGCCCTTGCGTTTGTGATTCCACGCACGCCCACCATTTACTGCAACAATAAACAAGAAATGAAGGGACCGATGACGACAAGCGAGCGAACCGCTTATGTTTCGAGGTGCTGGTGGAAGTACGAGGGCAACATCTTGAACGCCCGAATGAACAACTTCGTGCACTACTTTGGCGTTAGAGACTCGTCGGCTGTCAAAAACACGCGCGATCGGTATAAGCGTTGGATCAAGGCAGCCGACGGCGACCTGCCCTGCGTGTTTCGCAGGCTGCTTCCGTGGTGGACCATGGCTGCGAGATCGACGCTCGAAACTATTCGCCGCAGCGAGACTATCGTGCCCTACCAGTTGCGGTATCGCGAGTTTGCAGCCTGTGTCAACGTGATTTCAAACTGGGCTTTGTTCAAGACCGACGAGCTCTGGAGGGAGGCGACGCGCGCCATTACAAACGACGAGCCGCGCACGGCATGCTCGGGGCGGTTCCGGGTGGCTCATGGCAGGCCATGCGTGCACGAGCGGACAAGCGCGTCGCCGAGTTGAAAGAACAAGTAAAGGACGCCAGGGAGCAATCAGATGCGTGCGTAGCCGACGTGAAGGAAATTGCCGACAAGCGCGTGGCTGACGCGAAGGATATGGCCGACAAGTGCGTGGCCGACGCGAAGGAGATGGCCGACAAGCGCGTGGCTGACGCGAAGGAGATGACCGACAGACTAATTGAGTTTTGTAAGTACGCGCTCCGCCTGTCGGGGTGCAAGTTTTGAGGGGGAACACCTCGAAGAAGGTTTTTATCGGTGCTCCATAGCCAGAGCAAAAACAATTGAGATGTAAATCAATCTAGGCAAATGTTGCTGGGGGTTCGGCCGACTCGTCGCTTTCGTCGTCTGTGATATCCTCGTTCCCGACCTTGCCTCTGCCGGGCGTGCCGCCCTCCATGATTTCCATGATCTTGTCGAGCGTAAAGAACACGCCCTTGAGCTTCTTGCTGGCTTGCCTGCGGAAGTAGAAGATGATACGCTTGAACTGACCCAGCGTGGGCGTGTCAATTTTCAAGTCTGTACTGATGTCGTTAATGAAGTTCTCGATAATTATAGTCGGGTTGCCGGAAGCCACGAAGTCCTTGTAGTACGAGCTCATGCCGGTCTTCAGCATGTCGACGCTGTTCTCCACGAGCCGGAAGGCCTTGTCGCAGCGCGCCTTGGCCGCGCCGATGGCCTTCACGATGAACTCCGACAGCTTGTCGATGTCGACGTTGGGGGTGCTGACGATGGCGTAGATGTCCTGCGTCGTGATGTAGAGCAATGTTGCGCATGATGAGGATGTAGCGTTTGCAGTCCTCCAGCTCGTGGGCGTCGGGGAAGTTCTCCTCCAGAATGTGCGTGAATAAGTGCTTGAAGTTGATCTTGGCGAAGTCGAACACGAAGTACTCCTCGCCCACGGCGCACTTAATGAAGCTGTCGTTGAGCTCCAGGCGATTCTTGATGCACTTCTCGCCGGCCTTGTGCGCTTCTCAAGCATCACTATTTGCTTTGCAGTCATCACTTTCCAGAATGTAGCATATAGCTAGTTTTTGAGGGGTGACATTCTCACTGTAACTCGTAGTAATGAATAAAGCGGGAAAAAAGGCTTGCGCTGAACACGCCGGAAGCTATTTGGGTGAAGTCCCCGATGGTCGAAGCCGTTGCTGTCGAGGACGCCCTTATTGTGCCCACTCACCGATGTCACCGAGGGGAGGTGGGTGTCATTGCATGTCTGGGCGTAGTGGCGACGCTGTTTTCCTTAAGTGTTTCGATCTACTACATTACTCATTGAATAACTGCTTATTTTTTTGCACTCAGAACTCGAACAGGTTGTCGGTGGTATCGTTGAGGTCTCCATCACGGGTATTCACGTTGGTGGTAACATCGCTGACCGCGCTCGTATCCTAAACCATGCGGGTGTTGATGAACTCGAGTTGAGCCCTGACGTTTTCCTTGATCAAGATCTGTGCCGCAACCACGAAGGTGAGATCGCGAATGACCTTAGTGTTGAAGCGCTGTACGCTGGAAGTGGCTGCACTCGGCGAGCCAAGGCGCGGTAATTTGCCGTAGCCGTGATGGATCATCGTATCGAGAAATCTGAAATCTTTCGACCCGGGAACCAGGTTCAGGGTATTCGTGTTAGTATATGGGTTCTTTAAGAATTTCTTTAACTCGTCGTCGAGCGTATGTTCCTTATGCACAGTCCCGCCCGGCAGTGAATTCACGTACTCGTCGAACGTCGCTGCATTGTTGTAGATGTTTGCCAGCGGGATGTCGCGCATGAGCGCGTGGACGTTGATCGGCATGATGTTCATCTCCAGCAAGTTGAGTACCATCACCTGCCGGCGCGGGTTTTCGCTTCCTGTGTGGTGTTGGGGGCGGATGTACTCCGCGACCTTGTTCCGACTGTCGGCGGCGTTAATGGACTCGACCAGAGCCATCGAGTCCGAGGGGGTGGAGCTTTCTTGGAACAGAGGGATTTCTGCTGGCCCCTGGTTGTGCAGCATGTCCCTAGAGCTGAAGGTGGTGATGCCGTTGTAGAACCGAAGGTCGTACACATAGTTAAGGGCGCTGCCAACGTGCCGCAGCGTGTCGTCGAACTTGTCTTGTCAAGGTCGTTCCGGTTGCTGATGGCGTTGAAGTCCTGCACGATTTGTTGGAAGTACGGGGTCATGTCTTTGTTCGAGTGCGATAGATTGAAGTCAGTGAGCAGCACGGTACCGGATGCTGAACGCGAACTTGTTGTTGACCTGCGACGACCCGCCGAGGAAGTACGGCAGCACACCCTCGTTTGCCAGAAAGGTCTTGATAAGTCCTTGCGCACATCGAAGAACACCGCCCTGGTGGAGTCCGTCTCCTGGAGCTTTGTCTGCAGCGCGGTGGTGTCCTCCAGCAGAGAGGTCAGGCCGTTGATGATTTCGTCCAGGTAGCTGCCCACGATCTCGGCGTGGCCCGCGTTCACGGCGACCGCGTCGTCTGCGATCGCGTTGGCGAACACCGTGAACGGGTCCGTGTCCACCTCTGCGACCTTGGCTTCGCCCGTGCCGGGCCCGATCTTGAACTGCTGTTCGATCGTGTCGGTCAGCGCGACAGGACTCGTCTGCACCTGGCTGATGAACTTCTTGTAGAGGCGGCAGCGCTGGAGGAACGCCCGGAAGATCCGCAGATGCATCGGGACGCACGCGCGGTACTTCTTCAGCACGTGGGAGCCTACAGACTGGAGATTGGTCACCTCATGCAGTTTGACGCCGGTCTGCGGGTGCACGCGAGACGTCATCGTCTTCATGACGTAGGCCAGGGTGGCGCTGCACAAGCCGTTGCGGCGCGGTAGCTCGTTGTACCGGCGCAGCACCTCTTGCGCGACCGCCGCGGGTGACTGCGTGCCTTCGTATGATTGGCGGACGTGATCCCGGTAGGTCTGGATGTTGTCGGTAGCATAGTTAGGGTCGGAGTGGTCGCGGATAGTGTTGTTCTGCGGGTGCTGGAACAACCCGAAGTCCGGGAAGCTGTTGCCGTTCATTGCGTCGAGCTGGCCGTTGCTAGCGAAGGAGGCGAAACCCTTGGTGTACATCTTCCGGCTCTGCGGGTCGTACAGGTCGTTTAAGTAGCGGGAAACGAGGATGTTGTACTGCTGCACGATGCCGTCGTTTAGCTGCAGGCGTTCCCACTCCTGGTTGGTTGTCGGGCGGCTCTGCTGTCTGCTCAGTGGCAGGCTGTGCTCGTACGGGTTGAAGAGCAGCGGGGCGTGAACGTCTTTGTTTTGGTCGAGAACACCATGAACGAGTCGCGGATCATGGGTAGCGCCCGGGCCACGGGGATGCCGCGCACCCTCCGCGCGATGCCATGACGGGCGATACGGTCGGCGGCTTGTTGCGAAGGGTAGGCGTCGTGTTCAGCGCGAAGTCCAGGAACAGGTGCTCCGGCAACCATTGTTCGAAGATGATGTCGGAGATCGCGGGCATCAAGCGGTTTAGAGTTTCGAGGATGACCACCGTATTATCGGTCAGCTTGGCGTACGGCAGGTCGAGCTTGTTGAAGACGCCGTTGAACAGGCGCTCTTCCAGCCAGTACACGCTGCCGTCTTTGTCCTTCAGCGAGACCGCGTCGATCAGTCTGGTCGGCACCAGTCCGGTGAACTTGTCGATCATGAACTTGGTGTTGGCCAGCAGGTGCTCGCAAAGTCTGATGTGGGCGCTTGGCGTTGTCACCGCGTTCTCATGCTCATGGACAATCTTGAACACGTCTAGCAGGAAACTTTCCAGCGCCTGGTACTGGGCGTTCAGCGTGCGCAGGGGCACCAGCACGAACTCGTGGAAGCAGGCGAAGACGTCGCCGGCGGCCTGGTCGATGTTGTCGCTGCTCTCGATGGCCTTGATGATAATGTTGTACTTCTCCGCGCGCGAGGGCTGCGTGAGAACGACCTGGCGCAGCAGCCGAATGCGCTCGCGGAACGCCTGCGTGTTGTCTAGTTGGCTACGACGGCGCTGTCGAGCTCGGCGCGGACGCGCCTGCGGAAGTCCACCAGCACCTTGTAGTCCGTGAGCTTACTCATCCGCGCCTGCTTGGTCAGCAATGCGTCGGTGATGTGCGGCTTCACCTTGATGAAGTCGTCCGAGGGCGTCTTGCCCTCGAACTCGATCGCCTGGTCTAGGATGTTTATGTCGTTCGAGGTGTAGTTGCTTTCGTTCACGCTCAGCTTTGATCGCGCGGTAGTAGTAAATGAGCTGCTCCCGCTTGATCACGCCGTAGGGTTACATTTTTTTGGGATCAGTTCCTGGATTGAACTGGATCCAGTTCCATTGCCAAATAGTCCGAAATGTAATTTGATTGAATACAATTTTAAAAACTCTGATCAAGATCTAGTTCCGGATCAATGAAATAGTGAACTCACGCATTAGAAATGCCTATCGCAAATCTAGTGAAATATCAAAACAGAGTGCAGCGGGACTATAAAATTTGCACCATGCTGTCGGGCTCGGGTAGCCCCAGCATTTATAAGCAGATGGTTATGGGTTCAATCACAGTCGCGTCCTATCTTCACGTAAGGTTCGTCGCTCGTCCGTCCGCCGATGTCCGTTCCGTGCACCCATGTGGTAATCCTGGTCTAACCAAACCAGTTGCAAGTGGTGACAGGGCAAAGGTAAGGTACACGAGAACGATGTGGGTTAGATGGGCGTAAGAAGAAGCTTTTGTATATAATTCGTCTACAGTAACATTTTGTGGCGCTAGCCATGAGACGAGACTTCAACTTCAATATTTTTCATGTGACGGGCCGTCAACTTCAACGGTATCCGATCTTGCCAGCACTGAATTGCATCATTGAACCTCGAGGTCCTACAGACCATGAAACTTCTTACCAAAGTTAACAAGTTTGATAAATGTTTTCATTTTTGCATTAGGCCTCAGGACAAAACCCCTGGTAAAAACCTGAGTCTTCTACCTAACACTTCTTCTCAAACACGCAATGCGAAAGTCTATACAATACACAACTCTGAAAAAGCAGAGGTGGAGATGTAAATCTCCGATTCTCCCGAGATCACAGTGTGATTTCAGGAGGCACGAAATAGTCGCCGTGAACAGGAGCTCGAGCACGCCCTCGAGCGATATCCTCCAGCAAAGTGACGTAGTAGTGAGAATGTTTTTCAATGACACCCACAAAATTCGCCAAATTTGGTCGTGGGGTTGAAAACGAGCCATTCAGCTCTCGATTGTATCTTTCCAGAGGGTTGTTTGTTCTGTTGACAATGCGCTTGTCAATGCCACGGACGTTCCAAAGGTGTGGTGGAATCTGAACAATCCAGGTTCGCCTAAAGTAATCCCAAAATTGGGTCCACTTAGCCTCACTGTAGGTGCTTTCCTTTTCTGCCAGTGCTTCCTTAATCAGGGCGACAACGTGCTCGATACCCTGAGGGTCGATTTGGTCATGGGGGAGAACTGTGAGTATGTCCAGCATGTGGCGCCGCATTGCCACCGAGATCTCTTCGGTCGGAATATACAATTTTTGCATACGCCTCCTCACGGCCTGCTTGAAGTGAAAAAGGCAGCCGACAGTAGTGGACTCAGGAAACTGGTCACGTGCAGCATTAAGGACGGCCCGCTCGTAATCACACGTAATAGTCCCTGGTTGCATGCTCATTTTCGTGCAAACCTGCACGCCGTGTAAAGCGCGCCTCCAAAACCACTCCGTCTTGGTAGTCGACAGAATTGTGACGCACGGAACATAGCACCGAGATCCGCGATCATAGACCATGACCACGATGCACTGGTAAAATGAAGCTGGGACGCACCGAAAAGTTGCGTCCAGGAACAGAGACACGTTGTCGTACGTGAGTAGACGAACTAAGGCTGGGTGACCCCACCCGATGAGCCGGTCTGGGCCTGTTTCACCCGGGAAGGTGAAGTTGAACTGGAAGAAATTAGATCCATCTCGTGCCAGAGAAAGAGGAGGCACTTCAACTTGGCCGTAGATAGAGCCGCCAAAGTGATTGTGCCGAGCACGATACACGCGAGAGATCACCTGTTCCCGTGACAGACCTCGCGTTATCTTCCCCGGTGCAGTAAACTCTTCTCGGATCATATCCCAAATTTCTGGAGCTGGATGTGAAATGTGTATCACAGCCAACTTGTCGGTCTCATCAGCCATTTGCTGACTCATGTCGACCGGCGGGCCAATCGGTTCATCCGGTACCGTCATCTGCGAAGGCGAGGTCGATGTGTTGTCGGATGCCTCAGCCAATCCGTTGACTAGCGTTTCTGTAGATGACTTTAGGGTGGTCCCATGAGACGACGAGCTGGAAAAGCTATCGGATGACTCATCCGATATTGTTATAACCTCGACAAGCGCCGATGTGGGAGGGATCGGAGCGTCACACGTGTGAGGGAAGCGTTTTTCACGTGTTTTCCCATTCGCCATCCAGTCTAGCTTCGCTTGATAGCCGGGGCGGCCTCGTCGTCGGCGAAAGTAGCTGCATCGGTACGTCTTCTTAATGCTGGAAGCGTAGCACTCGATCATTTGGTAGCCTTCCCATTGAATTGTTGTTTTGTATGCGGTGACGACGTCGGAGATGGAAGGTCTTGCATCGACAGTTTCCCTCATTGGTGAAGTGCAAAGCAAAATTGCGAATGAGTAAAAGAACGCTGTATGAACTTTAGCTTGATTTAGTATCCTCACACTACTATACAGTGCTGGGGGGTTGAGCTCCAGTTGTTTGTACTCAAGAGGTATGCTCCAAAGAGCTCTCCATGTGGACCAAACGCCGAACCAGATGTGCCACAACTTATGTGTTACCAATAAATATGTTAGCACAAATCACAGCTGTGTCAAAAAATTCAATTTTTGCTTCACGTATTTCGGGACTATAAAACAACTTTTTTTTTGAACAGGTGCTCTGATCAGAAACTATACCGCTTATATTCTGATCCCTGATCCAGTTCGAGTTGCTAACTGATCCCATATGAAATCTACCACGCCGTAGCGGCGGTTGTCCTCGGCCACGAGCTGCATCATGATGTGCCGCGTGAGCTGCCCGTCGGGCGCCTTGCCCTCGTAGTGGCGGTAGATGCCGTTCACCTCGGCCACGATGTTGCGCATGTTGTCGTGCGTGTAGATGCCGGTGTGGATGTGCTTCGCGCGGTCAAAGATGTTCGTCAGGAATCCCGTCCACACGTTGCTGACCTCCGGCACTGTGTAGGCCACCAGCTCCTCGTCGGGCGCGTCCGTGGCCTTATTCGTGCGGATCGCCTCTTTGCTGTTGTCGAAGACGCGCCGGTAGGACTCCGCGTGCAGCAGGCGATCGAGGGCGGCCTTTTTATCCGCGTGTGTGTTGAGCAGGCCTTTCAGCGCGTGGTGGATCTCCGATCCGCCGTGCGCCATTTGGTCCATGATGGCCAGGGCTTTGTCGCCGATGGGCGCGTCGTCGGCGCCACCGCCTCGGATGCCGCCGAGCGACTGCAGAATGCTGTCCAGGTTGCCGCCGCAGATCCGCATCGCCTCTTCGGTGGCGGCAACCCCCTGGCCGACGATGGTGCCGCTCTCGGAGATGTCCACATGATATCAGGGACAGAGATTATGTGCGCGATTTCGTTTTGCATGATGTGGTACACGTATATGTTTTCATACAGAACGCTTCTTACAAAAAAAAAAAAAAAATTATTCCACAACACAAAAAAAGCGGAAGAAAGCACAGCGTTTGAAAAAAAATGACGGATAAAAAAATATTCGTTAAAACAATTATTTTTTTACGTAAAAAAATATCTACCAGCTTCGCTTTGCCCATTCCAGCGCGCTGACGTCGCCGAGGTACGCCGGGCCACCTTTCGCTACACAGACTACTCGCTCGCATTGAGGAGCGCCTCGACACGGAGACGAAAAGAGCGACAGCCGCCGAGGGAAGAGCGGCAGATGCAGAAGAGCGCCTCATACACCTGCCAATGGACCACGCTTAAGGAAGAAAGCGCAAGAAGAAGCGAGTGCATCTTGCAGCGAGGTCCTGGTCGACACACGACAGCACGATCGCCTCGTTCTTCGAGAGTATGCATGGTACACGTATATAAATGATATTTTGGGTGGTGACATACCCGTAATATACACGAAACAAAACATGTTCGGAGGAAAAGTCGACACCAAGAACAAGAAGCAGTACTTCTGTCTGCTGTCCCTGATCAAGGCCACCAGCCGCGACCTGTACGATGTGATCTGCATGCTGAGCATGGACGGCGCGTTCCGCAGCACGCGGTACCAGAACACGTTCCTCATGCCCAACTCCAGCATGATCAAGGAGCTGGAGGAGTGGGTGAAAAAGGACGAGAACGACAAGGCCGTGGACGCGCTTCGCTCCGTGATGCTCAAGAAGCACTTCGCGGAGCCCTCCGCGCTGAGGGGCGACATCATCACCCTGCAGCACGGCGCCCACGTCCTCGCGGACCCCGCGGGCGTGGCCAAGACGCTGAAGGTGGACGCTCCCCGAGTGGCCATCCTTAACTCGCGCTTCAAGCGCCCGAGCTGCTACGTGCACTACTTCGGGGACAAGGTTGAGTTCCCGAAGACCAAGGCCGGAGGCGCCGCTGGTCACCGGCTCGGGGGTCGGCGGCCTGTCCCCGTCGCGCGCGGGTGTGGCGAAGATCACGGACTACCTGAAGAAGGGCGACCTGGAGCAAGTGCTGGAGAACTTCGAGAAGGCGGTGGCGGGCGCGCTCGCGATCCTGCACAACACGGACAAGGAGCGCTTCCGGCAGGCCAAGTACTTCCTCTCGGCGAACCCGATCGTGTCGTGGTTCTTCCTGACGCTGCCCGGGCGTGGCGACGCGCTGGTGACCGCGGAGGACCTGAAGGACTTCACCTGGCCCGGCGTCTCGCTGGACAAGAACACCATCGTCGACGACGCGAAGCAGGCCCACTACGACCAGAAGGAGACCACCGCGGAGCTGCACAAAATCAAGCAGGCGCGCGAGGACCTGGTGAGCGCGGACAAGTTGTCCTTGATCCCGAAGATTCTGCGCGCGTACAAGAGCCACAAGTCGAGCCTGCCACAATGTACTCCGCCTCTGCGGTCGACAAAGCAATGACTGATTGCCGTCATGACATCCCTACTACAGCTCCACCAGCAAACGTAAACACGAATCCAGTGGTGCTCTTCCTTTGATCTGGGTCGTTAGCCCAATCACTGTCACAGTAGCCCTGCAACACCAACTTCTTTGAGTTGTTCTTCTTCTTCTCGTACTTGATTCCATAGTCCAGAGTCCCTGCCAAGTAGCGCAGCACTCTCTTTAGAGTCCCAATATGCTTCGACGAAGGATTCGCCACGAAGCGACTCAGCTGGCCCAAGGCGAAAGCCAGGTCCGGCCTGGTACTGGTAGCCAGGTACATGAGCATGCCAATAGCCTCACGATACGGAAAGCTGCTGCTGTCAGCACTCTCCTTCTCTCCAAGAGGTATAAGCCGGGAGTTTACATCCATTGGATTCCCCACTGCGTGAGCATTCTCAAGACCCAACTTTCCCAGAATTGCTCTTGCGTACTTGCCTTGGTTAATCATTATGTACTCCGGTGTGTGTGTCACTTCCACACCTAAGTACTGTGTCAACAGCCCTTGATCCTTTAGACCGTACGTGTTGTCAAGTCCATGAACAACTGGTCCTTGAACTGCTTGCAGTTTGTTGCCACTAAGATGTCGTCGACGTATACTAACACGTATACAATCGTGTCATCCTCGAACAGGTAGTACAGACACGGCTCCGTCAATGATCTTTGGTATCCACACTGGATGAACCAATCGTTTAGTTCCGAGTTCCATTCTCGACCAGATTGTCTTAGTCCATACAGAGCCTTGAGTACAACATAGGAATGTCCATTCACTCTGCACGGATATCCACTGATAGAATGTAGATACTGGCGTATCCCTAGCCAGGCGTTGAGGTAGGCAGTGTTCACGTCTCCTCCATAAACCTCTAACTCCAGTAGTGCAGCCAATCCCAACCGTAGACTTCTTTTATGACCGTATTCTGCCATGAACGGAACTTTTGAACGGATGTAATTCCCGTCAAATCCTCATGTCATGCCAAACACGTATATTTGTTAAAAACAAGATAATGTAGATTGAGTAAGAAAGCTTTACAGCTTTCGGCTCTTAGTTGTCGCTGGTTTCTTCTCCGTAGTCTTCGCTTCCACTATAGTCCAAAGAGAAGTCATAGCCGACGGCGTGCTGCTCGGTTTCTGGTTCCAGACTCTCAACGACAACTTCACCGCTAGGTAGATCGTCATCCGAGTTGCTATCCAGCGTATCGTCGACGTCGCTGCTGCTGCAAATAGACTCTTTAAACTCGTCAGAGTCAGAACTGACCTCGTCCTCAACGTCGGACTCAGCGGGAACTTCAAAGGCATCAAAGTCTGGAGACATCGGGAGATCAATCCGCGGCAAGCGCTTCTTTTTCTGGCGCAATCCTCTCGTAATATTTGACATTTTACGAGCGTACTCAGTGGACATCTTCGCGATGGTTGCAACAAAATGACGCAAACTTGGATGCGGTTTAAAAGCCGCATTCATCTCCCTATTGAACCTCTCGAGAGGGTTATTGGTCCGCGCAACAATCGTGTTGGCGATACCAAACACGTTCCACTCAGAGACAGAATACTTCCTCAGCCAGATTCTGTGAAAGTACCTCCAGAAGTTTCTCCATTGGCGTGTGGAATACGCGCAGCCTTTAGTAGCACACCGTCCCTTGATCTCGAGTTTAACCCACGCGATACCTTTAGGATCTATAAACTGTGGATCAATGACAGTCAAAATGTCGAGGCATCCCGGTGTCATGGCTATCGAAATCTCCTTTTCTGTGATGTGTTCAAACTTCATCCGCCGATGCAGTGCTTGTTTAAAATGGAAAAAGCACCCAACAACTTCTGCGTTTGGGAAGGCCTGTTGCACGGCGGATATCAAGCCGAATTCAAAGTCACAGACAATTTCAGCTGGTGTCATCTTCTTCTCCGTGTCTCGGGAAATTAAATGCAGAATATCACTGTACGTCGTCTCTGTCCTCGATGTACAGAGAACGAAGTACACAGGCGTGAACATGTTGCGAGCTGGATCGTCTACCATCAAAATTAGACATTGGTGAAAGCCTCGAGGCACACACCGGAAAGTGCCGTCTACAAAAAGTGAAATGCTGTTATAAAAGAGCAACTCTTTTAAGGCTGGGTGTGCCCACCCTAGTATCCTCTCGGCAGGCAGCTTTGGATTCTGGTGGGCTGACACAAAGTGAAACCGAAAGAAAGGTATCGCTGAGTCCGTCACTTTTGAGAAGGGAGGAACTTCGACGACTCCGTGGATATTGCCACCGTAGTACCTACGTCGCGCACGACGTACTCGCCCAATGACCTGCTCTTCAGTGAGACCGTCCACTAATTCATCGCGATCTTCACCGTAAAATTGAGCGCACACCAGACCCCATATCTCGTTTTCGGTCATTCCCGGGTTTTCTGTGGTAAGCTTATCAGTCATGCGTTTCATCGCGTCGGTCTCGTTTGCTAGTGAACCAACACCAACAACTTTACTTCTGCAAGTGTGACTGCCGGTAACACTCCACTCACCCACCGGGGTTATCTTCAGCTGTGCCGTGCAGCCACTTGTGCGGCGCGTGTTGCAATTAAATGCGATGTTCTTTTTAGACGCCCACGACTTCGTATACTTAAAGCTTTTGTAAATCTTCGTGGTCTTGTTGCCCCGTTTCTTTTTTTTTCGCGTTTGGAGCTGCTGAGTGATAGCTTGGGTTGGTTGGGCGTCGTTGCTAGAGGAATCCTGGTCGTCTTGCTCCCGATGACTGGTCTCTCCCGATCTAATAACAGTACTCCCGGTGGCACGAGTCTCTTTTCGGCCAGAGGGGCGTTTATGCCTCGGTTGAGTCGGCGTAATTTGGCGGGCCATCGCCTTGGTACTGGAATGGGCACTTGCGTTCCGTCGGGAGAATTGTAGTCTGCGGAAGGATAGAGGTCTCAACTGACGTTCTCCATGAATAGATCGTAGCTAAGAGAGGTAGAGGCGTGAAGAATCCCTTGAGAATAGCTGCATGGCGTTTGATGCAAGTGATGTTGAATAAATATCCGCACAAAGATCCGTTCAGGGCAAACAAGGCCAAAAAAAAGTTCCGTTCATAAGAACCGTTCATGTCAAAAAACGGTCTTAAAAAAAGCTTACCATCCCGACAACAGTCGGAACGATGCCATTCTGGCTACAGGCGCGAAGGTCTCCCTGAAGTCGATGCCTGGACGCTGGTGATTCCCCAACGCCACAATGCGAGCCTTGAATCTGATCACGTATACTTGGTGATCCGACTTCAATGCATAGACCCACATCGTGCTCACATGTTTAGCATCTTCAGGGATTTCCTCATTTGGAATCTCTTGGATAACTCCTTTCGCCTTCAGTGCAGCGATCTCTTCTGCTTCTGCTTCCAGCCAATAGCTTGCCCACTTTGACCGTAGTGCTTCACGTCTGTTCCTGGGGACTTTCACCTCACATGCGCGAATAGGCTTTCCGTTTCCGTCCAGGATCCGTATGGTCGTAGCATACATCACGAAGTCATCAAACTGTCGAGGCCGGCGTCTTTCGTGTGCCTCTCGAAGTCCAGTTCGAGTCCTCTTCACCTCTGGTTTATCTGCCTCCTGCTTGATACGATCCTCCTCTGACTGAGTTTCGTCGCAGTGTGCACGTTTTCCAGTTTTTCGGGCAGCAGTAGGGGTAATTTGAGCACTAGCGTCCACGGTTTGTGCGTTATCATTGTCCACAACTACTCATTCAATTCATCCTCCAACCCATTGCTTGTTTCCAAGTCCTCTTCAAGCCCAATCGCACTTGACATGTTGTCATTTTCCACTGAGATAGTCTTTTCAGCAAACGAAAACACACTTGCCACAGTAATGTCGTCATCAACCAGAGATCCTTCTTCCTCATCATCCTCCACGTTGTCTGCTACCGATGAACCACGCGTTCCCGCCACAGATTCAATGTCATCATTCTGGTTCCCAGGACTGTCATCCGTTCTCTGATCTCCAGAACCACTTGCTACGTCACTCTCCGGAACGCTAGTGCTAAGGTTGTGAACATTAACAACTGACTCACCACGTGAAGCTTCATCACCGTAACCATCACTCTCGATTTCTGGTTCAAGAACCTCTCTACTAAGTTCTCTTGTGCTTCGTCCTGCCGAGTCTCCAGTACCTGCTTGACGCCCTTCTCGAGCTCTCTGTCAACCACTATATCCACTTCGTCTCCCACGAGCTCAACAGACCGTACGGAATTTTGCTCGCTAAACATGGACTGTGTCCCGGATGTAGTCATCTCCAGCTCCGAGGTGGTTTCCTGTTCGACGTCCTGATCCTCACGCCGTGTGAAGTGCAACGACTCCAGATCATTTTCGTCCACGGCATTATCATGACGGTCTTTGTACACTACATCTTCAGCCACGCGTAGGTCAGACACGAACTTGGCGGTGTGCTCCTCTGAAAAGTAAACTTTACAGCCTACAACATCCTCTTCATATCCTAGCACAAAACCAATCTTGGCATTGTTGTCATATTTGCGTCTTCCCGATGTCACTGGCACGTGCACATAAGCCAACGAGCCAAACTTCCGAATGTGATGCACGTCAGGTTTCATCCCGAACATCATCTCATACGGTACTCCTTGAGTCCCGCGATTGTATACTCGACTCTTCACGTATACAGCATTCCGTAGGGCTTCTGGCCACAAGCTCCGAGGCAATCCCGCATCCAACATCGTGGTCTTCATCATGTCCACCAAGGATTGATGAGTTCGTTCACACAAGTTCAATTGTGAACTCTTTGGACCCACTTGGATGTGCTCAATTCCTCTCCGTGCATACCAGTTTTCCATTCCTCTGTTAACAAATTCACCACCTTTGTCCGTCAGTACTCGCTTCACTTTGTAAGCTGCACCGTCTCCATCCCGTCCGGCTTGGCGTTCGGCCCAGAGTATGTACTCCTGCATGTGCTTGTTCACAATGGGGCTCTCCTTGCTCGTCAGCAAGTACACTTTCACGAATCTCGAATATCCGTCCATTACAACTAGTACGGCTTCATACCGAGTCCGATTGTCCTTACTGGGGATTTGCAGGTCCGCATACACCACTTGATTCGGCCATTTAGTTGCTCTGTCAAGTTTCTTGCGATGACCTTTCTTCTTCTGCTTTCCTAAGTGACAAGCATCGCAGATTTCCTGGTGACGCTGAGTCAGCATCATGCCCTTCACTAGCCCTTTATCCGCCATAGTTTTCAGATATTGAGGGCAAGTATGACACATGCGCTCGTGCCATAATGCCAAAGTACCAACACCTTCGGCTACTGTAAAGTTTGCCAGTGAACGACGATCAACCAGCCGCTTCACTCTTGACTGTCCTGGATGCACTCCTAAGAAACCCCAAGTTGCTTCTTGTGGCTTCGCCAGGGCCACGGCTCTTCCTTCCCAAAGTATAGTAAAGTCCAGAGTATCATGATCAAACGTGAAGTCAAACCCTTGTTCATGTGCCAATCCGGGTGAAAAGAGTCCGAATTCAGCTCCTGAATGTAGAAAATATCCTCCAGATTCATCACCGTCTGTTCTCCATTCACTTCAGTGGTCATTTCCACAGTTCCGACACCAGCAATACGTGCTGCAATAGTCGGTGTAATCCCTCGGATACTACGTCGTTGTGACGTGTCCTCAGTGAAGCTCACGAAATACGAGCGATCTCCAACCACATGAGAATTCGATGCAGTGTCAAAATACCACCAACCGCTAAAGTTGTCCTCGGCTGGCTCTTGATCACTGATCTCCAGAAGGCTTTCATCAACTCCTGCCCCATGATCATTCACCTCGTACATTATTTCGTGCTTCAAATGAGCCTCAGCAGTCATCAATCCCGCCACTACCCCTTGATCTGCAGCTTGCTGCAGTATCTGTGACGGTACATAGTCCACTTGGCTGAGTGTTAAATTTCCCTCTTGGATTCACCATCCCCAGCACCGCTCTTCTTTTCTTGACTGAGCGTCAAGTTCCCCTGCGGTTTCCGCTTGGAATCGTTATCTACAGCACCGCTCTTCTTCTATTCGCGCTCCGGACAATTTGCTTTAATATGACTGTCACTCCCGCAGACAAAGCACAGCCGGGTCTTCCGCTGTTCATTAGGCTTGTTCTGCTGATTACCATTTCCACCTTTATCCGGGTCATTTCCTTTGCCACCTCCGCCTTTATGGCCCCCTTGCTTTCCCTGGCGCTTAGTTCTGAATTCTTTCTGACGAGCAGCAGCTGCAAGAATTAGTTCACGAACTCGCACCGGTGTATACACACTTGGGTCCGCCCCATAGCGAATGGAAGATTTCAGGCATTCAAACTCAGCTAATTCCGACAAACTTTCCAACAGCATGTCCATCATCGTACTGTCTTCAATAGTGTACTGCAAGCCTACCAATTCCGATTTTATGCTAAACATCTTGCCAAGATGGAGATTTGCATCTCCTCCAGGAGCGAGCTTCTTGTCCCAGAGCTCATTCTCTAAGCGACGAACCGTGTAGGCCTTGATCGCTTCGTTCTGCTTCCCTTCAAAAAAGGTTGCAAAGCTCTGCCCACATCTCCGATCCGGTCTCCTTGTCGCGTATCTGCTGAAGAACTTCGGGCGGCACAGACGTCCCAATCATGCGCATGATCTTAGTTTGCTTTATCTCGAACTTCTCCTGATCCTCTGCACTTGCCGTGGAGAGCATTGCCTTAGTTAAGGTTCCATCAGCAATCATCTTCAGGTCGTTCTCCTTGAAAACATTCATCGTTGCCCATTTGTACGTTGGTCAACCCTTACCCTGCCAGTTCCTCGGCACTCCCTCGTTCGTGTACTTCATCGGCTTACTCATGCCTGCGTTACCACCACCACTTGGGCTCATAACCCTGTTGTAGCTCAGACAAGCTGCAGTAGCTTGGGCAATCTGCAGTAGCTCCGACAAGCTCCTGATGAAAAGGGAAAAATATGAAGACTGAATTACTTGGTGTTAGTTGCTCCTAACTGAGCACTGACCAACACTCACGGGCCTTTGCCCTCTCTCATACAGCGACCTGGTTCTCTGCTACTCAAGCTTTCTTCAAACTGCGCCAGGTCTCGATGCACAATCCAACAACGCGGGCTTGACGATCTTCGGGCGCCCAACAGGCCCTCACGTTTATTTATATATATTTTTTTTTTTGCGCCTCGCGATGATATTCACCCCAAGTCGATTGGCGAGCATAAGTGCAACACGCCGAACTGCATCGAAAAAAAAGTAAAAAAGTCCAAATTGCATTATTACCGGGGACAATGAAAATGTCCACCCCACAAAAGGCGTCAATGTCGCCTATCCGAGCAGGAGTAATAATGCTGGAGAATCAATCAGCTATCGCCTAGCAACCCGAGGGCACTAAAACGACACGAAATTATAATCTACGTTCCTTGTCTACAAAATGCTGGATGTCGATCTTGATTCAGGTGTTGATTAGTCGCTTGTGGTTGAGGGGGCAAATGCCGAAGTGAGATTAGATTTAAGTCCTCAAACTACTCACTACTCCTCCTATCCTCTCCTGTGCTCCTTGTTCCCTCTCATCAACCTGATTGCTCCCGACGTCTCCTTCACTTGGCCTCACTATGCTTGTCCACTTACAGTGCTTGTAGGAATGTGCTATCCTTCCCGCCGCCGCCGGATCTGCTTCACCAGCACTCGCCATCATCTGATGAATGATTGTGGTGTACCTGCGAACATTCGTCATCACTAGATTTGTCTTCACGGACAATCTGCAAGCACTCGTGGCGCAACATATCAACATCAGGAAATGAGGTAGAGTCAAGAGCAGGATGTTCTTGGACGCATTCTGGTCGCGATTCACAGTCATACCAAAACAGCCATTGTGTTGACAATGGAGTACACTGTGAACCTTGACGCGACGAACGACGCCGTCCTTGCACTTACGTAACGCAAACTGATACGTTAGCTCTCGATGACAGCCTGCATGTAGTTTGCTCGTGCGAAACTCGGGAACTGAGTCGACCGTGCAATATCGCTTGAACTCGTTCTCCAATTTCTTGACCGGACCCGTTGGGCACTTTTTGATCTACTGTAACGGACGTGGTGTCATAAATTCTCCCTTGAGCCAGCGTTGAATTGCTCGCATGCATACGTCAAGAATGTCCGCGATTTGGTGCGGAGACAAAAGCATACTCGTTTATCTGAATTTGATATCATTTATATGCAAATGCACAAAAAATAAAGTGGACATTTTCATTGCCCCCGGTAATAACTTCTCTTCCGTCCCTACAGTTATTTCTCATCCTACCAGAGTTTCTGAGGAGTAAACCACTCCCCTGAAACTGCTACATGTACATTTCCAAACACTATCTGACACACTCCTATCTATACGGCCGGTAGGTGACACTTTTGCCGCTGAACGGCATGGATGAACTTGGAAACGACCAACCGATTAAAAATAAACGATACGTTAGCTCTCGATGACAGCCTGCATGTAGTTTGCTCGTGCGAAACTCGGGAACTGAGTCGACCGTGCAATATCGCTTGAACTCGTTCTCCAATTTCTTGACCGGACCCGTTGGGCACTTTTTGATCTACTGTAACGGACGTGGTGTCATAAATTCTCCCTTGAGCCAGCGTTGAATTGCTCGCATGCATACGTCAAGAATGTCCGCGATTTGGTGCGGAGACAAAAGCATACTCGTTTATCTGAATTTGATATCATTTATATGCAAATGCACAAAAAATAAAGTGGACATTTTCATTGCCCCCGGTAATAACTTCTCTTCCGTCCCTACAGTTATTTCTCATCCTACCAGAGTTTCTGAGGAGTAAACCACTCCCCTGAAACTGCTACATGTACATTTCCAAACACTATCTGACACACTCCTATCTATACGGCCGGTAGGTGACACTTTTGCCGCTGAACGGCATGGATGAACTTGGAAACGACCAACCGATTAAAAATAAACGATACGTTAGCTCTCGATGACAGCCTGCATGTAGTTTGCTCGTGCGAAACTCGGGAACTGAGTCGACCGTGCAATATCGCTTGAACTCGTTCTCCAATTTCTTGACCGGACCCGTTGGGCACTTTTTGATCTACTGTAACGGACGTGGTGTCATAAATTCTCCCTTGAGCCAGCGTTGAATTGCTCGCATGCATACGTCAAGAATGTCCGCGATTTGGTGCGGAGACAAAAGCATACTCGTTTATCTGAATTTGATATCATTTATATGCAAATGCACAAAAAATAAAGTGGACATTTTCATTGCCCCCGGTAATAACTTCTCTTCCGTCCCTACAGTTATTTCTCATCCTACCAGAGTTTCTGAGGAGTAAACCACTCCCCTGAAACTGCTACATGTACATTTCCAAACACTATCTGACACACTCCTATCTATACGGCCGGTAGGTGACACTTTTGCCGCTGAACGGCATGGATGAACTTGGAAACGACCAACCGATTAAAAATAAACGATACGTTAGCTCTCGATGACAGCCTGCATGTAGTTTGCTCGTGCGAAACTCGGGAACTGAGTCGACCGTGCAATATCGCTTGAACTCGTTCTCCAATTTCTTGACCGGACCCGTTGGGCACTTTTTGATCTACTGTAACGGACGTGGTGTCATAAATTCTCCCTTGAGCCAGCGTTGAATTGCTCGCATGCATACGTCAAGAATGTCCGCGATTTGGTGCGGAGACAAAAGCATACTCGTTTATCTGAATTTGATATCATTTATATGCAAATGCACAAAAAATAAAGTGGACATTTTCATTGCCCCCGGTAATAACTTCTCTTCCGTCCCTACAGTTATTTCTCATCCTACCAGAGTTTCTGAGGAGTAAACCACTCCCCTGAAACTGCTACATGTACATTTCCAAACACTATCTGACACACTCCTATCTATACGGCCGGTAGGTGACACTTTTGCCGCTGAACGGCATGGATGAACTTGGAAACGACCAACCGATTAAAAATAAACGATACGTTAGCTCTCGATGACAGCCTGCATGTAGTTTGCTCGTGCGAAACTCGGGAACTGAGTCGACCGTGCAATATCGCTTGAACTCGTTCTCCAATTTCTTGACCGGACCCGTTGGGCACTTTTTGATCTACTGTAACGGACGTGGTGTCATAAATTCTCCCTTGAGCCAGCGTTGAATTGCTCGCATGCATACGTCAAGAATGTCCGCGATTTGGTGCGGAGACAAAAGCATACTCGTTTATCTGAATTTGATATCATTTATATGCAAATGCACAAAAAATAAAGTGGACATTTTCATTGCCCCCGGTAATAACTTCTCTTCCGTCCCTACAGTTATTTCTCATCCTACCAGAGTTTCTGAGGAGTAAACCACTCCCCTGAAACTGCTACATGTACATTTCCAAACACTATCTGACACACTCCTATCTATACGGCCGGTAGGTGACACTTTTGCCGCTGAACGGCATGGATGAACTTGGAAACGACCAACCGATTAAAAATAAACGATACGTTAGCTCTCGATGACAGCCTGCATGTAGTTTGCTCGTGCGAAACTCGGGAACTGAGTCGACCGTGCAATATCGCTTGAACTCGTTCTCCAATTTCTTGACCGGACCCGTTGGGCACTTTTTGATCTACTGTAACGGACGTGGTGTCATAAATTCTCCCTTGAGCCAGCGTTGAATTGCTCGCATGCATACGTCAAGAATGTCCGCGATTTGGTGCGGAGACAAAAGCATACTCGTTTATCTGAATTTGATATCATTTATATGCAAATGCACAAAAATAAAGTGGACATTTTCATTGCCCCCGGTAATAACTTCTCTTCCGTCCCTACAGTTATTTCTCATCCTACCAGAGTTTCTGAGGAGTAAACCACTCCCCTGAAACTGCTACATGTACATTTCCAAACACTATCTGACACACTCCTATCTATACGGCCGGTAGGTGACACTTTTGCCGCTGAACGGCATGGATGAACTTGGAAACGACCAACCGATTAAAAATAAACGATACGTTAGCTCTCGATGACAGCCTGCATGTAGTTTGCTCGTGCGAAACTCGGGAACTGAGTCGACCGTGCAATATCGCTTGAACTCGTTCTCCAATTTCTTGACCGGACCCGTTGGGCACTTTTTGATCTACTGTAACGGACGTGGTGTCATAAATTCTCCCTTGAGCCAGCGTTGAATTGCTCGCATGCATACGTCAAGAATGTCCGCGATTTGGTGCGGAGACAAAAGCATACTCGTTTATCTGAATTTGATATCATTTATATGCAAATGCACAAAAAATAAAGTGGACATTTTCATTGCCCCCGGTAATAACTTCTCTTCCGTCCCTACAGTTATTTCTCATCCTACCAGAGTTTCTGAGGAGTAAACCACTCCCCTGAAACTGCTACATGTACATTTCCAAACACTATCTGACACACTCCTATCTATACGGCCGGTAGGTGACACTTTTGCCGCTGAACGGCATGGATGAACTTGGAAACGACCAACCGATTAAAAATAAACGATACGTTAGCTCTCGATGACAGCCTGCATGTAGTTTGCTCGTGCGAAACTCGGGAACTGAGTCGACCGTGCAATATCGCTTGAACTCGTTCTCCAATTTCTTGACCGGACCCGTTGGGCACTTTTTGATCTACTGTAACGGACGTGGTGTCATAAATTCTCCCTTGAGCCAGCGTTGAATTGCTCGCATGCATACGTCAAGAATGTCCGCGATTTGGTGCGGAGACAAAAGCATACTCGTTTATCTGAATTTGATATCATTTATATGCAAATGCACAAAAAATAAAGTGGACATTTTCATTGCCCCCGGTAATAACTTCTCTTCCGTCCCTACAGTTATTTCTCATCCTACCAGAGTTTCTGAGGAGTAAACCACTCCCCTGAAACTGCTACATGTACATTTCCAAACACTATCTGACACACTCCTATCTATACGGCCGGTAGGTGACACTTTTGCCGCTGAACGGCATGGATGAACTTGGAAACGACCAACCGATTAAAAATAAACGATACGTTAGCTCTCGATGACAGCCTGCATGTAGTTTGCTCGTGCGAAACTCGGGAACTGAGTCGACCGTGCAATATCGCTTGAACTCGTTCTCCAATTTCTTGACCGGACCCGTTGGGCACTTTTTGATCTACTGTAACGGACGTGGTGTCATAAATTCTCCCTTGAGCCAGCGTTGAATTGCTCGCATGCATACGTCAAGAATGTCCGCGATTTGGTGCGGAGACAAAAGCATACTCGTTTATCTGAATTTGATATCATTTATATGCAAATGCACAAAAATAAAGTGGACATTTTCATTGCCCCCGGTAATAACTTCTCTTCCGTCCCTACAGTTATTTCTCATCCTACCAGAGTTTCTGAGGAGTAAACCACTCCCCTGAAACTGCTACATGTACATTTCCAAACACTATCTGACACACTCCTATCTATACGGCCGGTAGGTGACACTTTTGCCGCTGAACGGCATGGATGAACTTGGAAACGACCAACCGATTAAAAATAAACGAAGGGAATTCGCAACCGCTCATTGTGAAGTGTACACATGGCTTTATGCACTTCATGATGCCAGCGTGCCTCGACTCTGCAATAATTTGGGGGCCTCTTGGTGGTCCAGTGGGCAGAGGACAGAGGCACAGGTTATTTTTGTATTGCAAGTTGAATTTCAAGGTGGTTTACCGGTCTGTAAATCGATCTTTGTTTAAGACCAGCGCATAGCTCGCCTCGTATCAAAGTCGACGAAGAACTAAATTTTCCTCGTCAGTCTCAATTTCACCAAGCGGCACACACAAGTACACACTCTCTCCACCAACACCACAGCCAGAATCTTCACTCCCAGTCGCTCTCCTTCTACTCTCCCGACACCGTGAAGTTTTGGCTTCTTTTTGCTGCGCTCACGATGACCTTGCTTGGTGTCGTCGTCGCTGATTACATCTGCAGTGATTGCCCTGGTAACTGTGGCGATATCTTAAGCGTGAACGCTGGTACCACCAGGACCGTGACGACAGTGATAGATCCATCGCTTGCGTCGCTATGCATCGATAGTATTCCTTACATGGGTGATATTTACTATTGCGGGATTAACAACGCTTCACTGCTGAAGATTGACGTGCCAAGCGAATTTAAGGACATGAATGATCTCACTGCCTACGGCTTCGGCAGCACCTTCCAAAACAAGTGGATTAGGCGATGGGTCTACAACAATTTGGACACGTCTCCAACAGCGAAAACCGTAAATGTCCCTGTCCACTGTGCCAACACGCAACAATCCTGCCAGCTTACCGTGAAGCAAAGCGTGGGGTGCCTAACTAAATCGTATTCATGCTGCTAGTACTATTATGCGGGTGATGTCACACTCCGGTGCAATAGAGACAAGCCAGTGGGGGTACAAGAGATCACTTTAAACGGCAAGAGCGAAGTGAAGTATAGTAATGGAACGGAGATACTTGAGTGCCTTGAGACATCTGCGCCACCGGCAGCCACAACTTCCCCCCCTTCCACGTCGACGACTCCGACATTTTACCCGCCTGTTGAATCGAAATCAAGCTCTGGATCGACACCGACATCGACAGCTTACGTCTCAACCGAAACCTACAACGGCGGCGGCTATGTTACTTCATCCGTTGCAGTGACGATCCTCGCGATTGCACTCAGTGTCGCTGGCTACGTTGCGACTGACTGAGAACTGCGAAAGGATGAAGGCGTGCAAGCAGCTTTTTTAGTCAAGAGAGCACTGAAAAAATCCACTTTTTATATTTCAGGAATATACAATGAAAACACAGGCAGAGCACTCGTTTGCGTGTGATGGGCAGCACGCTCCCAAAGGCTTCACGAAGTGCTCGGTCATTGGATATGATGTGTTGCACTTGATCTTACAAAACTTTGATAGGACAGAGAGTCTTGCGCTGTGAAAACAGTCGATGCGAGGTCAATTTCTGGAACCGGGACGTCAACGCCGCAAGGAACATGCTGGAACTGATGAAGGGGTACTTTCAGAACCTGGGACGGATGACCGCGTTCGTGCGAGGCGGGTAGCGACAATGAAAAAAAGGAGGATGGAGAGGGTCTGAGGTACTTCAGCAACTGAATGAACCTCAGGTAGCTTGACAAGCGAACCATAGCCAGACCTCATGCGAAAATGCATATATTAAAAGAGAGTTGGGGAGAGTTTGTCTCCTCACTTGGTAGGCACAGGAAAGATGTAGACATTTCCAGTGCCCTCAGTAATATCATCTCCTTGTAGCTTTTTCTTCTTCTCAATTGTTGTTGGAATTGACACAATCACGTTGGTTGCAGTGCTGCGGTGAGCCGTTACTTCGCACTGGATGAGGTAAAAATGGTTTAGCAGACGCGTCGAGAGTCTCCGTTTTCGTGCTTACTTGCGTTGACTCAGGGACTGCAGACTTCGAGTCTCCTTTGTTAGTCGCAATACGATCTCCAGATACAGAACCGTCAAGCGCATTGTTCGCAATGGCGTCTGTGGGAAGGTCAACAGATAAATGAGAAAGCTCCACAGCAAGCGTATCCTCGCTTCCAGTCCGCGCATTAATGCCAGATTGATTTGCTGAATTACCAACTTGAACGGCTCGCGGAGTAAATGTTGCAGCATCGGCACGTAAAGACGTCTCGACAGCACCGCCGATACTTTCAAGACAACGACTTCCAGATATGACGTTGGTTTGCTGTGACTTTGTCCGGGCTGTAGCCCTAACTACAGCACCCCGAGCCGTGTGTAGCTGCATTCTCACGTACAATCGCTGCAACTGGGCACTAAGCGCATCGATCTCCGGCGTCTCCCCTTGATCGGCTAGTCTCCGCTGGCAAAACTTCAGTGCAATTCCCATTTCGCCTGATATCACGCGGGTTGTTTCTCTTCCGAGTCGCACAGCGTCTCGATTCTCTGCCAACAAATAATCGTTGAACGTGGCAGTCCCTCGATACCCCACGTGACCGGTCAAACAATCGTCAAGAAATTTCCAAACTGCTGCGCCTTTGATCTTGTTCGTGGCAGCCCGTGTGAAGCACAGGTTCGGCAGTTCGTTAACTATGTCCTCTTTCACTAAGGACGCCAGAAAATCAACATCCTCTCGATCGTCTCGAAATTGGATGTAGTGGAAGGCATGCGAGAAGCACTGATTCTCAAGAATGTGGTCCATTTCGCTATTTGCCAAATCCAGTCGGTCTCCATGGTACAAATCTCGACCGTTGTAGAGCTTGACCACCCCGCTTTCCTTGTGGCTTCTCAGATTTGGATCCCTGAACAAACTCGGCGAGTAGTACTTGATTGATGAGTCGTGAGCAGCACAGCAGTACTTGTACCCGGGCTTGGCAGGATATCTACAGAGAACGTTCGAGTTGGCTACCGTTCCTTGACAAGTCGGAGTACTTGAATTAGATGGGTTGTGCGCCGAGCAGAACCCGTCACAATCGATCCCCACGGTGTTCTGGCATCTCTGACCGGTGCTTTGGGCGATAGCGATGCACTGAAGACCTCCCGACTGTGCTTTGTGATAGAGGCAGTAACCGGATTGATCAAGATCCCACTTGATACGGCAGCGGCGACCCGTTGTACGCGCGACACCCCGACACTGGCTAGCGCTAGGCACATGAAATTTACAATAACCTTCAAAGGTAAGCCCCCACGTCACGGAGCACGGCAGACCAAGCTTGGTCAAGCCACGACATGTTGTTCGTGCCATAATTGTCCTGGCACACAAGTGTGTGGATGCCGATTATCGACGCGCTAATTGGCCAAAAACAGTATCCAATCAGCGCACACAATTGCTAACCCACGAGAGGGATCTATCTCCCCAGATCTTTTCATGAACCAGCCTCATTTCCTGATTTTCTCAGAGCAGCGAACTCCAACCACAAGCGCCTCACGTTCTACCCTCCCCCATCAACAAGGCAATGAGTAATCTCAGCACACATCCGCATGTGTTCCTGCCGACGAGGCTGACTGGGTGTCAAGGGTATGCCAAGGGGACCAAAAAGCAGTGTGGATTTCGAATTGGTCGGGACCAACGTTTCTGTCATAACCACGCAATGCAGGAGGGGAAGTGCCGGGCCATTACTCGCAATGAAAAAAGGTGCTTGGGTTCCATCACTAGTGATGGACGTGATTTTTTTTGTAAAAAGCACGAAGACTGGGCAACTCCAAATGAGCGTGTGTGCGAGGGGGTCAAACCCAGCGATGGCTTAAAGTGCTCCCGCCGCGCGACCGATCCGAACTATCCATTTTGCATGACGCAGCATGACAAGCGCGCCAACTATTGCGACCCCCAAATGTTTCGCCAGGACGGCCTTCGCAATCAAATGCTGGAAACACTGAGAAAGCGTGATAAGAACCATGACCGATATAATCCAGGAAGAAAAACTTCGACCCGTGCGTCAAGCGACGAAGTGGATCATATTGGTGAATGCCAGACAGCCGCGATGTGTTGCCAATTCGCCACCTTTACAAACGACGAAGAAAAACACGACGTGGTGAAGTTCTTTAGTGGCAATCTTGTCAATGAATCGCGCAATTTTTTGGTAACGTCGGCAGTCACAAACCAGAGAAAGGGCCAGGGCACGACACACTTCCAGCAAGACTTGATGAAGTTTTCTCTGTCTCAGTATGGTGAACCGAATTCACAAGCGCTGGATGATATCCGTGAAGCTTCATTCAATGTCCCGATCGTCGCCACGTACAATGACCGACTACTCGAGCAAGGATTGAGTCGTGCCTCTACTAGAGCGATCCGGCGCGAATCGGGTCAAGCGCTCCAATACTGGAAGTATAAGTGTCTGGATGAAGGGGACTCTCCGATCTATGACGTGCTCGGGAAGTTGGTGGGGAAGATTTTCGTGGTATTCGATCTCCACATCGACGCTGACTTGGATTAAAATGGCAAGTTTGCTATTTTACGTTTGAACTGGACTAGGGTGGTAGCTGTGTGCTAGAAATCCTGGTGATTGCATATCTTGATTTGGTGGCGGCCGGCGAGGTGAGCTACTAGTGCATGAAGAAAACAAGAAACTAGAAAAAACAAAAAAAAGCTAAAAACAAAAATACAGCTCGGCCTGGGTGTTCTGGGTCATGAGTAAAAAAGAGTGGCGGGGCACTTCTCCATGTGCTCAAGGAGCGACTTGCCGTCGTACCTCCGCGCCGTGGCGCTGTTCGTTTCTTTCACATTGTCGCCATGCAGGCCGGACGCGGGGATGATCGAGATATAGGTTCCTGGCAGGAGCCTGACGAATAACATTATCTCCTCGAAGCGCCGCATGCTCCAGCTGCACTCGTCAATGTTGCTGACATCGTCGTGGTCAACAAAGATGGCTGGGACGCTCCCACAGTTTCCGAAACAGCGTCGAATTGCCGGCTTTGGCATGGCCAATGAGCACGAAGTGCAGGTGCTCTCGCGGGTCTTCCTCGCCCTCTTCATGGCGATGGTCGTAAAAGTGCTCATACTCACTTTGGCTTCTAGCGATGATGTGATCCTGCTTCAGTAGTCGTCGTCGCTATCGCTGTATCCCTCGGTGTCCAGTATGTGCTGCTGCTCCCTCGCTAGCGCCTCCTCGAGCTTAGAGGTGAATATGGTCCTGCCGGTGTGCGGCAGCCGTCTGCCATCGTCCTCCATGTACATGGGCTTCTTCAGCGACCGAGGCCCCCGCTGCTGCGGCGAGAGAACGCTATCCGCTGCCGCCGCCCGCGGAGGGGGCGAGCTCGGCTGCTTGCGGTGAATGATGTCGTACTGCACGAGGCACACGTCCTCTTCGCGCGGGTGCATCCCCAACTCCTCGAATTCGTCCATGAACTGGCCGTTCGTCCGCGCGAATATCGCGAGGTTGGAGAAGTTTCTTTTTTTGCGCTGCAGGCTGTCGACTGGCCCAGCTTGATGCGCTGGCGCGTCTGCTTGATGTCGCTCGCGAGCATGTCCAAGTGTACTCGTTCTGCGAAGGGGCGACCATCACCACGCGCTTCAGCGTGCTAATGGACTCCGCGCGAGCTTTCAATGCCGCAAGCGCGGCCGATATCTCCTCTTCGATGTCCGGCAGCAACTTCTCAAAGATCGGTGTTATCGGCTCGCTCGAAAACGCCGACGGCAGGTTGGCCAGGCGCCTCGAGATGCTTTAGTGGGTGCCTTTGATCACGCAGAAGACGCGCGGTTGAGCGCCCATCGTGGCGGGCTTCTTCAGGTGGGGCTGCATGCCCTTGGAGAATCCCGACGTGCGTTCGACGAGGGTCCAGTGCATCGGGAGAGCGGCCCGCATCTCCATCAAGTAGCGCGCGTGCGTCTGGTACACGTTGTCCACGAAGTCATTCGCTTTTATGAGGCCGTGGTCTCCCTTGCGGAAAACCAGTCGGCGCAGCGCGGCGAACGACATCCGCAGACCTCCGTCGTCGTCCACGACTTCCTGCCCGGCCTCGAGTCCTAGGCACGTGAACGAGGCTGTCGACAGGTTTACGGTCGGGAAGTAGCGTTGCACCTCCGCCGCGTGAACACGAAGGTAATTCGGGTGGGTGCGTTACCGAACGCCTCGGCAAACTGCGTTAGCTGGGGGTCCTTGTTCATCTCGAAGAAGAAGCTGACCACGTCGCGCCACAACTTGCATTTCGAGTCCGACTGCGCATTGAGGTATGCGCTGAGCGGCGACGCGTAGTCGGCGAAGCAGGCAGAGAACATGTTTTTCGTTTGGTAAGGCTGAACTCACGAGGAGTTACTACGAGTTACTACGAGTATGTCACCCCTCAAAATCTAGCTAATGGCTACATTCTAGAAAGCGACGTCTGTAAAGCAAATAGTCGCCCAATGCACTGCGGAGGATGAAGCGCACCAAAAAGCTCCTTCGTAAGGAAAGCAAAGACGAAGACACTTGTTCTCCACGTTGCAGTTTTGGGATTGAGGTGGGAAAACCTCGAACGGTGACAAACCCCCTCTCAGTTATCCTATCCTGTGTCCTATACTAACCGCAGTATATGCTGCACACTCTCAGTCTGGGACCGAGGCTGCTGCACTTCAACAGACCGTAGCTCAACTCTTGCTGTAGTGTATGACGGAGTACGACAGACCACTAGACTCAAACAGTAGAGCGCTCGCGAACTCGCGCACGAAGTCTTTTAGCACTGCAACGAAATGTATCAACCACTGCAAGCCCAACTGCGCGCTGTATGAGCTGGAATGGACGAACACCCCCCGCTTGGGCATCTTCGCCAAGACCGACATTCCTCTACTGCAGGAGCTCACATTCCGGTACTCCGACGCGAAACTGTCCATGTCCGCGTGTCAGTGTGGGCAGCCAAATTGCGTTGCGAAGCGCAACTAACGATGTCTCACAGGAGTTGGGCCTGAACTTCTGCTTCGTTCCTGTGTAACCCCGAAAACTTGCCCATTCCATTGTTGCTGTGTAATCCCGAACACCGCCGCATTTCATTTGCCAGATTTGTCGCCGTAGCAACCCTCTTTATAGCCCCCTTATTAATCCTCCTTTCGTACCACAGCGCGTTTGTGTGGATGCGCTCCGTGTCGATCTGCGGCGTCGCGTGCGCGCGCTGTGGAGAAGCTCAGCGACAATTTCAACCCTTCCAGCAGCCGCATTTTTTTTTTTTTTGGCACTGGCGATCTTTTGCTGTGTTAGGGGTATTATTTTAAATCAAATGACATGACAAATCATCAGCGCAAATGTTGTTGTGCTGACAAATTTGCGCGAGTGATGTAGCTTGTAATGTAACTTGGTGCTGATTAGAGCTCATTTGCATCGCATGGGTACATGTACCCTGCAAGGCCATAAGAGAATGCTGATTTCTATGATCTTAAGAAATGATCCCACTCAGATACTTTCCCCCTTAGTCACCGCAAGTTAGGGCAAAAAGGCTAAATTTGGAACGCTGCTGCTATTGGCCAAGAGGAGGCACCTTGGCAACTTTTGCAGAATGGCTGCTGCAAAGCGTTGTATCCGTTTTAGAATTGCATGCGACCGTTACTTCCCCTTTAAGTATCGTTTCTATGCGGCTCTTTGATACTGCGACTGTTGCTGCACGGATGAGGGTGCCTTCATGAACCTAAACCAGCAAAGTACATTGGAGTTACGCCAAGGTATCGTGGCTACAAACCACTAATTTTCTAAAGCAGGTCCCACTAACTTTACCTGTGATTCGCAAATCTGTGGGGGCGTCCCGTGCGGAAGCCGAAAGCATACAAATGCAAGTGAATAAGCGCTGCTGCCGCACGCCGAGATGGCTCCAGAAACGCCTCAGATTTTTACAATTTCGGTGTAACTTGAACTACCGCGGTTAGAAATGGCCCAAAACAGCGTAGCTTTTAGCTTGAGAGCTAAAAGAACAAATAGTAATGCTTGAGAAGCGCACAAAGTCGTTACATCCATGCGCATTCAGCTGCTACTGGGCCACCCGAAGGCACTCAGCAGCACTTTTTTGTGGTCACGTCTTTTGCCTGACGAGTGTAGGCCACTGGACGATCTTCGTCGCGAAGCTTGCATTGAAGAAGGCGAAGCATATTTCGGGAGGCGTTAACGTCTCGGTTCACAGTCATACCATGACAGCCATTGTTCAAGCAATGGAGTACACTGTGGACCTTTTGTGTACGTATTTCACCATCCCTACACAGTCGTTGGGAGCACTGGATCTTGAGCTCTTGCTCGCAATCGAAGTGAACTTTGCTCGTGCGATATTCGGCGATCGGAATCACAGTACAGTAGCGAGCAAGTTCCCTTTCAAAGACTTTCACTGGACCGGCCGGACTCTTCTTGATGATTCCGCCAACGTCTTGATTGCTCCAGTCGCCAAAGCCAATGACTACACGCTTTCCTCTCGGAACTAGTTGCTCGCAGAGCTGGCGCAGCTTCTTCTTCATGAAGAAAAAGCTTCTCAGACGGAGACGGCGAAACGGCTTGAGCTGAGAAAAACTGAGCAGTAAGTTCATGCGCTGGGTCATGAATGCGATGTAGACTTTCAGTTTCTCCAGCGAGGCCGTCTTCTTTGTTGGCATGTTGCGGATCGCCTCAAGCACTCGCGGGTTGCAGTCTTGCCAGCCTCTGATCTTTTGCTTTGTCTTCGTGTAGCGAGCTTCTTCGTAGAACTCTTTGGAAGAACAAGAAACAGTGTCCTCCCACTGGTTGGTTGCCACGAACATATCCCGTCGACCTGGGTCGAGTCCCCACATCACGTCAAAGTCGTGTTCGGAATATGTCTTGGCGGATCCGGCCTCTCGCTTCGGCTTGCGCATGATGATCGATACAGCTTTACCATCGGTAACGATCTCTCCAGCGAACTTGCGGTTGGCGGTTTCAAACTTGTTGACGTTGAAAAGCTTACGCCAGTACTGGTCACGAACTTCTTCCCACCCATATCCTGGCTTTGGGATCGTGTATCCAGCGCGCTTTAGCAGTCCCCAGAGTCCTAGTTGACACATCTTCATGTGACTACACTCGAATCCCTTCTTCGTCGGAAGGATGGAGAACACTCGTATCTCACGATATTGCTCTCCTTCATCAATAACCTGACCTCCGTACAAATTTCTCTCTTCAATGTCGTTGAGGAACGTGTAAGTGAGTGGAACAAGTCGATGAGCATCGTCCACCAGTTTTCCATTGGCTTTACGAGGGATTTTCTCTCGCCACTCTTGAACAATTGCGTCGAACAAAGTTCCCTGAGGAATGTACGGCTCGTGACTCAGGATCGCTTGTAATAAGGTGTACACCTTCCGACCATCGATCATGTACGTGCGCTTCAGGAACTTGTGGAAACGTCGGTAGAAGTTCATGGACAATGCGTTCTTCGTCATCGTAGCCATTTGATCTGCCTCATGGTGACACCACCCTTGGTTGATGTAACCGCCATTAGCTTGTGGAGAACGTGCGCATCGACTCTGATGGAAGGTATGGATCTTGGACACGTAGCTTGAACGAAGCGGAGGGAGGACAGCGCTCTGGGGGGAGACCGGAGCGGAGGCAGGAAACCACTTGAGCTGAAGAAGGAAGATTCGAAAGTGATTGATTGATCGGAGCTTACACTGTCTTCACTACCTAGTCTGCATCCAATCATTTGGTGCATCTAATCACCAACACTCTGTACTCGTCCAATCATCCTACTCGTCTAATCATGGATGGTGTAAACAACGTACCGTAATCATCGCAGGATCGTATTGGACCGGTTCGGGTTGACCGGTTAATGGGTACAGCTGATACACAGTACCCAAGACCAGCAACCCTCAATAGACTCGCGTTGTAGACCTTGAGAGATTCGTCGAGTTCGCCCTTGATCTTTTGATTCCGAATCATATTCATCACAGCGGAAAGACAGCTTCGAAAGAAGTTTGCGTCCAACTTAGGTATTTCCTTTTCTTCTTTGAGCAGTCGCAGCACGTGCACGTTCGCCAGTAAGTAGGCTTCCAGTACACCCTTGCTCATATCGGCGAGAACTTCCTCCCATGGTAGCGCTCTTCCTGGCAAGAACCTTCCTCCTCGCTTACAGAAAGTGTTCAATGTTGTCTTCACCGCAACGTAGTCCGTTGTCTTGTTATCGGCGATACGCTGTGCTCGGTCTGGTCTTTGGACTCGGGGGGTTTCTTGTTCGCTTGGAGGCTTCTCGTTTATTAAGGTTGGCTTGTCTGGCGGGAGTCGACGTTTGCCATGCATGGTGAATTGCGGTATGAAGTACGTGCATCCATCCACTCATTCGAGAGGACCTTCATTCACTATTCATTACTGCAAGTTGTAGTGGAGATCCGCCGGATGGATGATTTGTTGAAATAAAATATTGAACCAGGGTGACATTTTCAGTGAAACCCGCGAGTTATACTCTAGTTTTTGCACTCATTTTGGTTTGATATGGTGTGCGATACACAGAATATCCCATCCCGCCATTGTTTTCATAAATTCAAAAAAGTATTGTGATGGAGGTGATTATCGCTCGTCTGGAGGAACGTCTTGCCGCGTCGGAAGCACGTCTTGATGCGTCGGAAGCACGAAATCGCCGTTTGCAAAGACACTTAACGATCGTCACGACAAGGAATGAACGGCTGCATGAACAACTGACGGCTGCGAACGCGGCTACGCTGGTGGAGCGCCATGACAAGGAGTTGGCCAACGCTAGCGAGGCTGCTGCCAACGAGCGAGAGACCGCTGCCAACGAGCGAGAGGCCGTGGCGCGTCGTGATGCCCGTGATTTCGCCCTCTACGCTAAAGAACTGACCGGTAAGCTGCTGACGATGCACGAACGCTTGAAGACCAGCCACTTTCGCTCCATCGAGAACCCGCGAGGCCCAAGTAGACGTCCTGTGGCGGTGCTGCTCGATGCGTCGAACTCCGAGTACGTTCGAGGCAAGCATGGGCTGTCCGTAGAGGCGTTCCCGCGTGTTTTCAAGATCGTGGAAGGTCAAGAAGGTCTCCATGTGATGAAAGAGCTCAGAAAGCTGGGACAGGAGAACTGCGAGGTATTGGAAGCGCCGGTGTACTTTGCAAACGGGATTACCCTGCGCCATAGCGTGCGTGAGCGTTTGGGCGAACTTAATGGCAATTGTTTGTTTTTCTTTTTCGTGTGCAGGTCAACCGTACCAACTCTCAACAGAACGTTGCCGCCGGGGAAGACAATGCCAGCTACATCCGCTTCGGGGTATTCGCATTCCGCGACGGCGACGCGGCGCCTGGTAACGATGAAGTCATCGAGTTTGTACAAGGTGTCATCTCCGACCTCCAGACAACTCCGACGAGGACCTTCGCTGTAACGGGGTTACACGGCGTTATTTGCCTTGGCTACATTAGCGTGGTAGACACCAGCTAGGCACACGTCACAGATTAATGGTGTGGCACACACGAGGGGATACGAGATGACCCCAGAGCCACACGTTGCATTTTGATTAGGATTTAGTATGTTAGATATTAAATCCGCTACATTTAGGATTAGGACAAATAAGATCAATACAGTTCAGTTTGCATTTCACATAATTAGTGTCAGTCCTTTGTTACAGGGACACTGATTCTGTGAGTCCCGTATTTAGTGGACTACTTGGTTCTTGTATAGAACCGAAGGCTAGCGCCTTGCAAGCGAGACTCTACGAGTCAACTAAACTTCCTCTGTGCGGTGCACACCAACGCAGCCCCGCTGCATTCGCCCGTTTGAAGCCGAGGAAGTTGCCCTTTGCTTCGGCAGCTACATCGACTGAGTATTTTTCAGCTCTCATCTGGTTCAAATCGCCCTTCAAGTACTTATTGCCAGCGATTTTAACGTACGCGTGGTTGAAGTGCTTGATCTACTACCCGCATGATGCAGATACTTAGCGTTCCTCGCTTGTAGGACAGCACTCGAGAAAGGTCGTCCTTGCGAGACATCCCTACCTTGAATAGGTCAGTCCCGACCAGCTCGCATGGCTGCACTAGATAAACGATCGGCATACCCTTGTACAGTTTGCAACCCTTCTCAAAATGCTCGTTTCACGAGGGGCATTTCATATTATATGTGCCTGCGCTACGTACTTGTGTGAAGAAAATTTAAAAAAAAAAACGAAAGATGAAATCTCAGGCTGAGCGAGATGTTTGTACAAGTGGCGGATAGCTCGAGCGCTGGCCGTCTCCACCCAAGTAGACTTGGATATGGCAAGGTCGGTTGGACATTTTCACTGCCACTCGTAGTAAAGAATATCGAATAGTGTAATATACATGAAGGCCAAACTACTCAATCATGCAGTTGCCGCCCCTTTTTAAGTTGCGCAACGAATCCCACGACTGAACGCAGTAGCATGCGTAAAAATGTTGGCATTCATATCATTATGTGACCGGCCGTCCTAGAGTCGCCAATGACTGTAGAAAGTTAAGCAGCCCCCACCTCGGGCAGTGTCCGGGTGGGTGATGTATAGTATACGTATACCTCCCGGATAGCCTCGAGGTGTTGCGCTGTTTGACGGTGTGTGGTAGTTCTGGCTGGGCCGTTAGACATTTGGACCTGGAGGGGTCGGAGCGACGCTTCGGCAGAAACCGCGCCCCGAGAAATCCTTGAGTCATTGAAAGGGAAACCGTACCCTGTCACCATAGTGATACGCACGTTCTCCTACCCAGGAGAACACGCGACACCTAAGACAACGTCAGGTGGGGAGTTGATTTGGGTCAACCTACCTACAGTTGGCAATGATGCGCCTCCACTCATGCCAAAACAATTTCACGGATGTGCTTGTGGCTTTTTTTTGTCACCAGCCTAGCGCTGCGCACTCGCTGAGGGTGAGATATCGCATCACAAGGCAGAAGGTTTTCTTGGGCGGCCAGTCACACACGCGTCCCATGGACACGATCAGCCGGATCTCTGGCGACGAACACGGGGGGGCGCCTGCACATCTGTTCGAGGTCCTTGTACTGGACGTCATAGCCTCGAAACAAACACGGCGCGGCACATGCCGCGACTCCGCCTTCTTCGCGGTCCATCAGCCCTAGGATGCGCGCGGTGAAAGCGAATAAACCGCTTGATGACGGTCGCCTGTTGGGCCTCGATATCGTGTCGCTGCATTGTAGTAGATGTCCAGGACGAAAAAAAAAGGTTATGAGCAGGAAGACGACGTCCATAAGCATTTTTATGAATACGACGTGAGGTACCGCAGGCGCATCTGGATCTGCACGCGCTTGGAGGCGAAGTACACCGTCGCATTCGGCTGCGAGAAGGAGTCGATGGGGTAGTGGCCGCTGTTCGGAAGCTGTTCGTGGCGCAGCGCGCTCAGGTCGACTTGGATGAGGATGGACGTCTTGTCGCGCTTGGTCACCGTGTGGCCTTCGGAGCGGTTGACCTCCGCGATGACCGCGCTGTTCCGCGCCACGCTCGGAGTTTCAAAACCGGTGATGTACACGAGGTCACCCGTGACGAGGCCATGGTCGGCGTCGAACGTTATCAGCCCCAACCGGTTCGTGTAGTCAAAGCTTCGCGAGACCATGCGATCCGCATCAAATGCGATCTTCGGGGAAACGGCGCCGAAGCTCAACGAGAAGGAGTCGATGTAGTTGACGGGCTTCGAGAACGAGTACGTCGGGTTCACGGGCTCGAGGTAGATGAGGTTGTTATCGATTTGCACGATGTTGAGGCAGAAGTGAAACTGCCCGCCCTCGTAGGCCTCGAAAGAGTTGCTCGCCCACTCGTTCACCGTCAGCGTGATCTTGTTGTAGAACGTGACGTATACGGGCATGTACGGGATCGTGAAGCCGTAAACCTCGATCTCCACGATGTCATGGATGCGATTGCCCACGATCACGCTGCCGTATTCGGACTTTGCTTCGTGTCCGTCAGCAGCGAGAACATCATCTTGGTCGGGTTCGTGTTGACCTTGTTCTGGTAGCGGGAGTCGACGAGCACGAAGTCGTCGCGGAAGGGCGACGCATAGTTGAGGCAACGGACCGTCTCGAGGCGCTCCGCTGGCGGCATGCTCATGGGCCTTCTTCTTGGCCGGAGCTTCCGCGCCGTCCCCCGGCGTGCGTATCAGCTTCAGCAGGTACTTCGTGGTCGCGTTCATATTATCCGAGAGGCTGCGGCCGTCGCCGGCGAGCCTCTTGCCGTAGAGATCGGCGATGTAGGCGTTGGCCTCGTCCACGGTGGCCGCCTGGCCCGCGATCGCATCTCCGCGCAGCAGCGCCAGGAACGCGTGGACGTTGACGAAGTTGGTCTCGCGCTTGGGCTCCAGCCCGTACTTTTCGCAGATCAGACCGATGAGCTTGACCAAGTTGGCCGGGCTCTCCAGCTCCGCGGCGATTACCATATTTGATTGACAGGGTGTATATTATTTCTCGCAAATGGAGAAGGTGATACTGAAGCACCCGACTGCACCGTGAGACTGGCAGTCGCTGTCTTGTAACACCGCGGTCTCCCTGGACTTCGTCCTGGAGCACCCGGAACTACCGTGGGTGCCGGCGTACGTGTCCGAAGACACAAGCGTGAGCGAGGCTCACGTGCGCGCCAACAAGGCCTTCGCCTGGAACTACGGCCATCTGTACACCAACTCGAACGTGTCGCTGGCCTTCCTGGAGGAGTTCATCAACAGGCCCGCGCAAGTCCGCCACGTGGACTGGTACGCGATTTCGACGCACCCAAGCGTCGACATGCCGGCGGTGACGCAGCACCTGGAGTACGCCTGGAGCGACCGGCACCTGTCTGCGAGCCCAAATCTCACCAGCAACTTCATACTCAACGAGGGCAGGGCCCGCGAGTGGTTCGTGCCGTTCGTGTACTCGAACCCGGGCATCACCGCGCGGGACATTCTGCGGTCCACTCTGACGGAGCTCGAGGCCTTCGCGTGGAACTACCGGAGCCTTCCTCCAACGCGAACCTACCCATCGCATTCGTCAGAGACCACCCGGAGCACGACTGGAACTACCACTCCATCAGCGAGCGTGCCGCCCTGCCCGACATCGACGGGTTCTGCCAGATCGCTTGGGACGCCGTCGGGCTGTCGGCCAATCCGGCGATAACGTACGAGTACGTCGCCTCGCGCAAGAAGGCCATCCAGTGGAACCGCCCGACGCTGCTGGCGAACGGCGCCATCTCACTGGAGACGATCGAGTGCCGCCGCTCGTGGTTCGTCGACGGGTGGTCGCACCGCAACGCGCCGGAGAGCTTCCTCTCATCGAACCCAACCATAACGCCCAAGTGGATCGATGCGAATCGATTGTCTGTCGACTGGAAACTCCTGCCAAAAAACCCATTCAGTAATACTACGGGTTTCAATAAGAATGTCACCACGTAATAAAGCATTTATATGTGTGCCATGCATAATCTCGAAGAACGAGCGATATTGACCTCCGGTTCCTCTCAGACAAAAAAGAGGAAATCGGCATTACGAGGGCTAGAGTACTTCGTCGCAGGTTGCGGTCGTACAAACGATCAAAATCTCGACGAGGGCTTTAGTTCATTGGGTTGCAGTAGAGCAGTCAGATTTGTAGGAAGCTTTATTACTGAGGGCACTGGAAATGTCTACATCTTTCCTGTGCCTACCAAGTGAGGAGACAAACTCTCCCCAACTCTCTTCTAATATATGCATTTTCGCATGAGGTCTGGCTATGGTTCGCTTGTCAAGCTACCTGAGGTTCATTCAGTTGCTGAAGTACCTCAGACCCTCTCCATCCTCCTTTTTTTCATTGTCGCTACCCGCCTCGCACGAACGCAAACGAGTGCTCTGCCTGTGTTTTCATTGTATATTCCTGAAATATAAAAAAGTGGATTTTTTCAGTGCTCTCTTGACTAAAAAAGCTGCTTGCACGCCTTCATCCTTTCGCAGTTCTCAGTCAGTCGCAACGTAGCCAGCGACACTGAGTGCAATCGCGAGGATCGTCACTGCAACGGATGAAGTAACATAGCCGCCGCCGTTGTAGGTTTCGGTTGAGACGTAAGCTGTCGATGTCGGTGTCGATCCAGAGCTTGATTTCGATTCAACAGGCGGGTAAAATGTCGGAGTCGTCGACGTGGAAGGGGGGGAAGTTGTGGCTGCCGGTGGCGCAGATGTCTCAAGGCACTCAAGTATCTCCGTTCCATTACTATACTTCACTTCGCTCTTGCCGTTTAAAGTGATCTCTTGTACCCCCACTGGCTTGTCTCCATTGCACCGGAGTGTGACATCACCCGCATAATAGTAGTAGCAGCATGAATACGATTTAGTTAGGCACCCCACGCTTTGCTTCACGGTAAGCTGGCAGGATTGTTGCGTGTTGGCACAGTGGACAGGGACATTTACGGTTTTCGCTGTTGGAGACGTGTCCAAATTGTTGTAGACCCATCGCCTAATCCACTTGTTTTGGAAGGTGCTGCCGAAGCCGTAGGCAGTGAGATCATTCATGTCCTTAAATTCGCTTGGCACGTCAATCTTCAGCAGTGAAGCGTTGTTAATCCCGCAATAGTAAATATCACCCATGTAAGGAATACTATCGATGCATAGCGACGCAAGCGATGGATCTATCACTGTCGTCACGGTCCTGGTGGTACCAGCGTTCACGCTTAAGATATCGCCACAGTTACCAGGGCAATCACTGCAGATGTAATCAGCGACGACGACACCAAGCAAGGTCATCGTGAGCGCAGCAAAAAGAAGCCAAAACTTCACGGTGTCGGGAGAGTAGAAGGAGAGCGACTGGGAGTGAAGATTCTGGCTGTGGTGTTGGTGGAGAGAGTGTGTACTTGTGTGTGCCGCTTGGTGAAATTGAGACTGACGAGGAAAATTTAGTTCTTCGTCGACTTTGATACGAGGCGAGCTATGCGCTGGTCTTAAACAAAGATCGATTTACAGACCGGTAAACCACCTTGAAATTCAACTTGCAATACAAAAATAACCTGTGCCTCTGTCCTCTGCCCACTGGACCACCAAGAGGCCCCCAAATTATTGCAGAGTCGAGGCACGCTGGCATCATGAAGTGCATAAAGCCATGTGTACACTTCACAATGAGCGGTTGCGAATTCCCTTCGTTTATTTTTAATCGGTTGGTCGTTTCCAAGTTCATCCATGCCGTTCAGCGGCAAAAGTGTCACCTACCGGCCGTATAGATAGGAGTGTGTCAGATAGTGTTTGGAAATGTACATGTAGCAGTTTCAGGGGAGTGGTTTACTCCTCAGAAACTCTGGTAGGATGAGAAATAACTGTAGGGACGGAAGAGAAGTTATTACCGGGGGCAATGAAAATGTCCACTTTATTTTTTGTGCATTTGCATATAAATGATATCAAATTCAGATAAACGAGTATGCTTTTGTCTCCGCACCAAATCGCGGACATTCTTGACGTATGCATGCGAGCAATTCAACGCTGGCTCAAGGGAGAATTTATGACACCACGTCCGTTACAGTAGATCAAAAAGTGCCCAACGGGCCCGGTCAAGAAATTGGAGAACGAGTTCAAGCGATATTGCACGGTCGACTCAGTTCCCGAGTTTCGCACGAGAAAACTACATGCAGGCTGTCATCGAGAGCTAACGTATCAGTTTGCGTTACGCAAGTGAGAGGACGGCGTCGTTCGTCGCGTCAAGGTTCACAGTGTACTCCATTGTCAACACAATGGCTGTTTTGGTATGACTGTGAATCGCGACCAGAATGCGTCCAAGAACATCCTGCTCTTGACTCTACCTCATTTCCTGAATCAAGATCGACATCCAGCATTTTGTAGACAAGGAACGTAGATTATAATTTCGTGTCGTTTTAGTGCCCTCGGGTTGCTAGGCGATAGCTGATTGATTCTCCAGCATTATTACTCCTGCTCGGATAGGCGACATTGACGCCTTTCGTAAGGTGGACATTTTCATTGCCCCCGGTAATACGAAAAAAAATTCGTGGAGATGTACGAGAACATAAGACATTTTCACAAAGGCCAAATTGTTTTGCCTCTGTCGATACGGGTCACGGACATTCGACCGACGCGATACTAAGGCTTCAGCGATTCTTTCAATAGATTACGACGGAACAAGTCTGCTTCGTCGAAGTATAAGACCTCGTGTAACTTGTTCCATCTCGCGACATCAAGCACGTCGTCTTGGAAGAGCGAGCGCGATACAAGGAGCTGCGCAAGCAAGAGCACTTCGTCCCGGAGCTTGTCGATATAAAAGCTTGCCACGCGCATCATGTCCCGTATTTCAACAGGGTTATGACCCGTGTTCGCGCGAATCACCACTTTGGCTATATCCATCAGCTCCTGCCGAGTAAGCAAATCGACAAGCTTCGCACAGTTGCCCGGCAACGGCCTGTCGCAAAGGCGTATAATCGCATTCTTCCAGAATACAGGACCGCGGTCCTCAATGAACATTGCCACAAGTTGGAATGCATTAGCTTCACTCAATTGCATTTGGTCAATAACATGATCTGCGATCCAAAACGTCTTGGGCCGCATGATCGCGTAAGCAACGAAGTTGCGAATGTCGCATTTGCTCACGCGCTCCACAACGCGCTCCATTGCAGGGCATCGACTGCACTTGCTCGTGATCATTTCGATTCCAACATGATACAGCATGAAGGACCACTGCGGGTTCTCAATCAACGCCATCGCCACGTCTTGATGCTCTCCAATTTTTACAAATTTCGCCAGCGGCCCCGCGAGATCACCGTACACATTGTGGTCGCCGACGCACCGGTTCGTGAGTAGAGTGCCTTCTTGGCGAATAAAACATCCTGCAAATGCCATCAGCGCATTCCCGATAAACTTGTCCGGCATAACCTGAGCCATTTCCTCACTATCGTCATGCGTCCCGCGCAGAAGTAGCAAGCGAAACGCGGAGGAGTTCACGACGTGTGTGCACTGAGTGCATCGCTGTGCGAATGCCGCTCGCTGTTCATCGAATGCCTCGCTGAACTGAATAAATTGGCGGAGAGCACTTATCATGAACGGCGTGGAAACTCTGAGTATGGGTGGGCTGGCGAAGGGGAATAGTACTGCACGAAAGGCAGAGCCACAGGAGAGAATTTGGCCGCCAGCTTGGGGGATTGCACCACGTTAACGAGACGAATGAGTCCAATCCGCGAGAGTGTCAGTACCATCTCCCCATTGTTGTCCATCTCTGACAGTGACTTCTGCACGGTGTCAGAGATGCTCTCCAGTTCACCACGTAGATTCTCCTGCAGTGCGTCCACGAGTACGAGGCCCTCACACTTAGGTCCATGAACAGAATTCTTCAGGTCCTCTGCCAATTCTCTCATATTGTACCCACCAGCTCCATGAGCCACTAGCACCACTTTCCCAGTCACGTTGAGCTTCTCCAGAATCTGCTTGTACTCATTTACGACCTGCGTGGACGTCCTGGGCAGCACTCCAGGCTTTGAGAAGCCCAGACCTGGACGATCAATACTGAGGACAGTGGCGAACTTGGCCACGTCGTCTGCTACCTTATCCCAATCGAAGGACGTCTCCCCCACGCCGCCGTCGAACAGGACAGTCACGTCTCCGCTGCCACGACGTTGGACATGAACATCAGTGGGTTTTCCATCGGATCCGGAGATCTGCATCATAAATCCTGGAGGGTCCATGGGATTCAGTGTCTTGACAGTCTCAATTACGAAGCCTCCCGATGCGATGAGAACTGAGGTCACTGCCAAACCGCCGAACATGAGCTTGGCCACCTCTTTGAGTTCCGTCACCAGCAATTGCTTGGTGGGGCGCACAGTGGGGCGCGGCTCGGGTGCAGCTGGCTTTGCAGCCTTCTTGGAGAACCGGCGAGCATTGGCAGCGGGCCTGGAGGCTGCAGCACGGAGAGATCGTCCTAGCCGCACGTACATCTTAGAGGCTGATTGTCGAATGACACGATTATCGAATCAAATTTTGGATACTATCGAAAAGAATACTATTTTAGTATGCTCTATGAAGGTATTTATTCAACAACACAGAATCGTTCACTATTTTTCAATAAGTTTAAAAGTTGTAAGAATTGACTTTAGTTTGTTGGGGCTCGAGTAATGCAAGCAGTTAGCCTAGTAGGGCAGTATCTAGGATGAGTCCGACAGTAGAACCCAGGACAAGGCCAAGATTCAAGAAGAAGCTCGTAACGGGGCCGATAATGTGTTGCTCGTCAGGCTTCACGCTTTCACTCACGAAGATGATAGTCAAAGCGCCAAGGTATCCATTACCAAATCCGAGCAACAGCACGCAGATCACGGAGAAAACGTCGCTCTGCAGCCACCACTCTTTGACAATGCCAATGATGAGTGGGACCAAGATGAATCGCGCGAAAATCGGCATCCAGATATTGCTAGGTTTGAGACCGAAGCGGTGGTTGACGACGAACCGCCCAACGCAGTCGAAAGTCGAGAAAATCGTGAGCAAAATTAAAGACCACCAGCCATTCTCCTCAAGTGACGGGAAGTTGTATGTCTTAATTTCAGTGACGAGTGGCGGCCAAACCGACAGACTTGCGAGATATACACACAGGATAAGGAGCTCCAAGTGCCAAACCTTCTTGAAAACGGACCATTTGCTGGAAATTCTGCCGGCACCATCGATCGATAGTCGTTTTTCCACTTCAGTGTCACTGTCGTCTCCCGTAAGCAAGTACTTCTTCGTAATCTGCAGATTCATGGCTTTGTAGTATGCTGTGATACAAACCGCGATCGTAAGCGCTCCCGTGTAAAAGTAAATAAGCGACGACGCCAGCAATTGATCCTCTGGGAACATGAGTTTGGTAAAGTCGCGATAGATACTACCGATGAGCGCGCTCAGGCCGATACCCAGTTGGAAACTCTCTTGGACTCGCTGAGGGTAATGTGACACGAGTGCAATGGCACAACTGTCGATGAAAGCAGTGGCAACTGCAGCTATAGCCGTAGCACCGAGCACTGCGATGATGTTGGCATTGTCCGATGACAGGAAGAAATAGGATGTCGGAACGAAGACTAGCACGACCAACTGACCGATGAAGCCGCCGACGATGCGACCGGAATACTGGGGCTTGACGAAACACACGACGAGGCCGATCAGGAACACTAAGTTCGTGTACATGAAGACGCAAGTGATGGCGAATTCGATGTTGAAGTCAGGGAACAGCATATTCCAGTAGTCGACTGGCTGGGTAAGAGCAGAAAACGGAAAGAGGAAGCCAATGCCAACAAGCGCAAACAACCAGCAGGCCATCGTCTCCTCTCGTGCTTCACTTTCAGCGGTCTGCACATGCGTTTGGCTTTCGAGCGGGGTATCGACATGTTCGGAGAAGGACGAGAAGTGAACTTCCGGTGTCTGAGGGGGCGACTTTGACATGGCGGTGGTAATGGTGGTTCCGGCGCAAAAGGCGAAGTGTCAAGCAAAGGAGCTGCGTGAATGGCTGGCTGGTTGTACTGGGTGGTTTAACGACACAACAAGTTGTGTGGTTGAAGACGAGTCATACCGGCACGCGACTGAATGTCATTCAAACAGTGTTGGTTGCTGCTGTGTCACAGACAACCAGTGGTGCAGTGTGAACCGTGGTAAGCACGGGTGTGCTTGCCAACAGCAAGTGCAAAGCACGCACGATGTTGTTTTATTGCATAGCCAGGTAAGGTGCATGCTGCCTCTAGCATTGTCGTTGGCAGAACATAATGCGAAGTGCATGTACATGTAGGTAGATGAATGTACGGTGACCGCAAAGATCGCGAAGGTGAGGAGGAGATTCATGAATGATATCGCTGAAAGAATGAATGCATGCATGAAAGAATGATGGACAAAGGGTTGCTGCCCAAAACTACCACAGTCGCTACGTCAGCCCTCGAAGCAAAGCATATCGAGCGATATACGTGTAGCTGGATATGTTCACCAACCAAAAAATGTCCTCCTCACTTTGAAAACCTGTCGGGAAAATGTTTCAGGGACCCGGAGATATGGTAACTTGAGAGGTGAGTTCACGCTAGCAGTGCTAGGCTAGCACCCAGCACGACAACCAAAGCAAACCTGGTACCGAAAGTTGGCACGTACACGAAAGGTGTGTTCTCAAATGCACTTAAAATAATGCTCTTGGCTTCGAAGCGGAGACACCTACGTAAAGAGCACACGGATGTACTAGTAATAATAAGGAGAATCTGCTACACTTAGCAGATATTTCTATGTACCAATGGGTCTTATTGGGTTACATTCGTGCAACCGCATAAATTGCAAAAGGTCTGCCACCACAGATCAAGATGCAGCGCCGAGTCCTGTTAGCCGCGTCCTCTGCGCTGCGCCACCGCGCTCCTTCGTCCTCCGCTCTATGTGCCACTGCCAGTGGGTTGTCAACGCGGTGGAGCTCCACCTCATCGGGCCCTCAGAAACGCACAGTGCAGGTGCTGCATAACAAGCCGCAGACCAGTTACGTGCAGGTGGAACAGGACATCGCCGCTATGCAGCGCGAGATCCGCGACACCTACAAGTGTGTACCATTGCACATTAATTCGCCAGACCTAAGGCTGAAGATTCAGCGCTAAACGTCCAGCAACCGCCTTCTCTAACCTACGTTTTTGTTATTTTGAACTTCACAGCTCCGGTGACTACCAAGCTGCTCTGGAGGCCGGTATGCAGTGCCGAGACCTGGTCAAGTCCCACTTCGGAGAGAACCATCCGGTGTATGCAAGTACAATCACCAATATTGCACTGATGCACAAGAATTTGGGTCAGATGGAGGAGGCAGTGGAGTCCTACGAGTTCGCGTTGCAGACGTACAAGGCCAGCGTCGGCGAGCAACATGCGTCCTTCGCCACGACGCTCTACAACCTGGGGCTTGTGTACCGATCCTTAGCTATTTCAAGTACCGGTATGGAACGTGTGAATTCGCTGCACCGCGCGCTCGAGTGCTTTGAAGAGTCCCTGAAGATCCGCCGCAATATCCTCGAGCCAGGACACCCAGACATCGCTCTCAGCATGAGCAACATGGGCGTTATTCACTGGCAGAACAAACAGGCGGAGAAGGCGTTCGAAGCGCTTGTTGAGGCGGTGGAGCTACTTGAAAAGAAAGTGGGGCCCAATAGCTCGTTGACGGCTCTGGCTAAGAACAACCTTGCCTACGCCAAGAAGGAAGCGCGCGAGTATGATGAAGCCATCAAGCTGTACGAGGACGTGCTGGCTGTGCGGAAGCAGGTGCTCGGTTTGTCGCACAACGAGACTATTATGGCACGCCACAATCTTGCTGAGGCCTACCGATCAAGCGGAAACGAGGACAAGGCGGTGGAAATCCAAAACGAGATTCTAGAGCTCTTTGACGCTGAGTTGGGGCCAGAAGAGAGGAAGTGAGAGCTGCAATATTGTAGCAGTGCTCTTGCGCTGAAGGCCTTACGTTTTTGACATCAACATGCTTGGAGTTTATTACGTTAGGTCTTGGTACACAGTTTATCTCGTGGTGCTCTATTCAAACGTGCCTTAGCCTACCTTGTTCGGGTTAGCGTGGGGGGCCTTAAGCAATGCTGGAGCATGAGGAGGCACAAGCAAACGACGAAGGTCTTCTGATGTCGCCTGCGTAGTGTCACCATGGGTCTCCCAGACTCGAGACGCGATCAGCAGACTAGAGATAGCTCCACCGCTGCCTGGGTTGGACGACAGCACCGACAGGAAACGCGCTGCATACTGCTTGGTCGTCGTGCTCTCGCCAATCTTAGACTTTGGTACGAGTGTGGAAAGCAAGTTAAGTAGCGCTGCCGCAAGCTGTGAGCTCACCGCAGCCTTTGCAAACTCGGTTGCAGCCTGTGTGTGTCGCTTGAGGGGGATCATGTGCAAACACAGCAGAAGCTGCATCTCGGTCGAGTCACCAAGCCACACGTGAGGCAGCAAATTGGACAAGCTAGACGGGTCCATTCCCTTGACGAGGTTGTCGATACAGGCAGGAATGAGGCATAGATTGCCGAGCAACTGCAACGTTATGCGAGCGAGTTGTCCCTCTGTCGAAGCTTCTGTTCGAGCAAGGTTCTTGTACACAACTTGGAAGGCACTCTTAATAAATGGAGGGACCACAGTCGCCAAAGGATCGACACACTTGCCGCTGAATGAAAGCATGTGCACGCACTCCATACAACGAAGCAGTAGTAACGGAGCATTTGCGAACGAGAATCCTTGAGGTTGAGTTTCGTGGTCCAGTACGAATAGCAATGTCAGCAGCCCATCCGCCTGTACAACCTGCACGTCCATTTCGGGAGTATACTGGAGTAGGTTCCTAATAGCTGTGGCCACAGGTAGCAAACGTTGCAACAGTACGCTCTCCAGAGCTTGGGGTTGTGCTCGAACACCTGAGATGTCGTACGACAGAGCTGCTAAAAGCCCATGCATGACATGCCCACTCACAGTTCGGTTCTCCAGCTCTGCTGCTGCGGCTGCCGCAGCTTGGATCTCCTTCTTCGTTGTTGGTTTCGGCTTAAAAATGTCAGCACGGCTTCCACCACCATTCACAGTTCCCGCAATTTGAGCGAGAATTCCATTCTTCGGGTTTTCGTTGAAAAAGTTGACGTAGATGCCTGCCACGCACAGCTCTTCCTTTTGTGCCGTGTACATGAAGTAGGGTGGTAGTTCAAATACTCTGTGCGCGTCTTCATCACTTTGATCCAACGTTGTGTGGAACTGGATCGCACGCTGAGCGAGGCTGATCAATTCTTTTCTCATACGCTCAGTCCACATCACGTGCGGCTCTCGAACTTCGGTCGCTAGCACATCTAACATTTTGATAGGTCCAGCTCGTCGCAAGATATCCACCAGTGGACGCGTAAAGATCTGTTCAATGGTAGTTTGCATCCGTTTGACAAACACAGCAATCGACTCCTCCCTTGCGTTGGCTTCTAAAATCCTTCCCAGTGCCTTCGCCGCACCAATACTAATACGTTGCATGTCTTCATCACCATCATCATTATCCGGCTTGTAGTTGAACAACAACAGCGTCAAATACCACAAGATTCCATGCTCAGCGAGCTGCAGCAAAAGCACCTCTGCCATTTCTCCTGAGCTTCCGGCCATCTCATACACAATTTGGAGAGACAAATCTGTCGCAAGGCGGTCTCCTTCTTGGGAAAGAAAGCGTGTCAAGCATGGCAGCAAGTCAATTGACTGCGCAGCCGCGGATACACGTCCATTGGGCTGATTAAGCACGTTGACAAGAGCTTCCAAGACCCAGTGTGTCATCACGTTCGGAGCACATCCATCCACAGTACTCAGTGCTTCTTGGTTGTGGAAGAGCAATTGAAGCGAATTGCAAAGCACACGAAGTCCCAGGCCTGAACTGCATTCGTGGGCGTTCTCGTCTGAAATGCCAACGGCCAAATTAATCACACGAATGGCACTCCCAAAAGCCCTCACAAACGTCGTCTTCGTCGCAATCGCGTTGGACACATCGTAAAAGGTTTTCGTCGAGCCAACACGGTTGTCTTTTAGTTCACTAATGCACCGCTCCAACGCCTCCAAAAAGTACGGGAAGTTTTGCAAGTTCGTGATAGTTTGGGAGTCAGGGAAACGACGTAGAAGTAGTGCTGTTGCATCGAGTAACTCAACAGCATCGAACACTGAAAGGAGTTTCGTGGATTGACCTTCGCTTGCCTTGGCCCCGCGAACCGTTAACAACAATCCTGGGTGTACCCACCGGCGAATCGAATCCAATAACGCCCTCAGGAAAGCAGTTTCATCATTAATTGGCCACCCGGGAAAGTTCTTCTCATCGAGGAGGTTGTGCAAATAGTACTGGTAGCACTGCAATGCATGGACTTCCTTCGGGTACTGGATCAACGCAATGCAAGCCTTGTGCTCCGAGCCCTCGTTCTCCGAGATGTAAAACATGCCGTTTTCATCCGTATGAAGCTCCATGAATTTCTCGATGTACGACACCATTTGGTTGCGCATATTCGCATTCCAGACCACCTCGGGGTTATTCGCGTCAGAGAACAACGCCGTAGCAAACCGTCGCGGGCCATGGCGCAAGAGTTGGGCAACCATCGATACTGGCAGCACTCGCACCAGCCAGCTTCTCAGGCATATTCGCGTTAAAGGGTCGGGGGAGAACACACCCTTCTTGTTTTCTCCCTTTTGCTTATCATCAATAAGATGAGGAACATCAAGTCCTGATTGCCGCAGGTGGATGTGAGAAATGAGACGCGCTGCGATAGACATCTCGTCCACATCCTGAGAGAAACGAAGCAGGTAGTAAAATATGCCGGAGGCATGAAGATTCGGGATGATCGCCTCATTGTGTCGAACCAGAAGGCGAATCAAGCCAAGGCACTTCTTGAAGACAATGCGATTTGGGCAGTCCAAAAGGCCCACCAAGAATCGCAACGTCTGATCTTCACACAACCGGCGCTTAATAGAGCTAATCGGACTCACACCGGAGCCTTCAAAATGAGTCAGCCGTCCATATTTGGGGAATCGAACATCCTGATACATATGTCCTTCTTCTTCCGCAGTGTGGCAGTCAATGAGTCGACTAAGCACGCTTAAGCAAGTCTGCATAATCATCGACCCACTCATGGCACCACAGTGTTCCGCTACGACTGTCACACGACTTGGCTCTTCCTCCTGGTCACTATCATCGTCACGGTGTGCGTAAGTCGGCGAGGCAGAGTGGCTTGAAATAATGGAGCTCTCAGCACCCGACTCTTCCAGAGCATCAATCGTTCTTCTTGCGATATCTCGATCGTCATCATACTCCTCGTCCTCATCGTCATACTCTCCTCTATCATCTGTGAATTCCTCATCATCATCAGCATCGCCGTCGCCATTCTCATCTTCGGATGCATCCAGTTCTGCCTGAACATCAGCAGCAGGTTCTACAATATACTCCTTCTCTGAATCGTTGGGGCCTTGAAGAGCAACCAATGGCTTTACTTCACGCAGCAACTCCAACACCATCGTCACGTTATCTTCTTCACGCAAAAAGCGGGACACATTTAACGCGCTCGAGAGAACACGATCCAAGAACAACATAATGTTGCCACGGACAACCAAAGGCCACCTCCTATCCTCGCCATCTTTGCTTATCATCATGCTTACTCGCAGGAAATGGTTTAGAAACATGAGCGAGCCCAAGTCGTTAAAGTGGCGCTCGTATAGCTGAATCATAACCTTCAGCACCAGCAGACGAACATCAGACTGATCAACGTCACTAAGTGGGTCTGCTGAAGAATATCGCTCTCCGTTCTGAAGTGTCTTGGTCAAAACGCGCCGGTCTTCAGCTAATAAACGATAATACAGTAATGTCATGAACTTCTCCGCACCTCCAATGTCTTCCATCAGAACGCCACGATCGTCCAAAATGTTCGCAAGGTAATACGGTCCTACCTTTACCTCGCTCTCCAAACACTCATAGTCAATACGAAACTCATTGGAATTCCAAGCGATAAACCACCGTGGCATGTTCTTCGCGCTTTTCTTCTTTTTCTTGGCCAAGATAGCGCTTCGGGAGTCTTCGTGAGGGCCGTCTTGATCACCTTGCTTGGGTTCTGAAGTATCACCGGTGCGTATTATACTATTGGACCGGGAAATGAATCCGTTCTCATCAGTGTAATTCTCGTCGCTATCGTAATTGTCATCGTCAAGCCCGCCGTCACTCTCGACATCAACAGACGTGTCCGGATTCAGTAGAAATGAAAGAGGCATATATCTGGCAAAGCGATTTGACGATGAGATCGTTCCCTTCATCATTTCAATCGCAAGTCGACTTTCGGAGCCATTTTGCAAAAATTCGAAGAGAAACGGAGCGAAGTTTGCATGTTGCGGGTCGTGGCGAAGTCGGTTTGCTTGGTACGCGTCCCATTCGGTTTCCGTGTGATCAGTCGCAAGTGGGTCAGTGTAGAGATACCCCAGGTACTTCAGTCTGTACAAGTCGAGCGCACTCATTTCTGCTTGCAGTTTACGAATCAGCTCTTCGACAGTGTTGGTTCCCCAAATAAGATCCTTAGTCGCGTAGGTTTTCCCGAGTCGGTCAAAGAACTCAGGCAGGAGAACAGCATGTTTCACATGTCGGGCCAAGCGAGCACGGGTATTGATCCCGTAGCTCAGCTTGCTACGTCCACTTTCGGTTGCATTGGTAATGTCGCGTCGATTCCCGTTCTTATGTGAAGTGCCATGGTTTTTCGCGTAAAGCTCAGGATTTGCAGTCGGCAAATGTCTTCCAAACTCGTCATATTCTAGTTGGCTTGTTTTCTGGTCGTCCAGCAACGCGTGTGGAAACATATTTCGAATTACGTAAGAAGAGCGCGGATTTTCGTGAGTAAGCAGCGCCACTAGCTGGGATGAGATTCGACGCTGGCCCTTATCCTGGGTATACAGAGCCAAATAAAGCTGCCAAACCAGTGCGCCATGCTTCCTTGCATAATCTTGAATCAGCTCGACAAGCTCAGTAGGTTGCTCCAAAATGTGTGCCTTCACCAAAATCGATGAACACTTCGTGATCGAAAAGCTTAGTGATCGGTTAAACAAGAACAGAGCGTGGTGACGAGAAAAATCATCAACCCTCATAGCTCGAAGTAAATCCCTCGCCACTCGTTCAGGTGTTGCTTTCTTCCCGCTAGACAAGCAAACTTCCAGTGTTTGCAAAACCATCGAAAGTACAAGATAGTCCAATCCCAATTGTGAGTATGCCAGCGCATTTGCCATGCTGCGCTCCGTGTTGGACATTGCCGCCACTGATGGGAATCCGTGATTCGATCCGGTCTTTACCAAAGAGGTGGAATGCAGGGGTATGCGGCCCACCCGATTCGTCCTTGACAGATCAAACGCACGAGAAACGTACATTCTGCTGTGGTACTTTGTGAAAATTGCTCGGCGATTGGCTGTCTCAGATTTTAAGCTGCGGGTATCAGAGTAGTTCACAACCATGTACTTGATCACACAAGATGCAGCAAAGCTCACTTCCTCCATCGGGGAATGAAGCAGCTCCATGATCACCTCGATGCTATTCTTGTATTGTGAGCTGGGGATTTCCTCAAAGACACCACGAGTACAGAGTAAACGCTGGATTGCCAGCAGCAGTTCAACTTGGAACTCTGTCGTGGGAATCGGCGCGTCAGTGTTGGAAGGACTGTTGAGTTGCGCCACAGAATAGTCCTTAAAGTTTTCCAGCAGCTTCATCAAACTTGCAAACGCACGCCGGTCGCGCTGGCGCAAACCCCCCAACGGAATATTGCGGTTAAACTGGACCAGTTGGTGATAGATGAGCGACATGCTTTCGTTCGTCACGAGGTTCGGAATAAAATTGAGGTTCACCAGTTTGCGTAGTAAGATGTCTTCCCATTCAGGGTGAACTTCCGTGCCCCACGTTCCCTCCTTGCACGCAACCTTCGTCTCCTCAGTTGACCAGGGTACGTGCAGCTTATTCATGCGACACATCTCGATCATGTTGCTCAAGAATAGGCTTCGAGTTTCCTTCGGACTGAGGAGCGATGTAGACCCAGCAACCTTCAGCCACTCAGGAACGTCAATATCACCGGCGATATCTCCGATGAGCTGACGAAGCTCATTTTCATGCTGTGCAGATACCCTGTTTAATCCAAGGCTGACTTCTTTATCCCGTCTGCTTACTGTTGAGCTCAGACAAATGTACCGACGTGTCAGCCCGTGCTTCAATTCCAGTGCAAACTTGCCGCTCAAACCCTCAGACGATTCGCTGTCGGGATCATCTTGTGACGAAGACACCGACGGGTAGACCACCACATTAAATATGTCATTTAGCGAGTGGCTTGCGAGAGTTTTTCTCGTCACAGGGTCACGCTCGATGATTTGCAGTGCCGTTAGTCCCAGCAACCGTAGCTGCAATTTGTCCGACTTGTTCTTGCTAATTTTCAATACGGGAATCTCAAAAGTTACTGGTTGCGGGATATCTCGCGTTGACGTGAGTGCGTCAAACTCGCACGAGTCTGACACTTCCTCCACGAAAAGCGAGACACTAAGCCACGAACGCAAATTGTTTGCAATCGCCTGGATAAACGGTTCGCGACTGTCGCACCAGTAGCGGTGCACACGGTTGTTCTCGAAGTAGAGCACCAATTCATTGGAGTTGGTGCTCACGCGCTGGATCTTGACAATATCAATCAACAAAATCGAAGACAAGGTCGTACGAGTCTGCGGGTCCAGTCTGTCCAAACTAGCAGCGCGCACCGCCAGCAACACCTCCATCTTCACTGGGTGAATTGCAATACTGCGCGTCGTACTAAGTTTCGTCATCGTAAAAGTCTTTCCACACAGTTGGAACAAGCTGTCAAAGTACATTCCACTGCCGAGCATATTGGAGTTGTTTCCTCCAGGTCCCCCTGAACCTGAGGCCCAGTTGTTGTCACTTGTAGTCACACTAGCCCCCACTGCACTCAGCGCATCAGCAGTAGCCGCCTCGATCTCATCCTTTCTAAAAGACGAAGCTCTTTCTCTCAGCTGATAATAAGCAGATAGCAGCTGTTGTCTGCATCTGCACGTATACGTCTCCTTGAGATTTTTACCAATGAAAATGGTAAATGCCTTGTCAGCATTGTGCCCTCCGCTGTCCGAGGCGATGGTGATCTCCTTGATATTGTCAAAGGCGTAGCGCTCCTTCACTTCGTCTGAATAAGGGTCCACAATGGTCAAATGGTTGCTGCTGAGCACCATAAGGCGCTTGGCCGAGCGTAGGAAGCCCACACGCGTCACAAAAAAGCGTGCAGCGTAAATAACACCGGCGTAGCGGTTCACAGGAACCTCCATATTCTCCACGTCATCATCGTCATCTTCTTCTTCCTCTGCACCACTCATAGTGGCCGGTAACGCTCCGTAGAAGGAGCTGGCGCGTGGCTCCACCTCGAAGCCTGTGGTCTCTGGTCCGCGCGGCACAAAGCGCTCATCCAAGCCCACCAGCTCGCGCCCGAACACCAGCGGGTCCAGCTTCTGCTTGAGCTTCTGCAGCTCCGCGTCGCTGCTGTCGTCGCCGCGGGGAAGCGCCATAGCGAGCAGGCAGAGAGCGCGGCGCTTGAAGGGGGAATGAATGCGGGGGTTATCTGATTTTCTTCTAGGCGTCCTTAATCAGGTTCGGAGGAAAGATAAATCCGGGTATAGAACAGCATAATAGCGACTTTTTTACGATATTGAAGGGAAAAGGAGGATCTATTTCGCTGGATCGCTCATGCTTATAATTGCGGTGAATAGGGGATACTCGATCTTCTACTGGATTGGTCGACTAATATCTGATTTATAGCCAATCCGAAATGGAGTCGTGACAGCCATCCGTTCAAAACTGAAGCTGTTGCCGACAATCGACTTGACGCCTCATTCCAGCATTTCTTCTTTCAGATTCAGCACGAGATTTCTCAATTGTCTTTTACGTAATATTGCTGTCTACATCAACCGCGAAAGCCAGTGACGATCTTGCACCAACGGACCAATTCATGTCGATTGCAACTTTTTCGGGTACCAGCTGAGGCTTCGCTGCACTACATCTGAAGACCGGTCGCACTGTGTCGAGTGCGTCCTGTTGTAGGAGTAGCTCTGTATATTGTATCATCATTGGCACTGGTGGCTCTCTGCTGATGCTTTTAAACAAGCGTATGTCTGACTTGTATGAGGACAACCTTCTTTTACTGAAGAAAACACCCCAGCCTTTGATACATACCGTAGGAACAACTGTAGCTCAGGGTCGAGTGATGATCGTTTTTATCTGGTTATTCGGACCTCACATTCGTGTGAGCTGACGAAACACAAACATTAAGACTACGATGATCTGACGAATTCCATGCCAACAACCTTCTCTCCTGCACTGACACGTTGCATTTCGTACTTAGTATGATGTAATACAAGTACCACATTTTATTATCGGATTTTGGATCGCTAGCAATAATGGGCTTAATTGTGGGCGTGGCCGACCCAGAGCTGTCGTCTGTGACGCTGTACACGCCGCTGCCATGGCCCATGAGGCTGGATCTGCTGCCTTTCTTCTTCCTCTACGTCACCGCCGTGTATCTCTACACTATCCGCCCTGAGGGCGATGTGGTTCCGTGGATCTTTGGCGCCTTCAGCGTATTTTGGCACGCGCTGGCACTGCTAAGCGCCGAGTGGAGTGTAAACGTGCGTTGCTGGATGGCATGTACGCGTCTGAGTGCACTGGTGCCGGACGAGCAACTTAAGATCTTGGCCAAGGTGGATCCGTCACTTACGATGTTACCCAAAGAACTGTGTGAGTGCCACCTGGTGCTTAAGCAGAATGAAGAGAAGAGCAAGCTCAAGGCCGCCAAGGTGCCTACGGTCTGGTTCTCGTTCCAGAACCTAAAATTCTGCCTGTACGAGGACGTAGATGTCATTAATCGCAGTGGGGAGGCGGAGTTCCGGCGGTTGGACTTCCCGTCCAGCGGTACGTTGGAGTCTTACATCCAAAGCAAAGGTATCACGTCTACAGAAGAGCTGCAGCATGCCAGGGGCAAGTGGGGGCGGAACGACTTTGAACTGTCCGTACCGAAGTTCAGTGAGCTACTGAAAGAGCAGCTAGTAGCTCCGTTTTTCGTGTTCCAGTTCTTCTGTATGCTGCTATGGTGTCTTGACGAGTACATGTACTACTCACTGCTGACGCTACTGATGCTCGTGATCTTCGAGTGCACAGTCGTTAAACAGCGCCAGCAAAACATGGATACACTGCTGCACATGCGGCGTGCGCCGCAGCCGTGTCTTGTTTTCAGATCAGGTTCGTGGACTCAAATTTCCAGCGATGATCTCGTTCCTAGTGATATATGCTCTGTTGGACACTATGAACGCGATACTATTGTGCCGTGTGACTTGCTGTTGCTTCGTGGTAACTGCGTAGTCAACGAGTCGATGCTTTCCGGTGAATCCATCCCACTACGCAAAGAAGCTATTGGAGCCTCGGTTGTGAATGAGACGGAATTAAGCAAAAATCTCGAGATTGACGATGGATCAAGCATGAAACACAAACGATGTGTACTGTACGGAGGCACTAAGGTTCTGCAGCATTCGACACCAACGTCAAAGGATTCGCTGTGCGTGCCTTCTCCCCCGGATGGTGGCTGTGTGGGATTTGTACTTAAAACGGGTTTTGGCACCACTCAAGGAAGTCTGATGCGCACTATTCTGTACTCATCACAGCGCGTCACAGCGAACAACTCGGAGTCAATGTGGTTTATCTTGCTGCTGCTCAACTTTGCAGTGGCTGCGGCAGCATTTGTGCTTGCGCAGGGAATCAACGATCCGTCTCGAAATCAGTTCAAGCTGTTCCTACACTGTATCATGATCATTACGTCAGTTGTGCCGCCAGAGCTCCCTATGGAGCTGTCGTTGGCAGTGACCAACTCACTGATCGCTCTGACGAAAAGCAACATCTTCTGCACGGAGCCATTCCGAATTCCGTTTGCAGGTCGTATTGACGTCTGCTGCTTCGACAAGACTGGCACATTAACAAGCGATGAACTCAAGTTGCACGGTGTGGCGGGTTTAGAAACCCATGTTGAGCCCGACAAATACAGAGGAAAGCATCACGGCGAACTGGATATTATCGCGCCGGAGCAGCTACCTGTTGATAGCGAACTTGTGCTCGCTGGGTGTCAATCATTGGTTCTGCTCAATGGCATGGTCGCCGGAGACCCACTCGAGATGACTGCTGTTCGGAGCATTAATTGGTGCTTGACGAGCAACGAAGGTGGAGAAGAAGGTCTTCCAAGTGTTCAGCCGTCATTTTTCTCTGATCGTCGAGGTGAAATCCAAGCGATCGATATCATGCACAGCTTCACATTTTCTTCTGAACTTAAGCGTATGACCACCGTTGTGTGTGTGCGAAAAGCCGATAACGACGAGCAAGACGAGCAGCGTGTGCTGACAAAAGGGGCCCCTGAGGTACTCGAAACCTTGTTTACCAACAAGCCTTCGTACTACCGCCGCGTGTACCGTCATTATGCATCCAAGGGGTGTCGTGTCTTGGCTTTGGGCTTCCGCATTCTCCCTGGCGAGATTTCGTTGGGTGATCTGCGACGGAAGTCACGTAGCGACCTGGAAAGTGGACTAACTTTTGCGGGTTTTCTGATTCTTGACTGTCCGCTCAAGGATGACACAAAGCGAACAATCCGGGAGCTGATGGTTTCCAAGCACCAGGTAACTATGGTCACAGGGGATAATCCTCTCACTGCGTGCGATGTAGCACGGCAAGTTGGGATTAACGCAGGCTTTTCCAAACAGCCATTGGTTTTAACACCCAACGTCGAGACAGGAGCTGTGGAGTGGAAATCTATTGACGATGGATCGCCTGATATCGAGGAGGAGGTTATTCCTTTCAGTGTAGATGAGGTGGAGAAAATGCAGGTCCAATACGATCTGTGTGTGACAGGAGAATCCATGGCAACAATTTACAAACAGCAGGAAGACAAGTGCGATGATAAATCGGATGCAGTGGAAGCATTTCTCTCTGTCCTCGAGAAAATATGTCTGTGCACCACGGTATTTGCGCGAACATCGCCCCAGCAAAAGGAGCATCTGATCATGGCAATGAATCGGCGTGGCAAAACAACAGCCATGTGTGGTGATGGTACCAACGATGTGGGTGCCTTGAAGCAAGCTCATATTGGTATCTCGATTGTGAACTCGTCCAGCACGGATAGTTCTCCTCACGTGGTTGATTCTGGAAGGAGTCATGGCGACATTACAGGCCACGGTGGCCTTCGCCATCGGCGACAACCTGGCCATCGCGGACGATCTGTGGAGGAATTGCAGCAATCCCTGTACAGTGGCGACGATACTCACATAGTGCGATTGGGAGATGCCTCTATTGCGTCGCCGTTTACTTCGAAGAGCTCCAGTATCCGTGTGATTAAGAAGTTGATTCGCCAGGGACGATGTACACTGGTGACCACGATCCAGATGTACAAAATCCTTGGGATCAACTGCCTCATCACAGCGTATTACCTGAGCTCCCTCTTCATTCACGGTGTCAAGAACGGTGACCAACAGCTTACAATTTCGGGGGTACGTGCAATTGTTCATTTTGCGGGATTAGTATGCACTAATGTTCTGTTGTATGTTATGATAGCTATCGATTGCGATGTTCTTTTTGTTTTTGTCGAGAGCAAAACCTGCACGTAAGCTCTCACATCAGCGCCCACCGTCTGGAGTGTTCTGCATGTCCGTGATGGTATCGATCTTTGGCCAATTTGTGATTCATTTGGCTTTCCTGGCGGCAGCTCTCCGTGTGGCCCAGCCTTTCATTGAGTCGGGAGACCCTGCGATGCACCCCGATGGGAAATTCACCCCAAATGTGGTTAACACCATCATGTTCCTCATGTCGTCCATCATGCAAGTGAACACGTTCGTAGCCAACTACGGAGGTCAACCGTTCATGGAAGGGTTCTGGGAAAATAAGCTGTTTTATCGCAGCGCGCTTGTCAACTATGCTGTGTTGGCAGTGGTAATTGCTGAGGTATTTACGCCCATCAATAGCCTACTCGAGCTCGTGGCAATGCCGAATGAGGAGGTAAGGAGAGCTTCTTTGCATTGCAATGGTGTGGAAAGGTAATGCTGACGTGTTTGATTTTTAGACACAGTTCGTTATTGCAGCTCTTATGGTAGGGGACACGTTTGTGACACTGGCGTTCGAACAAGCCATCCAGATGATAGTCTTCGTCGCGGCATGAGAGTACGTGCTACATTCTTGGTTTTTAGTCGATTGGTTCTTACCGTAAGACAACTTGTACCACCTGGGTCCACCTTAAAAAATACCAGTAATACAAAATAGCTACTACTATTCATATTATAATTATTACTATTTCTATTATTATTATTTGATGTAACATTTTTTACAACAAATTTAGTGCACATTATTGGGAGGGATGAATCCTAACCATTAGACCAACGGCGCGCCAGACATCTCCAATGTTCGCCCACAACAAACACCCACAAAACCACAACCCTAAAAGACATACGAAACAAGCCAAAACGACCAAAACGACCAAAACGACCAAAACGACCAAAACGACCAAAACGACCAAAACGACCAAAACGACCAAAATGACTCGCAAAAAAACACACACCAAAAACACCAACCTGCAACGCGTACACTGTAAAAGTCCTCGAGCAACTCCTCACACGGCATGCCCACAACACGCACTTGACGGACCAATAGTAGCACGCAACAGTAGTGTACGTACACGCCCTCCAGTTTTACAGAGAGGTATCAGTCAGATGAGGTGGTGGTCTGGTCCGCAGGTCGAAGTACATGAGTCCATTGAATAAAGGTGCGTGTAGCGCGAAAAGAGAGTGATGGGCCGAGCAACAGCTGGCAAAAGTTGCGCCGTCGGGGAATCGAACCCCGACCTCATCCTTGGAAGGGATGAATCCTAACCATTAGACCAACGGTGCAGTCATTCACTACAAACACACACATACTCACACAAAACAACCACCACACAAAACAACCACCACACAAAACAACCACCACACAAAACAACCACCACACAAAACAACCACCACACGACGACACCATTCTGCGCTTTCGACCTTTCGACCTTTCGACCTTTCGACCTTTCGACCCTGCTCGCAACTCTTGCGTTGGTCTACACCTATCACATCAGCTCTCATGAATCACACATAGCCTTCGGACACAAACATATCACATTCACACACCATCACTAGACGATGAAGACGAGAAACTGCGTTCGTGGAAATCGATTTGATGGAAGAGTGTGGTCACTTTGATGTCGAACAGGCAATCGTTTTGACGAGTACCAATTGCATCGCACAACTAGCAGCTCTACCTGCGTATCACTTGACTTGCCACGCTTTGCCGCAGTCACTTTTGTCCTAAAGTGACGGAGACATGCTTGCCAGCGTACCACAGGCTAGTGGACCAAGGTGAATCCACACCACAACCCTATCGGCGCAGATTCAACTCTGTCTAGCCCTTCGTATTGCTAGCGTCGACATTGAAGTCCCACCAGCAGGTCCAAATAGACTGTGAAGTGTCAGTTGGCTAGATCAAGACGAACGATGATGTTCAGTGGTTTTGGCCCATCGACTTGCTGCCAAGGCTGTTGGTTGGTGTGCAAGAGGTCATTCTTAACCCACTCCGCAACTGAGCACCCTGTTTCAGCTTACACAAAACGTGAAAAGGTTCAAGTGACAAAGTGACAAAAGGTGCTCTGAAAAGGAACAAGTAAGGCGTGCGCCGCCGGGGAATCGAACCCCGACCTCATCCGTGGGAGGGATGAATCCTAACCATTAGACCAACGGCGCGCCAGACATCTCCAATGTTCGCCCACAACAAACACCCACAAAACCACAACCCTAAAAGACATACGAAACAAGCCAAAACGACCAAAACGACCAAAACGACCAAAACGACCAAAACGACCAAAACGACCAAAACGACCAAAACGACCAAAACGACCAAAATGACTCGCAAAAAAACACACACCAAAAACACCAACCTGCAACGCGTACACTGTAAAAGTCCTCGAGCAACTCCTCACACGGCATGCCCACAACACGCACTTGACGGACCAATAGTAGCACGCAACAGTAGTGTACGTACACGCCCTCCAGTTTTACAGAGAGGTATCAGTCAGATGAGGTGGTGGTCTGGTCCGCAGGTCGAAGTACATGAGTCCATTGAATAAAGGTGCGTGTAGCGCGAAAAGAGAGTGATGGGCCGAGCAACAGCTGGCAAAAGTTGCGCCGTCGGGGAATCGAACCCCGACCTCATCCTTGGAAGGGATGAATCCTAACCATTAGACCAACGGTGCAGTCATTCACTACAAACACACACATACTCACACAAAACAACCACCACACAAAACAACCACCACACAAAACAACCACCACACAAAACAACCACCACACAAAACAACCACCACACGACGACACCATTCTGCGCTTTCGACCTTTCGACCTTTCGACCTTTCGACCTTTCGACCCTGCTCGCAACTCTTGCGTTGGTCTACACCTATCACATCAGCTCTCATGAATCACACATAGCCTTCGGACACAAACATATCACATTCACACACCATCACTAGACGATGAAGACGAGAAACTGCGTTCGTGGAAATCGATTTGATGGAAGAGTGTGGTCACTTTGATGTCGAACAGGCAATCGTTTTGACGAGTACCAATTGCATCGCACAACTAGCAGCTCTACCTGCGTATCACTTGACTTGCCACGCTTTGCCGCAGTCACTTTTGTCCTAAAGTGACGGAGACATGCTTGCCAGCGTACCACAGGCTAGTGGACCAAGGTGAATCCACACCACAACCCTATCGGCGCAGATTCAACTCTGTCTAGCCCTTCGTATTGCTAGCATCGACATTGAAGTCCCACCAGCAGGTCCAAATAGACTGTGAAGTGTCAGTTGGCTAGATCAAGACGAACGATGATGTTCAGTTGCGGAGTGGGTTAAGAATGACCTCTTGCACACCAACCAACAGCCTTGGCAGCAAGTCGATGGGCCAAAACCACTGAACATCATCGTTCGTCTTGATCTAGCCAACTGACACTTCACAGTCTATTTGGACCTGCTGGTGGGACTTCAATGTCGACGCTAGCAATACGAAGGGCTAGACAGAGTTGAATCTGCGCCGATAGGGTTGTGGTGTGGATTCACCTTGGTCCACTAGCCTGTGGTACGCTGGCAAGCATGTCTCCGTCACTTTAGGACAAAAGTGACTGCGGCAAAGCGTGGCAAGTCAAGTGATACGCAGGTAGAGCTGCTAGTTGTGCGATGCAATTGGTACTCGTCAAAACGATTGCCTGTTCGACATCAAAGTGACCACACTCTTCCATCAAATCGATTTCCACGAACGCAGTTTCTCGTCTTCATCGTCTAGTGATGGTGTGTGAATGTGATATGTTTGTGTCCGAAGGCTATGTGTGATTCATGAGAGCTGATGTGATAGGTGTAGACCAACGCAAGAGTTGCGAGCAGGGTCGAAAGGTCGAAAGGTCGAAAGGTCGAAAGGTCGAAAGCGCAGAATGGTGTCGTCGTGTGGTGGTTGTTTTGTGTGGTGGTTGTTTTGTGTGGTGGTTGTTTTGTGTGGTGGTTGTTTTGTGTGGTGGTTGTTTTGTGTGAGTATGTGTGTGTTTGTAGTGAATGACTGCACCGTTGGTCTAATGGTTAGGATTCATCCCTTCCAAGGATGAGGTCGGGGTTCGATTCCCCGACGGCGCAACTTTTGCCAGCTGTTGCTCGGCCCATCACTCTCTTTTCGCGCTACACGCACCTTTATTCAATGGACTCATGTACTTCGACCTGCGGACCAGACCACCACCTCATCTGACTGATACCTCTCTGTAAAACTGGAGGGCGTGTACGTACACTACTGTTGCGTGCTACTATTGGTCCGTCAAGTGCGTGTTGTGGGCATGCCGTGTGAGGAGTTGCTCGAGGACTTTTACAGTGTACGCGTTGCAGGTTGGTGTTTTTGGTGTGTGTTTTTTTGCGAGTCATTTTGGTCGTTTTGGTCGTTTTGGTCGTTTTGGTCGTTTTGGTCGTTTTGGTCGTTTTGGTCGTTTTGGTCGTTTTGGCTTGTTTCGTATGTCTTTTAGGGTTGTGGTTTTGTGGGTGTTTGTTGTGGGCGAACATTGGAGATGTCTGGCGCGCCGTTGGTCTAATGGTTAGGATTCATCCCTCCCACGGATGAGGTCGGGGTTCGATTCCCCGGCGGCGCACGCCTTACTTGTTCCTTTTCAGAGCACCTTTTGTCACTTTGTCACTTGAACCTTTTCACGTTTTGTGTAAGCTGAAACAGGGTGCTCAGTTGCGGAGTGGGTCAAGAATGACCTCTTGCACACCAACCAACAGCCTTGGCAGCAAGTCGATGGGCCAAAACCACTGAACATCATCGTTCGTCTTGATCTAGCCAACTGACACTTCACAGTCTATTTGGACCTGCTGGTGGGACTTCAATGTCGACGCTAGCAATACGAAGGGCTAGACAGAGTTGAATCTGCGCCGATAGGGTTGTGGTGTGGATTCACCTTGGTCCACTAGCCTGTGGTACGCTGGCAAGCATGTCTCCGTCACTTTAGGACAAAAGTGACTGCGGCAAAGCGTGGCAAGTCAAGTGATACGCAGGTAGAGCTGCTAGTTGTGCGATGCAATTGGTACTCGTCAAAACGATTGCCTGTTCGACATCAAAGTGACCACACTCTTCCATCAAATCGATTTCCACGAACGCAGTTTCTCGTCTTCATCGTCTAGTGATGGTGTGTGAATGTGATATGTTTGTGTCCGAAGGCTATGTGTGATTCATGAGAGCTGATGTGATAGGTGTAGACCAACGCAAGAGTTGCGAGCAGGGTCGAAAGGTCGAAAGGTCGAAAGGTCGAAAGCGCAGAATGGTGTCGTCGTGTGGTGGTTGTTTTGTGTGGTGGTTGTTTTGTGTGGTGGTTGTTTTGTGTGGTGGTTGTTTTGTGTGGTGGTTGTTTTGTGTGAGTATGTGTGTGTTTGTAGTGAATGACTGCACCGTTGGTCTAATGGTTAGGATTCATCCCTTCCAAGGATGAGGTCGGGGTTCGATTCCCCGACGGCGCAACTTTTGCCAGCTGTTGCTCGGCCCATCACTCTCTTTTCGCGCTACACGCACCTTTATTCAATGGACTCATGTACTTCGACCTGCGGACCAGACCACCACCTCATCTGACTGATACCTCTCTGTAAAACTGGAGGGCGTGTACGTACACTACTGTTGCGTGCTACTATTGGTCCGTCAAGTGCGTGTTGTGGCCATGCCGTGTGAGGAGTTGCTCGAGGACTTTTACAGTGTACGCGTTGCAGGTTGGTGTTTTTGGTGTGTGTTTTTTTGCGAGTCATTTTGGTCGTTTTGGTCGTTTTGGTCGTTTTGGTCGTTTTGGTCGTTTTGGTCGTTTTGGTCGTTTTGGTCGTTTTGGCTTGTTTCGTATGTCTTTTAGGGTTGTGGTTTTGTGGGTGTTTGTTGTGGGCGAACATTGGAGATGTCTGGCGCGCCGTTGGTCTAATGGTTAGGATTCATCCCTCCCACGGATGAGGTCGGGGTTCGATTCCCCGGCGGCGCACGCCTTACTTGTTCCTTTTCAGAGCACCTTTTGTCACTTTGTCACTTGAACCTTTTCACGTTTTGTGTAAGCTGAAACAGGGTGCTCAGTTGCGGAGTGGGTTAAGAATGACCTCTTGCACACCAACCAACAGCCTTGGCAGCAAGTCGATGGGCCAAAACCACTGAACATCATCGTTCGTCTTGATCTAGCCAACTGACACTTCACAGTCTATTTGGACCTGCTGGTGGGACTTCAATGTCGACGCTAGCAATACGAAGGGCTAGACAGAGTTGAATCTGCGCCGATAGGGTTGTGGTGTGGATTCACCTTGGTCCACTAGCCTGTGGTACGCTGGCAAGCATGTCTCCGTCACTTTAGGACAAAAGTGACTGCGGCAAAGCGTGGCAAGTCAAGTGATACGCAGGTAGAGCTGCTAGTTGTGCGATGCAATTGGTACTCGTCAAAACGATTGCCTGTTCGACATCAAAGTGACCACACTCTTCCATCAAATCGATTTCCACGAACGCAGTTTCTCGTCTTCATCGTCTAGTGATGGTGTGTGAATGTGATATGTTTGTGTCCGAAGGCTATGTGTGATTCATGAGAGCTGATGTGATAGGTGTAGACCAACGCAAGAGTTGCGAGCAGGGTCGAAAGGTCGAAAGGTCGAAAGGTCGAAAGGTCGAAAGCGCAGAATGGTGTCGTCGTGTGGTGGTTGTTTTGTGTGGTGGTTGTTTTGTGTGGTGGTTGTTTTGTGTGGTGGTTGTTTTGTGTGAGTATGTGTGTGTTTGTAGTGAATGACTGCACCGTTGGTCTAATGGTTAGGATTCATCCCTTCCAAGGATGAGGTCGGGGTTCGATTCCCCGACGGCGCAACTTTTGCCAGCTGTTGCTCGGCCCATCACTCTCTTTTCGCGCTACACGCACCTTTATTCAATGGACTCATGTACTTCGACCTGCGGACCAGACCACCACCTCATCTGACTGATACCTCTCTGTAAAACTGGAGGGCGTGTACGTACACTACTGTTGCGTGCTACTATTGGTCCGTCAAGTGCGTGTTGTGGGCATGCCGTGTGAGGAGTTGCTCGAGGACTTTTACAGTGTACGCGTTGCAGGTTGGTGTTTTTGGTGTGTGTTTTTTTGCGAGTCATTTTGGTCGTTTTGGTCGTTTTGGTCGTTTTGGTCGTTTTGGTCGTTTTGGTCGTTTTGGTCGTTTTGGTCGTTTTGGCTTGTTTCGTATGTCTTTTAGGGTTGTGGTTTTGTGGGTGTTTGTTGTGGGCGAACATTGGAGATGTCTGGCGCGCCGTTGGTCTAATGGTTAGGATTCATCCCTCCCACGGATGAGGTCGGGGTTCGATTCCCCGGCGGCGCACGCCTTACTTGTTCCTTTTCAGAGCACCTTTTGTCACTTTGTCACTTGAACCTTTTCACGTTTTGTGTAAGCTGAAACAGGGTGCTCAGTTGCGGAGTGGGTTAAGAATGACCTCTTGCACACCAACCAACAGCCTTGGCAGCAAGTCGATGGGCCAAAACCACTGAACATCATCGTTCGTCTTGATCTAGCCAACTGACACTTCACAGTCTATTTGGACCTGCTGGTGGGACTTCAATGTCGACGCTAGCAATACGAAGGGCTAGACAGAGTTGAATCTGCGCCGATAGGGTTGTGGTGTGGATTCACCTTGGTCCACTAGCCTGTGATACGCTGGCAAGCATGTCTCCGTCACTTTAGGACAAAAGTGACTGCGGCAAAGCGTGGCAAGTCAAGTGATACGCAGGTAGAGCTGCTAGTTGTGCGATGCAATTGGTACTCGTCAAAACGATTGCCTGTTCGACATCAAAGTGACCACACTCTTCCATCAAATCGATTTCCACGAACGCAGTTTCTCGTCTTCATCGTCTAGTGATGGTGTGTGAATGTGATATGTTTGTGTCCGAAGGCTATGTGTGATTCATGAGAGCTGATGTGATAGGTGTAGACCAACGCAAGAGTTGCGAGCAGGGTCGAAAGGTCGAAAGGTCGAAAGGTCGAAAGGTCGAAAGCGCAGAATGGTGTCGTCGTGTGGTGGTTGTTTTGTGTGGTGGTTGTTTTGTGTGGTGGTTGTTTTGTGTGGTGGTTGTTTTGTGTGAGTATGTGTGTGTTTGTAGTGAATGACTGCACCGTTGGTCTAATAGTTAGGATTCATCCCTTCCAAGGATGAGGTCGGGGTTCGATTCCCCGACGGCGCAACTTTTGCCAGCTGTTGCTCGGCCCATCACTCTCTTTTCGCGCTACACGCACCTTTATTCAATGGACTCATGTACTTCGACCTGCGGACCAGACCACCACCTCATCTGACTGATACCTCTCTGTAAAACTGGAGGGCGTGTACGTACACTACTGTTGCGTGCTACTATTGGTCCGTCAAGTGCGTGTTGTGGGCATGCCGTGTGAGGAGTTGCTCGAGGACTTTTACAGTGTACGCGTTGCAGGTTGGTGTTTTTGGTGTGTGTTTTTTTGCGAGTCATTTTGGTCGTTTTGGTCGTTTTGGTCGTTTTGGTCGTTTTGGTCGTTTTGGTCGTTTTGGTCGTTTTGGTCGTTTTGGTCGTTTTGGCTTGTTTCGTATGTCTTTTAGGGTTGTGGTTTTGTGGGTGTTTGTTGTGGGCGAACATTGGAGATGTCTGGCGCGCCGTTGGTCTAATGGTTAGGATTCATCCCTCCCACGGATGAGGTCGGGGTTCGATTCCCCGGCGGCGCACGCCTTACTTGTTCCTTTTCAGAGCACCTTTTGTCACTTTGTCACTTGAACCTTTTCACGTTTTGTGTAAGCTGAAACAGGGTGCTCAGTTGCGGAGTGGGTTAAGAATGACCTCTTGCACACCAACCAACAGCCTTGGCAGCAAGTCGATGGGCCAAAACCACTGAACATCATCGTTCGTCTTGATCTAGCCAACTGACACTTCACAGTCTATTTGGACCTGCTGGTGGGACTTCAATGTCGACGCTAGCAATACGAAGGGCTAGACAGAGTTGAATCTGCGCCGATAGGGTTGTGGTGTGGATTCACCTTGGTCCACTAGCCTGTGATACGCTGGCAAGCATGTCTCCGTCACTTTAGGACAAAAGTGACTGCGGCAAAGCGTGGCAAGTCAAGTGATACGCAGGTAGAGCTGCTAGTTGTGCGATGCAATTGGTACTCGTCAAAACGATTGCCTGTTCGACATCAAAGTGACCACACTCTTCCATCAAATCGATTTCCACGAACGCAGTTTCTCGTCTTCATCGTCTAGTGATGGTGTGTGAATGTGATATGTTTGTGTCCGAAGGCTATGTGTGATTCATGAGAGCTGATGTGATAGGTGTAGACCAACGCAAGAGTTGCGAGCAGGGTCGAAAGGTCGAAAGGTCGAAAGGTCGAAAGGTCGAAAGCGCAGAATGGTGTCGTCGTGTGGTGGTTGTTTTGTGTGGTGGTTGTTTTGTGTGGTGGTTGTTTTGTGTGGTGGTTGTTTTGTGTGAGTATGTGTGTGTTTGTAGTGAATGACTGCACCGTTGGTCTAATGGTTAGGATTCATCCCTTCCAAGGATGAGGTCGGGGTTCGATTCCCCGACGGCGCAACTTTTGCCAGCTGTTGCTCGGCCCATCACTCTCTTTTCGCGCTACACGCACCTTTATTCAATGGACTCATGTACTTCGACCTGCGGACCAGACCACCACCTCATCTGACTGATACCTCTCTGTAAAACTGGAGGGCGTGTACGTACACTACTGTTGCGTGCTACTATTGGTCCGTCAAGTGCGTGTTGTGGGCATGCCGTGTGAGGAGTTGCTCGAGGACTTTTACAGTGTACGCGTTGCAGGTTGGTGTTTTTGGTGTGTGTTTTTTTGCGAGTCATTTTGGTCGTTTTGGTCGTTTTGGTCGTTTTGGTCGTTTTGGTCGTTTTGGTCGTTTTGGTCGTTTTGGCTTGTTTCGTATGTCTTTTAGGGTTGTGGTTTTGTGGGTGTTTGTTGTGGGCGAACATTGGAGATGTCTGGCGCGCCGTTGGTCTAATGGTTAGGATTCATCCCTCCCACGGATGAGGTCGGGGTTCGATTCCCCGGCGGCGCACGCCTTACTTGTTCCTTTTCAGAGCACCTTTTGTCACTTTGTCACTTGAACCTTTTCACGTTTTGTGTAAGCTGAAACAGGGTGCTCAGTTGCGGAGTGGGTTAAGAATGACCTCTTGCACACCAACCAACAGCCTTGGCAGCAAGTCGATGGGCCAAAACCACTGAACATCATCGTTCGTCTTGATCTAGCCAACTGACACTTCACAGTCTATTTGGACCTGCTGGTGGGACTTCAATGTCGACGCTAGCAATACGAAGGGCTAGACAGAGTTGAATCTGCGCCGATAGGGTTGTGGTGTGGATTCACCTTGGTCCACTAGCCTGTGGTACGCTGGCAAGCATGTCTCCGTCACTTTAGGACAAAAGTGACTGCGGCAAAGCGTGGCAAGTCAAGTGATACGCAGGTAGAGCTGCTAGTTGTGCGATGCAATTGGTACTCGTCAAAACGATTGCCTGTTCGACATCAAAGTGACCACACTCTTCCATCAAATCGATTTCCACGAACGCAGTTTCTCGTCTTCATCGTCTAGTGATGGTGTGTGAATGTGATATGTTTGTGTCCGAAGGCTATGTGTGATTCATGAGAGCTGATGTGATAGGTGTAGACCAACGCAAGAGTTGCGAGCAGGGTCGAAAGGTCGAAAGGTCGAAAGGTCGAAAGGTCGAAAGCGCAGAATGGTGTCGTCGTGTGGTGGTTGTTTTGTGTGGTGGTTGTTTTGTGTGGTGGTTGTTTTGTGTGGTGGTTGTTTTGTGTGAGTATGTGTGTGTTTGTAGTGAATGACTGCACCGTTGGTCTAATGGTTAGGATTCATCCCTTCCAAGGATGAGGTCGGGGTTCGATTCCCGACGGCGCAACTTTTGCCAGCTGTTGCTCGGCCCATCACTCTCTTTTCGCGCTACACGCACCTTTATTCAATGGACTCATGTACTTCGACCTGCGGACCAGACCACCACCTCATCTGACTGATACCTCTCTGTAAAACTGGAGGGCGTGTACGTACACTACTGTTGCGTGCTACTATTGGTCCGTCAAGTGCGTGTTGTGGCCATGCCGTGTGAGGAGTTGCTCGAGGACTTTTACAGTGTACGCGTTGCAGGTTGGTGTTTTTGGTGTGTGTTTTTTTGCGAGTCATTTTGGTCGTTTTGGTCGTTTTGGTCGTTTTGGTCGTTTTGGTCGTTTTGGTCGTTTTGGTCGTTTTGGTCGTTTTGGCTTGTTTCGTATGTCTTTTAGGGTTGTGGTTTTGTGGGTGTTTGTTGTGGGCGAACATTGGAGATGTCTGGCGCGCCGTTGGTCTAATGGTTAGGATTCATCCCTCCCACGGATGAGGTCGGGGTTCGATTCCCCGGCGGCGCACGCCTTACTTGTTCCTTTTCAGAGCACCTTTTGTCACTTTGTCACTTGAACCTTTTCACGTTTTGTGTAAGCTGAAACAGGGTGCTCAGTTGCGGAGTGGGTTAAGAATGACCTCTTGCACACCAACCAACAGCCTTGGCAGCAAGTCGATGGGCCAAAACCACTGAACATCATCGTTCGTCTTGATCTAGCCAACTGACACTTCACAGTCTATTTGGACCTGCTGGTGGGACTTCAATGTCGACGCTAGCAATACGAAGGGCTAGACAGAGTTGAATCTGCGCCGATAGGGTTGTGGTGTGGATTCACCTTGGTCCACTAGCCTGTGATACGCTGGCAAGCATGTCTCCGTCACTTTAGGACAAAAGTGACTGCGGCAAAGCGTGGCAAGTCAAGTGATACGCAGGTAGAGCTGCTAGTTGTGCGATGCAATTGGTACTCGTCAAAACGATTGCCTGTTCGACATCAAAGTGACCACACTCTTCCATCAAATCGATTTCCACGAACGCAGTTTCTCGTCTTCATCGTCTAGTGATGGTGTGTGAATGTGATATGTTTGTGTCCGAAGGCTATGTGTGATTCATGAGAGCTGATGTGATAGGTGTAGACCAACGCAAGAGTTGCGAGCAGGGTCGAAAGGTCGAAAGGTCGAAAGGTCGAAAGGTCGAAAGCGCAGAATGGTGTCGTCGTGTGGTGGTTGTTTTGTGTGGTGGTTGTTTTGTGTGGTGGTTGTTTTGTGTGGTGGTTGTTTTGTGTGAGTATGTGTGTGTTTGTAGTGAATGACTGCACCGTTGGTCTAATGGTTAGGATTCATCCCTTCCAAGGATGAGGTCGGGGTTCGATTCCCCGACGGCGCAACTTTTGCCAGCTGTTGCTCGGCCCATCACTCTCTTTTCGCGCTACACGCACCTTTATTCAATGGACTCATGTACTTCGACCTGCGGACCAGACCACCACCTCATCTGACTGATACCTCTCTGTAAAACTGGAGGGCGTGTACGTACACTACTGTTGCGTGCTACTATTGGTCCGTCAAGTGCGTGTTGTGGCCATGCCGTGTGAGGAGTTGCTCGAGGACTTTTACAGTGTACGCGTTGCAGGTTGGTGTTTTTGGTGTGTGTTTTTTTGCGAGTCATTTTGGTCGTTTTGGTCGTTTTGGTCGTTTTGGTCGTTTTGGTCGTTTTGGTCGTTTTGGTCGTTTTGGCTTGTTTCGTATGTCTTTTAGGGTTGTGGTTTTGTGGGTGTTTGTTGTGGGCGAACATTGGAGATGTCTGGCGCGCCGTTGGTCTAATGGTTAGGATTCATCCCTCCCACGGATGAGGTCGGGGTTCGATTCCCCGGCGGCGCACGCCTTACTTGTTCCTTTTCAGAGCACCTTTTGTCACTTTGTCACTTGAACCTTTTCACGTTTTGTGTAAGCTGAAACAGGGTGCTCAGTTGCGGAGTGGGTTAAGAATGACCTCTTGCACACCAACCAACAGCCTTGGCAGCAAGTCGATGGGCCAAAACCACTGAACATCATCGTTCGTCTTGATCTAGCCAACTGACACTTCACAGTCTATTTGGACCTGCTGGTGGGACTTCAATGTCGACGCTAGCAATACGAAGGGCTAGACAGAGTTGAATCTGCGCCGATAGGGTTGTGGTGTGGATTCACCTTGGTCCACTAGCCTGTGGTACGCTGGCAAGCATGTCTCCGTCACTTTAGGACAAAAGTGACTGCGGCAAAGCGTGGCAAGTCAAGTGATACGCAGGTAGAGCTGCTAGTTGTGCGATGCAATTGGTACTCGTCAAAACGATTGCCTGTTCGACATCAAAGTGACCACACTCTTCCATCAAATCGATTTCCACGAACGCAGTTTCTCGTCTTCATCGTCTAGTGATGGTGTGTGAATGTGATATGTTTGTGTCCGAAGGCTATGTGTGATTCATGAGAGCTGATGTGATAGGTGTAGACCAACGCAAGAGTTGCGAGCAGGGTCGAAAGGTCGAAAGGTCGAAAGGTCGAAAGGTCGAAAGCGCAGAATGGTGTCGTCGTGTGGTGGTTGTTTTGTGTGGTGGTTGTTTTGTGTGGTGGTTGTTTTGTGTGGTGGTTGTTTTGTGTGAGTATGTGTGTGTTTGTAGTGAATGACTGCACCGTTGGTCTAATGGTTAGGATTCATCCCTTCCAAGGATGAGGTCGGGGTTCGATTCCCCGACGGCGCAACTTTTGCCAGCTGTTGCTCGGCCCATCACTCTCTTTTCGCGCTACACGCACCTTTATTCAATGGACTCATGTACTTCGACCTGCGGACCAGACCACCACCTCATCTGACTGATACCTCTCTGTAAAACTGGAGGGCGTGTACGTACACTACTGTTGCGTGCTACTATTGGTCCGTCAAGTGCGTGTTGTGGGCATGCCGTGTGAGGAGTTGCTCGAGGACTTTTACAGTGTACGCGTTGCAGGTTGGTGTTTTTGGTGTGTGTTTTTTTGCGAGTCATTTTGGTCGTTTTGGTCGTTTTGGTCGTTTTGGTCGTTTTGGTCGTTTTGGTCGTTTTGGTCGTTTTGGCTTGTTTCGTATGTCTTTTAGGGTTGTGGTTTTGTGGGTGTTTGTTGTGGGCGAACATTGGAGATGTCTGGCGCGCCGTTGGTCTAATGGTTAGGATTCATCCCTCCCACGGATGAGGTCGGGGTTCGATTCCCCGGCGGCGCACGCCTTACTTGTTCCTTTTCAGAGCACCTTTTGTCACTTTGTCACTTGAACCTTTTCACGTTTTGTGTAAGCTGAAACAGGGTGCTCAGTTGCGGAGTGGGTTAAGAATGACCTCTTGCACACCAACCAACAGCCTTGGCAGCAAGTCGATGGGCCAAAACCACTGAACATCATCGTTCGTCTTGATCTAGCCAACTGACACTTCACAGTCTATTTGGACCTGCTGGTGGGACTTCAATGTCGACGCTAGCAATACGAAGGGCTAGACAGAGTTGAATCTGCGCCGATAGGGTTGTGGTGTGGATTCACCTTGGTCCACTAGCCTGTGGTACGCTGGCAAGCATGTCTCCGTCACTTTAGGACAAAAGTGACTGCGGCAAAGCGTGGCAAGTCAAGTGATACGCAGGTAGAGCTACTAGTTGTGCGATGCAATTGGTACTCGTCAAAACGATTGCCTGTTCGACATCAAAGTGACCACACTCTTCCATCAAATCGATTTCCACGAACGCAGTTTCTCGTCTTCATCGTCTAGTGATGGTGTGTGAATGTGATATGTTTGTGTCCGAAGGCTATGTGTGATTCATGAGAGCTGATGTGATAGGTGTAGACCAACGCAAGAGTTGCGAGCAGGGTCGAAAGGTCGAAAGGTCGAAAGGTCGAAAGGTCGAAAGCGCAGAATGGTGTCGTCGTGTGGTGGTTGTTTTGTGTGGTGGTTGTTTTGTGTGGTGGTTGTTTTGTGTGGTGGTTGTTTTGTGTGAGTATGTGTGTGTTTGTAGTGAATGACTGCACCGTTGGTCTAATGGTTAGGATTCATCCCTTCCAAGGATGAGGTCGGGGTTCGATTCCCCGACGGCGCAACTTTTGCCAGCTGTTGCTCGGCCCATCACTCTCTTTTCGCGCTACACGCACCTTTATTCAATGGACTCATGTACTTCGACCTGCGGACCAGACCACCACCTCATCTGACTGATACCTCTCTGTAAAACTGGAGGGCGTGTACGTACACTACTGTTGCGTGCTACTATTGGTCCGTCAAGTGCGTGTTGTGGGCATGCCGTGTGAGGAGTTGCTCGAGGACTTTTACAGTGTACGCGTTGCAGGTTGGTGTTTTTGGTGTGTGTTTTTTTGCGAGTCATTTTGGTCGTTTTGGTCGTTTTGGTCGTTTTGGTCGTTTTGGTCGTTTTGGTCGTTTTGGTCGTTTTGGTCGTTTTGGCTTGTTTCGTATGTCTTTTAGGGTTGTGGTTTTGTGGGTGTTTGTTGTGGGCGAACATTGGAGATGTCTGGCGCGCCGTTGGTCTAATGGTTAGGATTCATCCCTCCCACGGATGAGGTCGGGGTTCGATTCCCCGGCGGCGCACGCCTTACTTGTTCCTTTTCAGAGCACCTTTTGTCACTTTGTCACTTGAACCTTTTCACGTTTTGTGTAAGCTGAAACAGGGTGCTCAGTTGCGGAGTGGGTTAAGAATGACCTCTTGCACACCAACCAACAGCCTTGGCAGCAAGTCGATGGGCCAAAACCACTGAACATCATCGTTCGTCTTGATCTAGCCAACTGACACTTCACAGTCTATTTGGACCTGCTGGTGGGACTTCAATGTCGACGCTAGCAATACGAAGGGCTAGACAGAGTTGAATCTGCGCCGATAGGGTTGTGGTGTGGATTCACCTTGGTCCACTAGCCTGTGATACGCTGGCAAGCATGTCTCCGTCACTTTAGGACAAAAGTGACTGCGGCAAAGCGTGGCAAGTCAAGTGATACGCAGGTAGAGCTGCTAGTTGTGCGATGCAATTGGTACTCGTCAAAACGATTGCCTGTTCGACATCAAAGTGACCACACTCTTCCATCAAATCGATTTCCACGAACGCAGTTTCTCGTCTTCATCGTCTAGTGATGGTGTGTGAATGTGATATGTTTGTGTCCGAAGGCTATGTGTGATTCATGAGAGCTGATGTGATAGGTGTAGACCAACGCAAGAGTTGCGAGCAGGGTCGAAAGGTCGAAAGGTCGAAAGGTCGAAAGGTCGAAAGCGCAGAATGGTGTCGTCGTGTGGTGGTTGTTTTGTGTGGTGGTTGTTTTGTGTGGTGGTTGTTTTGTGTGGTGGTTGTTTTGTGTGAGTATGTGTGTGTTTGTAGTGAATGACTGCACCGTTGGTCTAATGGTTAGGATTCATCCCTTCCAAGGATGAGGTCGGGGTTCGATTCCCCGACGGCGCAACTTTTGCCAGCTGTTGCTCGGCCCATCACTCTCTTTTCGCGCTACACGCACCTTTATTCAATGGACTCATGTACTTCGACCTGCGGACCAGACCACCACCTCATCTGACTGATACCTCTCTGTAAAACTGGAGGGCGTGTACGTACACTACTGTTGCGTGCTACTATTGGTCCGTCAAGTGCGTGTTGTGGGCATGCCGTGTGAGGAGTTGCTCGAGGACTTTTACAGTGTACGCGTTGCAGGTTGGTGTTTTTGGTGTGTGTTTTTTTGCGAGTCATTTTGGTCGTTTTGGTCGTTTTGGTCGTTTTGGTCGTTTTGGTCGTTTTGGTCGTTTTGGCTTGTTTCGTATGTCTTTTAGGGTTGTGGTTTTGTGGGTGTTTGTTGTGGGCGAACATTGGAGATGTCTGGCGCGCCGTTGGTCTAATGGTTAGGATTCATCCCTCCCACGGATGAGGTCGGGGTTCGATTCCCCGGCGGCGCACGCCTTACTTGTTCCTTTTCAGAGCACCTTTTGTCACTTTGTCACTTGAACCTTTTCACGTTTTGTGTAAGCTGAAACAGGGTGCTCAGTTGCGGAGTGGGTTAAGAATGACCTCTTGCACACCAACCAACAGCCTTGGCAGCAAGTCGATGGGCCAAAACCACTGAACATCATCGTTCGTCTTGATCTAGCCAACTGACACTTCACAGTCTATTTGGACCTGCTGGTGGGACTTCAATGTCGACGCTAGCAATACGAAGGGCTAGACAGAGTTGAATCTGCGCCGATAGGGTTGTGGTGTGGATTCACCTTGGTCCACTAGCCTGTGGTACGCTGGCAAGCATGTCTCCGTCACTTTAGGACAAAAGTGACTGCGGCAAAGCGTGGCAAGTCAAGTGATACGCAGGTAGAGCTACTAGTTGTGCGATGCAATTGGTACTCGTCAAAACGATTGCCTGTTCGACATCAAAGTGACCACACTCTTCCATCAAATCGATTTCCACGAACGCAGTTTCTCGTCTTCATCGTCTAGTGATGGTGTGTGAATGTGATATGTTTGTGTCCGAAGGCTATGTGTGATTCATGAGAGCTGATGTGATAGGTGTAGACCAACGCAAGAGTTGCGAGCAGGGTCGAAAGGTCGAAAGGTCGAAAGGTCGAAAGGTCGAAAGCGCAGAATGGTGTCGTCGTGTGGTGGTTGTTTTGTGTGGTGGTTGTTTTGTGTGGTGGTTGTTTTGTGTGGTGGTTGTTTTGTGTGAGTATGTGTGTGTTTGTAGTGAATGACTGCACCGTTGGTCTAATGGTTAGGATTCATCCCTTCCAAGGATGAGGTCGGGGTTCGATTCCCCGACGGCGCAACTTTTGCCAGCTGTTGCTCGGCCCATCACTCTCTTTTCGCGCTACACGCACCTTTATTCAATGGACTCATGTACTTCGACCTGCGGACCAGACCACCACCTCATCTGACTGATACCTCTCTGTAAAACTGGAGGGCGTGTACGTACACTACTGTTGCGTGCTACTATTGGTCCGTCAAGTGCGTGTTGTGGGCATGCCGTGTGAGGAGTTGCTCGAGGACTTTTACAGTGTACGCGTTGCAGGTTGGTGTTTTTGGTGTGTGTTTTTTTGCGAGTCATTTTGGTCGTTTTGGTCGTTTTGGTCGTTTTGGTCGTTTTGGTCGTTTTGGTCGTTTTGGCTTGTTTCGTATGTCTTTTAGGGTTGTGGTTTTGTGGGTGTTTGTTGTGGGCGAACATTGGAGATGTCTGGCGCGCCGTTGGTCTAATGGTTAGGATTCATCCCTCCCACGGATGAGGTCGGGGTTCGATTCCCCGGCGGCGCACGCCTTACTTGTTCCTTTTCAGAGCACCTTTTGTCACTTTGTCACTTGAACCTTTTCACGTTTTGTGTAAGCTGAAACAGGGTGCTCAGTTGCGGAGTGGGTTAAGAATGACCTCTTGCACACCAACCAACAGCCTTGGCAGCAAGTCGATGGGCCAAAACCACTGAACATCATCGTTCGTCTTGATCTAGCCAACTGACACTTCACAGTCTATTTGGACCTGCTGGTGGGACTTCAATGTCGACGCTAGCAATACGAAGGGCTAGACAGAGTTGAATCTGCGCCGATAGGGTTGTGGTGTGGATTCACCTTGGTCCACTAGCCTGTGGTACGCTGGCAAGCATGTCTCCGTCACTTTAGGACAAAAGTGACTGCGGCAAAGCGTGGCAAGTCAAGTGATACGCAGGTAGAGCTACTAGTTGTGCGATGCAATTGGTACTCGTCAAAACGATTGCCTGTTCGACATCAAAGTGACCACACTCTTCCATCAAATCGATTTCCACGAACGCAGTTTCTCGTCTTCATCGTCTAGTGATGGTGTGTGAATGTGATATGTTTGTGTCCGAAGGCTATGTGTGATTCATGAGAGCTGATGTGATAGGTGTAGACCAACGCAAGAGTTGCGAGCAGGGTCGAAAGGTCGAAAGGTCGAAAGGTCGAAAGGTCGAAAGCGCAGAATGGTGTCGTCGTGTGGTGGTTGTTTTGTGTGGTGGTTGTTTTGTGTGGTGGTTGTTTTGTGTGGTGGTTGTTTTGTGTGAGTATGTGTGTGTTTGTAGTGAATGACTGCACCGTTGGTCTAATGGTTAGGATTCATCCCTTCCAAGGATGAGGTCGGGGTTCGATTCCCCGACGGCGCAACTTTTGCCAGCTGTTGCTCGGCCCATCACTCTCTTTTCGCGCTACACGCACCTTTATTCAATGGACTCATGTACTTCGACCTGCGGACCAGACCACCACCTCATCTGACTGATACCTCTCTGTAAAACTGGAGG